>CM022555.1:8017965-8178186 GCA_012273795.1 Dendrolimus punctatus
AAGTACAATTAGTTTTATTCATTGTTATCTATTTGTATGTCTTGGAAGACCACGGGCCATAAAAATGGCCCGTACTTTTGGAGGGCGTGCGTGGGGCCATGGGGAGGCCAACACGTAGAGGCCCCTTGACAAGTTTAATGGAAATGTGGCGTGACACTGACCGGCCCTTGTTCCTGTCTCCACCATATAATAATGCACCCAAGGACAAGCCCCGGCCAGTGTAGGACTATTGTGGGAAATGAGGACAAAAGTACCGGGCTATTGGGGTGAACTACTAATGGTATTTGGGGTCTGGGAATATGGGGACTAATTGTTATTATTATTAAGTTAACAAAACTGGGTCTTTTGGCGTAAGGCCAAAAGGAAGGTTTGCACTGTTAATCATCATTGTGTCGGATATAATTCCGGCACAGCAATATGCTGAGTGCAAACCTTGTTTGCTGAAAATATGGTGTACAAATTCGATGTATATAATAAAGTATAAGGAGTGTAATTACGTCACTATTACTTCAAATATTTTTTTTTCTTTCTTTCATATGACATGCAGCCTGGCCGCAGGGATTAGTATTCTTTCCCCGTTTCTGTACCATTTAGGACAATGTCAATCAGTTTCGAAATAACAAAAACCCACTCGATGGAAAGCGGTTACCATAGCCTATGGACATTTGCAACACCTAAGGTGCTACAAATGCGCTGTTGCTCACTTAAGGGAGACTGGAACCTGGTCACTAATGCCGGGGTACAACTTAAAGTTGTTCTGGCGACACACTCTAGACCAGGGATGGTATGCCATCCAGACGGGAAAATATCCCACCGTCTGGCTGTGGGTTGCTAAAGTTGCATCTTATGACAAGCAGCCCGGACGCAGGGATTGGTATTTTCTCCCCGTTTCTTTCCGTTTCGCACAAGGCCACTCATGTTCGAAGTAACATAACTACAGCCATTGCCAAAAACAAAAAGACTAGCATGATCTTGAACTTGACAGAACCATATCGAAACACCTGTTCACACGCACATTAATATTAATTAGGTGTTCAGTTTGTATGTTTCAGTGTGTTCAATATGATTGTCACGTACTAAGCTGTAATAGATTGTCATAATCTTGTTTTTATATCAGGGGTCCTCTAGCGTCTGGGGTGCAGAGGATCGAACCCGTGTTGACGAAGTGAGTTTGCCTTTCCCGGGGCATTCTCAAGCACTGTTGCGCTAGGATCAGCGTGGGCGTAACTACGTTCTAAGTCTCACGCTCTTCCTTCCATAAGCGCGGGGCACATGGGAGGAAGGGGGTTATTAGTCCATGGGTTACCTCTCTGAAAGAGAGGTACCTTGCTGTGTCTCCACACAGCAATCAACTCTGTTATCTTCAATGGATACCTCTCATTGCTTTGGTATAATCCCAGTAAAGAACCCGCTAGTTTACGAAAGGTATTTCCCCTGCCTAAAAAAACTCTTCTTATTTTTAGTCTAGTAGTGGTCAAGAAAACTTCGTTCGCGTTGGAGACCGCAGCGCCATCTCTTAGCTATACTCGTCTATCCCATAGAAACGACGTTATTAGTCAACATACAGAATATCCCAACTGTAAACACGGGATATAAGTTACCTCTGAAAACGTGTAACTACTGTACGCATTTTTTTTTTTAGGAAGGCTTACAGTCTAATAAATACAAAATATAGAAACAAAAGTATTAAAAAAAATACTGATAATAAGCCTCCGCCTATTGGTAGAAAAAAAAGAACATATAAAAAAGACATAAAAACAAAAGACATGTGCATACACAATATTAAGGGATATTATTGTAACAAATTTTAACTATTTATTGCATCGAAGAAATTTTTTGCCAAATTGCGCTTAACAGAATTTATGGGCGTGCAATACAAGTCGAGTTTTGAGTCTAAAGGTAAAGGTACTCTTACAAGAGCAATTAAAATTTCTTTAATCGCTCAATCCCGGACAATTCTCGTCAATTATGACGTCACGAATACATCAAGAAATTTAGGGCGATGGCAATATGTAGCAATCTGTTGCTGAGATACCGCCACACAATACCATTCAATATGCGAAAAATTAAAAAAAATAGGTAACACCTAACGTTCCTACATAAATATATGGAGCAAAATTCCCGAAATGATTGATCCCGAATGAAATAGGTTCACGATTGACCGACATTGAGCCTGATGTCAGGCGGAAATGCAGTCTAAGGTGGAGCAAGCTTACCTAGAAGGTACCTGTTCATGCAAGACTTAAAGACACCTAGATTGTATTTTTCGGGAAAAACAGACGACGGTAAAGAGTTCCATTCTTCAGCGGTGCGTATGATGAATGTGGAAGCATAGCGTTTCGTCCATTTCGTTGGTATTTCCACCACATATCGGTGGCTTGTCCGGTGGTAGAATGGTGAGGGAGGAACCAGTTCATGTAATTCCGAGACACACTCCCCGAAGTGTATCCTATAGAATACCGACAAACTAGCGACTTTACGTCGATGACTTAGGCTCTGAAGCCTTTTGTCGAATAGTCGGTTGTTGCCTATCAGTTTCCTAGCTCTTTTCTCTATCGTCTCGAGTGTCTCTAACTGGTATTTAGCTGAGCCATCCTAAAGATGAGAGCAGTACTCCATGCAAGACCGTACTTGCTTGATACAAATTTAGCAACTGAAGTGGTGTGAAGTACTGCCTCACCCTTGATAGAACCCCTAGCTTTTTGCTAGCCAGCTGAGCAACAAACTCTATATAGGAGCCAAAATTTAGAGATTGTGTTAAGGAGATGCCAAGAAGCTGAAGGCTGTCGGCTATCGGTATGGATACACCTCGGAAAGTAGGAGTTAAGTTGAAAGGACTCCTTTTGGCAGAGAAGAGACACGCCTGGGTTTTGGAGGCTTTGAACTTGACTAGGTTGGATTCACCCCAATCGGAGACTGCCTTCAAGGTCAAGTACATCCTACTGATCATTGACTCCCTCTGTGACTGAATCTGGGCGCTACTGGCTCGCGCGTTGGATGTATAGTTCTCTACAACAGTGCTGTCGTCTGCATACCCCAAAATACCGGGTTTCAGCAAGTCGTTTATATGCAACACGAAAAGTGTTGCAGAGAGCACCGATCCCTGAGGGACTCCGCCATTTTATCAGATGTGCATCCGTCAATGACTACTCTGATCGATCTATCCCTCGGGAAATCAGAGATCCAAGCGCATAGACCGGTAGGCAATCCATAAGACGGAAGCTTGCTTATAAGGGTGTCGTGCCATACCCTGTCAAAGGCTTTCGAGATGTCAAGAGAGACGGCCATCGTCTCTCCATATCTCTCGATTGCCTCGTTACAAATGTGGGTGACGTACTGTTACAGCCCTACTCTCTCTAGACAATTATTGCAGAGCCGGCAAGCCACTGACATCAATAGGCTAAGCATCGATCAGCAGTAATTGCCTATAAATACTAAATCTTTTGTAAATTTGTCAGTCTTCTGGTAATTAGCTAAAGCTATTCAACAACGGACCTGGTTTTTGCCTGCCGGTTGAATAGCCCTAAACTACATTACCAAACCCGGATCCGGTAGACCTTATAGGTCCCGTAGATATAGGCTCCAGTACTGTGTAGTACATAATAAATCTCAGCTCCAGTACTATAGTGTTTGTTTTTAAAAACACCCTAAGTATCCGGGACTAACATTTGGTGTCAGAAGAAAGCGGGATTTTATTGCCCGCCGGACGCCCTATTCCTGACGACGTCCAAAAGCTGAGACGCTGCTACTCGGTCTCTCTGACTGCACGTAGCCAGAGCCCAGCAAAGAAGAAAGCCGCCACGCTGTACCTCTTCGTGCCCGAGGGTCCACTGCCCAGCCAGGAGGTCCTGTTGAGGGGCCCTATCGATCAACCATCATAGTGCAACGTCACGCCGATTACGTCACGAGTCGGTTACGTCACACTCCGTTTGTGTCTGGAGTCGATTTCGTCACACTGTCTACATCACGCGCCGACTCCGCGCAGTCTGATTACAACATACACCGTTTCGTCGTCACCGTTGAGTCAGCACAACGCCGGTTCATGCCTCCGCTGCTATTTTTGCTAATGTGAGTGAACTTTTGATTTATTTATTATTTGTTATAGTTTATATAAATCAATCATGGCTAACCCAGTTTCTAAGACCGATTATTCCCAATCATCCACTTCCCACAACGAATCCATAAAAATGAACTTTAGTGACCTAACTCGTTTCATAAAATCATTCGATGGGGACAGGAACAAATTGTCTCCATTCCTTAGAAACTGTGAGAATGCTCTCAGTTTAATTAACCACAATCAATATGATATTTTATTTAAATTTATATTGTCACAATTAGTAGGGAAAGCCGAAGCAATATGTTCCCTTAAAGTATTTAACAGTTGGCTAGACTTAAAACAATTTTTAAAAGGTAATTTTGGTGAGTCTAAACACCGTAATCACCTGTTACTCGACTTACAAAACTGTAAAATGAAACATAACGAAAGCGTTTTACAGTATAGTACGCGGTTAGAAACTCATTTGACCAGATTACAGACCGACATCTCCCATTCGACAATAAACCAGTGTGAACTGCTAGGACGACTTGCCAACACCGAGGATTTAGCTTTACACACCTTCCTGTTGGGACTACCTAGCCATATCTCAAACATTCTCAGATGCCGTAATCCCGAAAACCTAGCCGAAGCCATTAATCTGGCTATTCAAGAAGAGAAATTCTATAATTATGTACAGTCCTCACAATCGAAGGTCCCGGGAGAATTGAGACCTAAGTGTCGTCTATGTGGCAAATCTGGGCACACTGATAGGTCCTGCTATACGAATCGTCACCGCCCTATTCATAATGTCACTCCTCCTCTAAATGCTGCTAGGTCTTTCCAAACCACCTCGTCACCCCAACCATCTACATCAGGGAACTCGATTATCTGCGCTTATTGCAAATCAGTGGGACATCATATAACTCAATGCCGTAAAAGGCAATATAATAACGAAAACCGTCAAAGATTTTCAAATCCTCCCTTGAATAAAGTACACAATCTAGACGAAAATGTCGATCAAACCCAAGAGTGCCAAACAGACTCTCAAAGGGATAATTTTTTATACTAAATCGGGTTCCACGACCCCATCATGTGGAATCCGCCACACAAACAGACGCTCTATCGAATAATATAGTTTCAAATGACTCTGATTCTTTTCGCTACCATAATTGCTATGTTGATAAATTACTGACAGACAAAACGAATAATCATGCCTCTTTTCTTCCTTCAAAAACCACTGATTCCCGAGTTACACGACAGGGTAACCAGCCCCAAATAGGAAACTCGTTTATAAAACACACTGCCTCTAAAAACTGTACTAAACCTACCAATTCTAGCAAAAATTCAAATTCTACCAAAAATACAATTTCTACCAAACCTACCAAATCTACCAGAGCTACCAAATCTACGAAACCTAATACTACTAAATCATACAACTCCATTAAAAATAGTGAGAAAATTTATAAAATTCATTTTAATGATAAAGTCCACTTACCACATGTCTACGTAAAATCTCAATATTCAAATAATCCGCTGGTTCTCTTGATAGACTCCGGTTCTAGTATTTCTCTAATAAAAAAATCTTCATTAGACACACAGCCTAAACTTACTACAGAAATAATAAAATTCAAAGGTATAGATGAAAATGCCCCATATTCTGAAAGCTTTGGGCACTTTCAATTAGACTTTAAACTAGATAATTCTGAAACAATATTCGGAAAATTTCACTTGGTTTCAGAATCCTTGGGCTTTAATTTCGATGGAATTTTAGGTAACGATTTTCTGAAAATTAATAACTGCAACATTCTATACGGAAATAATATTCTTCATCTCGATAAAGGCTCATTACAAATTCACTTCACCAAACCTCAATATACAATACCAGCTCGTTCAGAAATGATGATAGAATGTAAGGTAACTAACCCTGAAAATACGTCTGGGTTTGTAGAAAAATCTGAAATCCAGAAGGGTGTATACCTATCCAGTTGCCTCACGTCACTAAAACCTAATAAACATGTTAATGTATCTATCCTTAATACTACAAATAATGATATAAATATACAAAGCTTTAATGTTGAACTCCAGCCATGTGACATTTTAAGTTCGAATAATATATATAATATAACATCCAATTACAATAAGCGAGCTTTTGAAGTACAGAAACAAATAAGAACATCTCATCTCAACTCAGAAGAATCTAAAACTCTTCTATCTCTTTGCCACAAATACTCTGATCTATTTTACCTTGACGGTGATCATCTTTCTAGCACTAATACTCTTAAACACGAGATTAAAACTACTAATTCACAGCCAATTCACGTAAAAAGTTACCGCTATCCAGAATGTCATAAAGAAGAAGTAAATAAACAAATCCAGAAAATGTTGAACCAAAATATTGTTAAACCTTCTAGTTCCCCATGGTCTTCCCCTATTTGGGTAGTTCCTAAAAAGCAAGACGCTTCCGGTCAGAAAAAATGGAGAATCGTAGTAGATTATAGAAAACTTAATGATATTACCATAGGAGATGCTTACCCTATTCCTAACATAACCGAAATTTTAGACCAATTAGGTCATAGCAAATATTTTTCTACACTAGATCTCGCCTCCGGGTTCCATCAGATTCAAATGGCTGAAGAAGATTCTCCCAAAACCGCCTTCTCAGTTCCCAATGGCCACTTCGAATATACTAGAATGCCCTTTGGACTGAAAAATGCCCCTGCAACCTTTCAACGTCTTATGAACACCGTCCTTACTGGTTTGCAAGGTCTACATTGCTTTATCTATTTAGATGACGTCATCATCTATTCTCATGATCTCCAGTCCCATATATCTAAAATTGAGTTAATATTTGATGCCTTGAGAAAACATAATCTCAAGTTACAGCCAGATAAGTGTGAATTTCTTCGAAGGGAAGTTGCTTATCTAGGTCATATCATTTCAGACAAAGGAGTGTCTCCCAATCCTGATAAAATTAAAGCCGTAGTATCCTATCCTACACCTAAAACATCCAAACATATTAAAAGCTTCTTAGGTCTCGTAGGCTATTATAGAAAATTTATTAAAGATTTTTCTAAGATTACTAAACCATTAACTTCCTTATTAAGGAAAGATGTAGAATTCATTTGGTCAAACTCACAGGAAGAATCATTCAATACTCTCAAAACAATGCTTACTATCGCCCCTATCCTTCAATATCCTGATTTTTCCAAACCATTCGTCTTAACTACCGATGCATCCGAATATGCACTTGGTGCAGTGCTATCTCAGGGTGAAATAGGTAATGATTTAGCCATAGCTTATGCTTCCCGAACTTTAAATAAAGCAGAAGGAAATTATAACGTATCCGAAAAAGAATTACTTGGTATAATATTTGGTACAAAAACATTTAGACCCTACCTCTACGGTAGAAAGTTTAAAATCGTAACAGATCACAAACCCCTTGTTTATCTCATGAATTGTAAAGATCCCAGTAGTAAGTTATTACGCTGGAGATTAAAAATAGAAGACTTCGATTATGAAATTGTTTATAAACCAGGAAAATTAAATAGTAACGCCGACGCCTTATCAAGGCCACCCATACATAACATCGATGATATCGACCTTAATGATAATTTAACATATGAGTCATACATTAGATCCCGTTCAAATCCTACAGCTTTCAATACTCAAATAACAGAATATAACCAAAATTTACTCGAATCATCATGTCTATACATGGCTTACCCAACTTCTATTGATTTAGATGAATCTAACCCTTACTGTGATAACATATTAAACCTATTAGAAAACCGAAATGATTTCAAAAACTCTGAGAGGGAATTACATAACATTAAAACATCAAACATAAACAATAAAACTTATTTTCATCTCTTTACTAAGGTCCATCACTATGACTCTGCCACTTACAGAGATATATTTGCAGTATTAAAAGAACTAAGAAATAACTTAATTACATCCCACCCCGTCGTGAATGAAATATCTATCTCGGATTTCGATAATCCCTACGATAAATTAAAATTTATGATTATTTACGAAATGATAATTTACATATTTCATAATACTAATATTAAAATAAATATTTACCACAATAAACTCATATATCCTACTCCCGACGAAATATCCACTGTCCTACAGGACAACCACAACTCTCCTATTGGAGGCCATATTGGCTCAAATCGAATGTACAATAAACTCAAAGATACTTACTATTGGAGTGGAATGAAAAGGGATATTGAAAACTATGTAAGAAACTGTTCACTTTGTCAACAAAACAAAGCACTTCGAGCTTCTAATAAATCTCCGATGGAAATCACTACCACGTCAATTGAACCCTTACAAAGAATATTTACCGATATTGTGGGTCCTCTTCCAGAATCCGGTTCCGAAAACTATAGATACATAGTTACATTCCAAGATGATTTGACTAAATATACCATGGGTTACCCCATTGTCCAATCCACTGCCGAACAAACCTCCGAATGTCTTATAAAATTTATTTCTCATTTTGGTATTCCTAAAACTATTCTTTCAGACCAAGGTGTCCATTTCATAGCCGACATATATAAACAGGTAGCAACTCTTTTTAAAATTAAACACTTATTCTCATCACCTTATCATCCCCAAACAAATGGTGCACTTGAGAGAAGCCATAGCACTCTCAAGGAATATTTAAAATCATATGTAAATGATAATCAAAATAACTGGCATAAATATCTCCCTACTGCATTAATATCCTATAATTCCACAACTCACTCTTCCACAAACTTTAGCCCCCACGAACTCTTATTTGGTTGTAAACCGTACTTACCAAGCTCTATCTATGATATAAACCCCACAGTCACCTATCCCGATTACATTAAAAATTTAAAACATAAATTTATTAATACAAGAAATCTAGCTCGTGAAAACATTGTTAGAAGTAAAGAAAGATCAAAACGTTATTATGATCAACATACTAGGGAAAAATCTTATAATGTTGGAGATTTGGTGTATATAAAATACCACCACAGGTTGCGTAAGGCCTTATCCCCGATATGGAAAGGTCCTTACAAAATAACCGCAGTTCACAGCAATAATAATGTCACAGTCCAAGTAGATAGGCGAAAAATCCGTTACCATTTTGATGAAGTAAAGCTAGCCCATGATAATTCCATTCCAGGGCCATCGCGCCAGCTGCCACCTCCGACACAAGAGTAATATCTCCTTTTCAGTTATATAATGAATTGAGTTCTAACCAAAACAATATAGCACAGAATTTCCCAGTATCGTTAAGCATAGAAACATGTACACTCTTCTAGATATTTCATCAGTCTCTAGCTTTCTTAATGGAACTAAATTAGTATTTGTAATAAGAAGTCCATTAGTTATTTTACAAGAATATAATCTTTATCACGTTTATGCTCTCCCTACTCCACACGATATAAATAATCCTCATTCCTTCGCTATGATCAATCCATCCACTAGATTTCTAGCTATAACAGATGATAAATTAATGTACTCGACAATAGACTCTATAAGTGAGTGTAAAAGTATAACAAGAGAAAACTATTTATGCAAACTAAGTGATGTGCATTCTACCGCGACAAACCCGATTTGTGAAGTGATAATCTTAACTAAACATATAAACCAATTACCAAAACCTTGTGATTATAAAGTAATAATTAGTGATATTGACGTTTGGCAAAAACTTAATATAATAATAAGTGGTTATATGTACAGTCTGATCTAACTAAACTATCTGTTAAGTGTAACAATACTCTTAGCGACTATGATATTGTTGGAACAGGAATCCTCAAGCTTCCTAAAGGCTGTAAGGCTTTTCATAATCTTTTACAATTTGTTGCATCTACAGAATACGAGTCTAAACTATATTTACCTTCTCCAAATTTTAATATTATAGAAGACGATTGCTGTTCCAAGAAAAGGATAAAATGTTTACCATATCTTTACCAATTCTTATAATTGTACTAGTTCTTTACAAGTTCATAGAGTTTACTATTTCTTTACTAGTTCTTATGATTGAAATAATTTTATTATATCTTTACCAATTCTTATAATAAAGATAAATTGTACTAGTTCTTTACAAGCTCATAAAGTTTACAATTTCTTTACTAATTCTTATAATTGAAATAATATTACTATATCTTTACCAATTCTTATAATGAAGATAATTGTACTAGTTCTTTACAAGTTCATAAAGTTAACTATTTTTTTTACTAATTCTTATAATTGAAATAATTTTACTATATCTTTACCAATTCTTATAATGAAGATAATTGTATAGTTCTTTACAAGGTCATAAAGTTTATTATTTCTTTACTAATTCTTATAATTGAAATAATTTTACTATATCTTTACCAATTCTTATAATTGTACTAGTTCTTTACAAGTTCATAAAGTTTACTATTTCTTTACTAATTCTTATAATTGAAATATTATTACTATATCTTTACCAGATCTTAAAGTCAAAATAATATTACTATATCTTTACCAGATCTTAAAGTCAAAATAATGTTACTATATCTTTGCCAGTTCAAGTAATAATTATATTTCTTTACTAGTTCTTAAAATCAAAATAAGTTTACTATTTCTTTACAAAAATAATTTTACTAGTTCTTAATGTATTTACTATTTTTTAAAGTTTACTATTTTTTTTCTAAGATTAAAATAAACTGTATATTTTCATTACTAGTTAATAACATTGAAATTGTTTTACTATTTCTTTACTAGTTTCTAAGATTAAATTGTTTAACTGTTTTTCACTTTTGTATTTATGGTGTCTCAATCTACTCGCATTCTTTCTTTTTTCCAATGCTTCGTCTTAAAGGGGGGAGGTGTTACAGCCCTACTCTCTCTAGACAATTATTGCAGAGCCGGCAAGCCACTGACATCAATAGGCTAAGCATCGATCAGCAGTAATTGCCTATAAATACTAAATCTTTTGTAAATTTGTCAGAGTCTTCTGGTAATTAGCTAAAGCTATTCAACAACGGACCTGGTTTTTGCCTGCCGGTTGAATAGCCCTAAACTACATTACCAAACCCGGATCCGGTAGACCTTTTAGGTCCCGTAGATATAGGCTCCAGTACTGTGTAGTACATAATAAATCTCAGCTCCAGTACTATAGTGTTTGTTTTTAAAAACACCCTAAGTATCCGGGACTAACAGTACGCAAGAAGATTATTCCGACGTTTCGGTCACTTTCAGTAACCGTGATCACGGAAGATAAATATGTCAAGTGTCAATGAGTATTGTTTTATCTAGTCTCCCGCCAACTTGTTCATTTGAATTATTTAGTTTTAATTTTGTTTATGGTTATTATTTTCTCTATGGGAGCCTAATCTAATTTACCACCGCTTCGCAACGTGTTGTGGCTTGAAGAGAAGAAGCGGCGCAAGAAACTCTTCAGCAAACATACCTAGCTCTAACAATTTTATTTAATACTAGCTTCTGCCAGCGACTTCGTCCGCGTGGAATAGTTACTTTCGGCTGACGCTAACTTCTGTCACACATTTTTGCGAAACTTTAACAGTTTAACAGCGCACGCAACGGAAGCTCTCAAAAGGAAAAAAGACCCTGATTTTGACACATTCTTCATTGGTGCTCTGCTCCTATTGGCCTTAGCGTGACGATATATATAACTTATAGCTTTCCTCGATAAATGGGTTATCTAATGCTGAAAGAGTTTTTCTAATCAGACTAATAGTTCCTGAGATTAGCGCGTTCAAGCAAACATACAAACAAACAAACTCTTCAGCTTTATATAACAGTGATAGTAAAATGGGTGGGAGGAAAAATAAAAAATCCCGTGATCACGGCTACTGAAAAGTGGCCGAAAAGTCGGAATAATAAAAATCAAATAAATTACGGTGCTTAAAACCGTTAAAACGTAGTTCTATTACGAACAACAAAAGTCAGTATTCGCTAATTCAGCACTTACATCGTCCATCGAGCAACAACCTATAGTTAATTAAACAGTTACATGGCTGAGCAGAGATGCGGTCATACAGGAAACACATGATAAGCCCTTTGTTAGGCGTTGAATGGTATTGTAAAGGAATTATTTGCATGTACAAGAGTTTATGGTCATATGTAAGCCAATGTATTGTTACGAGCTACAGGGCTCGAATTAAAATAAAATAAATATAAAACAAATACAAATAAAACTGGATGCAACCAGTTCACACTGCATGATTCAGTACACTTCAACACGCGCAAAGTCCGTCACTATACTAGTCTAGAGTCGCTAGTCGAGAGTACTACAAACGTCTTAATCGTATCGTATCATCACCTGATCCCCCCACCCCTTGGTTCGTGCATTGTTTTATACTAAACTGTGTAAATACCAACAAAGGGGCCCCCGTTCACCCACATCTGGCAAGCTTCGACGCAATGCAATAAAAACAAGGATTAAGTCGTTCGACACTAATTACAGCCATAAAATAAGTATGATAACAATAGACGTTTTTAAAGTTTAAACACGAAGTAAATAAAAGAATTCGTTTTTACAATAGGCAGGTGTGTCTGTCTTTGTCGGTATGTAACAGTATTGTACTGTTACAACCTAGGCGCTGAGAAACATAAATTCACACCTGACATCTGTAAAAACACATTCGGCATTTGAACTAATTGTAATTGTTTTATGATCTTCCTCTTCTGTTTACTTATTTATTGTACTCGGTTATAGCCGTTGCGGTCGAATCATTAGCCAGGTGTTACGGATTAGGTCGAATATAATACAGTTACATTTGTATTTGTGAGGTATAAAACCAGGGCCCGATGGAGAGACCAGGCAGTGGAGCGAGAAAGAAAGAAAGAAGAAAGAAAAAATATTTATTTAGGACAAGATACAAAAAGTCTTACATGATAATATAAATATTACAATTCATTGTGTTGTCCTAAAAAGGCTCTTGCTCAGCATAATGCTAGTTTTCTCAACCAGCGCTGATCTTCCGCAAGTACCTTTAAGTGATGCCACGGCTTAGCTCCACAATGCAAATTAAAACAGTAAACGTTCATCAAAATTATACAAAATAATTATTACTAGTGTATGAACATTGTTATAATTACAAATAACAAATAAAAAAAAAATTTAAAAAAATAACAACGTACAGAAGGGACGAACAAGCCGAAATGATAAATTGGTAGTGGTCGAGACGTGTGTACTATCGATAGCGAATAAGTCAGTAGATTTACATAAAAGCGGGTGCGAAAAAAAAAATTTTTATTGGGAAATAAGTGGCGCCAACACTTTCTTTCTTTCTTCTTTTTAACGGTCGATTTTTTACTTTTCTGATCGGCTGCTCTAAACGTAGGACCCTGTATGAAGGGTCTATATATGGTGGGGGTACATAATAGGGTGCAAGGTTTCCTCCCTTATGTTATTCTGCCACGCTCGTGTAAATCCCAAAATCCCCGCTTGGCCTCCTCTACTAAGAGGTTTTACTGTACCATCAAAAGATGTTTCTCTCTACACAGGTTAAAAATGCCCTTTGTCGTAATACAAAACCACCAAAAAAACTGGCTCGCTTTGTTTGATTTCACGGTCTGGTTGTTGTCGAATATGTAAACAAGGACCTTTTTGAGGTGAACAATGAATGTCGTTAAAAATGAGTTTCAAATTTGCTGATTGAATTTTAAGGACTCCGACCTTAAGGAAAAGATGAAACTTTGGCGTGCGTATACACGAGACCGGGACTGCAGTTGTAAAGGTGCGTGCAGGAACAGAGAAAAGTAGAATTTCTTGCGACCGGGCGGCCTGTCGTAAGAGGCGACAAAACAACCCACAGTCAGGTGGTAGGGCATTTACCCGACTGGATGGCTACCATTAGTCTAAAGTATTTCGCCATAACAACCTTGAATTGTGTTCCGGCATTGGTGACCAGGTTCCAGTCTCCCTTAAGAGAACAACAGCGCATTTGTAGCACCTTTGGTGTTGCAAATGTCCATAGACGATGGTAACCGCTTTCCATCAAGTGGGTCGTGTGCCTGTCTGCTGAACTCCTGCAATAAAAAAATAATATAGAATTTACTTCATGTAACATAATCGATAAATTAAAATATATTCCTTCAGCAACTAAAACCGTTGCTGTTCAAAACGTTACGTCATCGATGATAAAAAACACATCACCGATTCCACATCCACTCATACCAAACCAATCATACATCCTTCTCTCAATTTGATTAAAGTTCAAAATCATACAACCACACTAATTGCTTGTTGTGTTATTATTTTTCTCACGAATGCCATACATAGTATAATAACTAATAAAACTTATCATAAAACTTTATCATACCAGAAATAGAGTTGAAAATTGTATAGTATTATTTGACATGCACAGCAAATATTATTGTACTCTATAGCTACACTTTCAATGATGATCTCACAAAACAAGGAAATTAATACTCGATCAAAGGCAAAAGTATGTTTAAAAGTTCTAACGGATTTTTAACCGCCTTGAACTTCTTTTATTGCTATATCAATGGCCTTAAAGCGGTTGTTTTTTAGTGCTGCAGTTCAGCAGAGAGCCTACTTAATGAACGGTTACCATCGCCTATGGACATTTGCAACACCAAAGGTGCTGCAAATGCGCTGCTGCTCTCTTAAGGGAGGCTGGAACCTGGTCACTAATGCCGGAACACAACTCAAGGTTGTTATGGCGACATACTTTAGACCAGGGGCGGTAGCCACCCAGTCGGGCAAATGCCCTGCCACCTGGCTGTAGGCTGTTCTGAAGGCTCTTACGACAGGCCGCCCTAACGCAGGAAATTGTATTTTTTCTCGGCTATTGCACGGATGACGGTTATTACACTACACTGATTTAGGGACCCTTTCTCGAATGGGGCTATCTACAAATTACGTCACATGAATTTCATGATATTTTTACAACCTAGGCGCCGACAAAAACAAATTCCACCTGCACATCTGTAAAAACACATTTTATTACCTATCTGTCGGCATTTAAACTAATTGTAATTCTTTTGTGATCGTCATCTTTTGTTTACTTATTTATTGGCATACGTTTCTAGAGAACCACCTATTGTTCTATCGTAATCGTTTACGGCCGCTTGCAGCTGTAATTATTAACCAAGTGTTACGGATTATAAAGTACAAGATGATTCTATGAAATTCGGTCCACGTTGGGCGGGCACATTGCATTTGTGCAGTATAAAACGATGGCTTGATTGAGGGAGACGAGCAGTTCAGCGTCAACTACGATCAAGGCGTGACGTGTGTACAATCGGCAACCTAATAGTGACGGACTTTGCGCGTTTTATTGAATTACGACCTTCTGCATTACGTTTGGATTTGTTGTGTTCGGTTATATTTGTACCTGTGTTATACGTGTTTGTATAGTTGTAATAAACTCTATAATTATTCCAACGACATTTTCATTCGAGTCTCGCTGGACTGGACAATTGGTAACAATATTTTGACCCCTAGCCCGCATTATATATATTTGTCGCAGCTGATCACATTCGTGAGACTCTTCCCTCCTGTGACATCAAACATTTTGACATTTTACATTTTTTTTTAAATTTTAATTACGTCCGCATTTTACTACGATCTCGTCTATGTGGAGCGAATATGTGGTCTAGGGTAGACCACGCTTACCTAGAAGGTACCTATTCACACGGGACTTGAAAACACTCAGGTTATAAGGATCAGGATACACAAAACAAAGGTTGACTTAATCCACAATTATTACATATATAATACATAACAACCTATAACTGTCCCACGGCTGGGCTCCAAGGCCGCTTGGCAGGTTGGACATATCGGTTATCTCGATGTGCAGGATGCATCACGGTGTTTTCCTTCACCGTTGTTAGCACGTGGTAACAATATGCACATTAGGTCAGAAAACCGCCCAAGCAGTGGTGCGTGCATTTCGGCCAGAATCGAACCCGCGCCCTTGGAGTTTGGGACGCGTGCGCTAGCCATTACGCTACCAAGACTTGAATTATTACGTAGCTGGCATAAAATTGAAGTTTTTTTTTTCATTAGTTTACATATTTTCTTATCTTCTCAAATATTTACACAATGCCAAGGTCGGCACTTGTTTTAGAGATACACGCAAAGCCAGCCGATTACGTCTGACCGGGTTAACTTAGGTTTTATCTTATACTGGGAGAATTTCTTTTACCCAAATGATACAAATAGTGTAAAATCATGTCTCGTGTTTGTGTGTAGTTCATACGCAGTAGAAGGGACACGAAGTGTGGCAAGGGGTAGGGGGATTCTAAATTCCGTGACGTCACATTTTATTTATTATATCGTTATAATATATTTAAGTATATAGGTATAGACATAATAGACTGGTAAACAAGTGCCTTTTGGACCAACTTTTTTCAGCAGTCTCCGAAAATTATAAATGAGGTGTCATTCGATTCGGAATGGCATCTAGATGATTTTTGAAAAAAATGAAGTTCCGCTTGCAAAAATTGTAAAAGTTATTAACAATTAACTAAAAAAGCGGGGGGGGGGGGTTAGTTTTTGCAAATATCTCAAAAAGATTCGAAAAGAGGAGGAAATTTCCTAAAAAAAAGTCTCGACTCCCGAAACTGTAAGATCAATATTTATAATTTTCCTAGAGGGATGAAAATACGGCCGAAAACAGGTACTCCGGCTTACGCAAGCCACACCCACATCGGCCCTTTAATGAATAAATATTATAAACATACTAAATATGAAAATAAAAAATTGAAAAAATTCAGGCACTAACTGAATAGATGAATGAACAATAATCTGCTTGAAAAATATTTTTATAACAATTTTTCATTTAGTTATTCAATAGTTAATTAATAATTTTCGTTGAAAAAGTTGGTCCAAAAAGCACTTGTTTACCAGTCTATAAGGCCCACACTGCACATCACTTCCTCACAACACCAGCATGTAACAGATACACTCTACATTAGTATAAGTTTAGTATTGAAATTAAAATAAATTAATATAATAAGTTATTCGTAAGATACACAACACAAAAATATCGATTTCGGCCTGGTAGTATACCAGGCCTCGCGAGAGAGCATCCTGTCTGGACAGTGCGTCCACCTGAAGAGGCCAGAGCGGATCGCCTGCCAAGAGTGTCGACGCCGTCCACGACACTACGGTATCCTCGAATGGTCTTCACGGACAGAACCCGCTGCGCCCTGTGCAGCAGAGTCCTATTGTGGCGGTGAAGTGCAGTGGACCAAACGGGTGCACCGTACAGGGCCATACTCCTAAGGATGCCGGAATAGTGTTTCCTAGTACCCCCTCCCCCCCCCCGTTTAAAGTGCGCTTTGAACAGCTATTTCCCGTCGAGAATCAACCCCAGATATTTCACCTGGGGACCTACTCTGATGTCCACCCTTTGAACTGCAACGGTCGGTCGGTCGGGGGATTACGAAAACGCCTGTGGAACATGATGGCCTCCGTCTTCGCCGGGGAGACCTTCAAGCCCAGCCTAGCTATTCTACTGACCACGATCGCCAACCCGTCGTTGGCGAGGTCCACGGAATCCGCATAATGATTGCAGCGCGTGCCGTGAGTAGAGTGTAGTCCGCAATCGCTTCTTACGACAGGCCGCCCCAACGCAGGAAATTGTATTCTTTCTCTATTATATAATTAATAATATCGGGGAGCGGACAGTACACCCGCCACGCTTGTCCACGGCGGCTTAACAGGTTGGACACATCGGTTATCTCAATGTGCAGGTTGCATCGGTGTTAACGTGTTAATTGCAGTCAAACTATGGAACGCCCTCCCTCATGTGATACGAGATAGTCCTTCAGAAACCATTTTTAAAAGAAGAGTTAAAGAACACTATATAACCTAATAGATAAAAATGTGTATATGTATTTTATATATAAATGTATATGCTGGGTATATATGTGTTTGTATGTTAAGTTTATGTAGTATGTATATAATAGATCTGTATATTATTACAGTGTAACATTTATTTACAATAAGTACTTTTATGTAATAATAAGTTTCATGTACACAACCCTGCCTCTTGTCTTCCCACTCTCGCTAGACCCATAGGTTTGCTGGAAGAAAACTCTTTTTAGGGTTAAGCTCGCCTTTGTACATCACCATTATTGTATACTTTTTTATTGTAACTATTTTGTGTACAATAAGGAATAAAGAATTCTAACAATATGCACATTAGGTCAGAAGACTGCCTAAGTGGTGTATGGGATCCGGCCAGGATAGAACCCGCGTCCTTTGAGTTGCGGACGCGTGCGCTAGACATTACGCTAGCGCGACTTATAAATAAGATTTTCAAGTGCTAGGCTCGAATTTCTATATTCCAGAGATAAAATTATATATCCACCCCAAAATAGACACCAAATTGCTTCCACACCATTCAAAGCCTCCACGAATAACGAAAGCACGAATCTGGGGTCAGTTTGGGGGGTTTGACCCATATGGGTCTGCCCAAAAGTACAGACCATTTTTCTTGTGGGCCTGTGTAATCTAAGCAACGACGAATGCATGTTATGTTGTTGTAAGCAGCGCGTCGAATGATGGCCGACCTTGGCGATAAGAGCTCTTTATATCACAAAAGCAAACACACCGTTTTGTTCTCACTGAGATCACCGGCCTTCGTTCATTTATTATAAATTATAATTCCTCACGTTAGTCTACGTTTACCTTCTTATACATACATATTGTTACACGCCGACAAAGTGAATGCACAGCTGCAGTTTATTACCTTTCCCGCATTTGGACTTCTTTTGTTTACTTCGTGCTTAAAAATTGTAATTAAGAGAAACATTCTATTGTTCGTACTCGTTCATGGCCGCAGGTGTGCAGATTACATTTTCTTGGAAAATTCAGTCCACGGGGTCGATTGTTGAATTATAAAGAATAGTATAAAACAATGACCGAATGGAGGGGTGAGGCAGGCAAGCAACGATTACGAAACGAGCAAGACGTGTACATTCAATAACCTATATAGTGACAGACTTTGCGCGTGTTATTGAATCGTGCAGTTTGTGGTGGTTGTATCCAATTATGTTTGTACCTGTGTTATACGTGTTTGTATAGTTCTAATAAATTCTATAGTAATTACAACGTCATTTTAATTCGAGTTCCGTTCTCGTAACAATATTGCCACGCCTGTTTCCCATTGGGGAAGGCAGAGACGATGCACCTCCACCTGCTACGATCCTGACAAACACTTTTCGCTTCATCCACTTTCATGAATCTTTTTTTTCTGCCGAGAATATTTTTTCCGCTGTGTAAGTTAATAAAAGCATTTAGTTAACAAACTGGTGTTTACTTCCAATGCTTATTGCGTACCCCCAAACGCACGGAGCAAAATGATTCATTCAATGCCATTGAATAGCGTCGACTCCTTTCAGTCGTGCGCCTTTCAAATTGATTCATTTAGGTTGACCCGTCCTAACAGCAGGATGACATTCAATTTCAAAATCAAATTTATTATGTACCAGCTGACGTCCGCGACTTCGTCCGCGTGGTGCACTTTTTAACCAGCCCATGGGAACACTTAAATTTTTCGGGATCAAAAGTATCCTATATGTTGACCAGGGGTATAGGCTACCACCATACAAAATTACATTTAAATCGGTCCAGTCGTTTCGGAGATTAGCCGGTACAAACAGACAGAAAAACAAAAAATTTGAAAAAAATCTAAATTAGTTCTATTTCACTTCTTACGTCCCCCTAACTCGGTTTTTAGCATTTTTTTCCATTGTTTTTTTTTTTATCTTATGCAGAACAGAAATTCAGCAGACAGGCAGACGGCCCACTTGATTGTAAACGGTTACCATCTCCTATGGACATTTGTAACACCAAGGTGCTACAAATGCGCTGCTGCTCTCTTAAGGGTACTGGTCACTAATACCGGAACACAACTCAAGGTTGTTATGGCGACACTCTAGACCAGGGGTGGTAGCCATCCAGTCGGGCAAATGCCCTTCCACCTGGCTGTGGATTGTTTTGTCGTCTCTTACGACTGTCCGCCCGGCCGCAGGAAATTGTATTCTTTCTCCGTTCCTGCACGGATGAGTAGTGAAATCGGTCCAGAAACCACGAATTTATCACTAAACAAACATTACAGAAATGTGGCCTCTACAATTTAATTATATGTATAGATATTTATTTACACTTCTTTCAAAGGACGCAATAGCGTCATCATTACTTGGCAAGTCCTTTTGAAGGTATCAATGGAGTCATTGTTATTATGACCGATGACGTCATACCACTAGAGCCACTGCGGAGAGGGGCGAGGTGAAGGTCATTGTGATGGAATGCGGTGCAATACGTGATGTTATTGATTTGTGTTAGAAACATGAACAAAAGGCTAGACTAAATAGTTTGTAAAAAATATATATCATAACAAATGGTTCGCTAATGTATTTTATTTGCCACTGAAAATTCAAAATATTGTAGAAAATATTTATTTCAATAATCAAAATCGGTTCCGCAACAGAAAATGTATGCTTGGAAAACTGCAACTTTTTGTAATATTTTCTGTCTAATATTATTTATTTATTTTTTATTGCAGGAGTTCAGCAGTAACATAATCATAATAATTTTCTCTCAAAGTTTAGGGTTCTGCAGTCACATTAGTAAAAGTGGGTTAAAATTAGGTGTCTTTGACACACCTGATAGGAACAAAATTCCTGTTGTATCTCTAAATAAATAATAAATCCCTGTCACAGTGTTTAACCCAGATGAACTCTAGAACTACTTAACCGATTATGATGATTTATTACCATTTTGCTGGATTTGTTTCAACTTATGAGAGTTAGTAGTAGTAGGTGGGCAGTAGTTGGGTTTAATTTTAATTTATAATCAATCTTTTTATTGCAATTTTTTTTAGACTGAGAGAGGTCGGTAAATATAATTTCTGCTATCAACTAAGATACATGAACATCAAATACATTAGCCCATACTTCTTCGTCCATTTTGAAGTCGGTGATAAAAACGGTGAAGCCCTTGTCACCACGCGCACAATAAATGATTTCATAAATGTGCTATTCCTTCGGTATAGTGGGATGTTCCAAGGAACTGTTAAGAATGGTGCCTTCGCCTTCTCTCTACCACCGAACGTTTGACATTTTCACCACAACCATAACGACCGCGATCGCCTTGTGGAATGGCAGACAAGCATGTTGGGCGTTGGAGATACTACAGGAACACAACCCATATCTAGTCTTCACTTGAATTAATATATTAATGCAAATTCTGAGAAAATTGTTGGCCTTAAGGGAACTGTGTTTTGTAAATGAGGTGTGTTCAGATGGCCCACATCCACTTAACACTAATCCAACTTCCCTGTCACATCTTATCCCTTCTATCTAATCCTTCCCCATTACGGCAGGGTCACAGGTGCATGGTCTAGTGGCCTAGCCCCTCCGTGAGCTCCGGTGACTCGAAGGGGAAATACACACCCAATGTTTTGAATCTCTCATTGTCGGGGGCGGGCGGCTGTGACGCACCCCTGTTTCTGGGTGAGAACCTTTCCCCAAGGGAAGCTAATGGGGGCCGAAGGTGCCTACCTTCTGATCCTATCCTATCCTACCCTAAAGGCTGACAAGTTGGCTTCACCCTTGGTATTGTAAACATCTATAGGTGACAGTAACTACTTTCCACTAATATTATAAAGCTGAAGAGTTTGTATGTTTGTTTGAAAGTGCTAATCTCAGGAACTGCTGGTTTGATTTGAAAAATTCTTTCAGTGTTGGATAGTACACATTTATTGAGGAAGGCTATAGGCTATATATCATCACGCTAAGACTAATAGGAGCGGAGCAGCAATGAAGAATGTTTCGAAATCAGGGGGTTTTGAAAGCAAATTCCAAGCAGACAACTGGCACAGCTAGTATTTTATATAAAAAAACAAACAATACAATATTATCTTATTCAGTAAATAACTGCTTTTGTTGAGTAATGAACATGCCTTTTTATCACTGGTTGACCTTAAGTGCCTTATCTTTGCCTTTAGGAATGCAATGGCCAACTTATCAAGCCCTTTTATGCAATATGTATGTTTGTTCTCTAGTCTTTGTTGTCTATTTGTGTATGGGCTTATTTTATTTTCTACTTTACTATCTTTCGTTTTAATTAAATCTAGAATATAGTTAATCTGCATGATGAACTCCTCAAGTGATTAGGCGGTCAGTTCCTACCTCAGACAAGGATCAATATGGCCATCCAACAAGGTAACATAGCCAGCCTTTTGGGCACCTTACCTATTGATTTCAATGACCTAGGCATATGCCTAGGTTATTTTTTCTCCTTTATCCTCAGGCGAATGAGATATAGAGTAATATCTTTTTTTATTTTTACTTTATTCAAAACTACAATTTTTCCTTATTGTTTCTACTATTGTTCTAAAACACATATAATTCTACACTGTGGGGATTGGTTGGTTTAGGTTGGACAAGGTTGGTAGTGATTTTGGAAGTGTGGTAATTATGGATGGGTATTGAAGAGGGGTGGGAGGGTAGGATTGGGGTTTTACTTTATTTTATTTATCCTTTAATTTGAAAGATTATATGCCTAGGTTATACTGTATACCGTCCTATATATACATACCTTAAGACTGTATATATATTCTTAAGAATATTGTCTGTCTGTCTGCTGAACTCTTGCAAAAAAATATATAAATCAACTTAATATGGTTACCTTCTGACCTATATTCAAAAATTTTGGATGTGTTCATAATATATAAATGCACTGTGTAACTGGACATAGTTAAGCAAAAATGATCCAACCCATAAGATTTACTTTTGAATTACTAAAGAATAAAGTGTTAGCTATATTTCCTCATTGATCTACTTGTTTGTGTCTATGGGTTCTTAGGAAAATATAAGTGTAAATGTATCATTTTTTATGCAAATAAGTTTAACTGCATCAATGCAGAAATACAGCTAAAACTTTAATCTTTAGTAATTCAAATGTAACATTTTATGGGCTGGATCCTTTTTGCGTAACTACGTCCAACTATACCCCACTCTGATTTTATATAACAATACAATGTTTGGGTGGTAAAATAAAATTAGATGTTGTCAATCAAGTTGGTTTCTGTTCAAGCGCATGCAGAAACACTAACAATGTTGCATCTCAAATGACACATTAAATAAATTGCTACATCTGTGTAACACTACTAATAACATTAACATTTTATATTGCTTTATGTTTTAACTGCTTTAAGAGTGGCAATTTATTCGATTTTTATTATTCTGATGTTCCGGTCACTTTTCAGTGGTTGTGATCACAAATATAGAATAATTAGATCCAGAATAACAAAAATTAAATAAATTACTGCACTTAAAACAGTTTATGTATGTAACTTAAGGAAATATGAACATTAATATTATCCCAGGTGTAGCCAAGGTATTCCACAGATAACAATATCAAGTCCTTTTTTCTATCTCCAAAATAAATAAAAAACATCATTCATCAATTTGAAATTATCTAAACAAGTATACCCACCTTTTTTTAAATGTTTTTCTTATATTCCAGACATGTTTTTAATCATATTTCTTCAATAATTTGTGTTTTACACTTTGTAGTCTTATTATGTGTTCCTAAAAGGAACTCGCTTCTAATTCTGCCTACTCATATATCAGTAATAATAAAAGAGTATGCAAAAAAGCCGCAAATCACTGTAAGAACTGAAGAAAAGTATGTATTATCAATTTTCTCTCCTAACCAGAACCAGTGATAAATTACTATTTTCATTTTTTAATGGTTATAAACAATTAAACGCAAGCGTAGTTATTGTTTACCTATGCGGTTTTAAAAGTTGACGCGTGTACGCGGCTCGTACTACTTTCGAAGCGACCTCGAAAGTTTAAAACTGAAAAAACTCTTTTAATGAAATATAGTATTACAAAATAAAAGTAGACAAACCTTATAGCGGGCGCTAATCTCCGTTTTTCAGCTAGCAATCCAAAATAACACTTTAAAACATAACAAATTTCGTACCACTTAAGTCAAAATAAAGTATTAACTTAACGCAATAACAACATATTGAACACTTAAACACGCACTAGAATACTTAAAAAGTTATTTTAAGGCACTTTTATTGCAGTTTTTATTAAAAAATAGAATGTTTTCGTTAAATACGTCGGTATTTTATTCAAGTTGGAGGAAAGTTTTTTGACAGTTCAACGCCTATACTATTCATAACGCTTTGTATGGCTTCGGTAAACTACTTACGTCGCATTTCATTTCACGGGTTAAAAATTGGACAGCCGGTCCGAAATTTACCTTCATCAGAATACTGAGCCTCAAATTTAAAAATCTTTTCATAAAAAAACATATAATGAGTTATATTATATTTATAACTAGTAATAATAAATAATTAACTAAGTATTTAAAAACTTAAATTAATAATGGTGATATTTTTTGTTAGTCAGTTTTACAACTTGTTGTTCTTGTTTTACGAATACAAACCATTGCGTTACATTTCTTATTTCATGTGTTAAAAGTGATAAGGTTTGTGACGTTAACGATAACAATCTGTTTATTTAAATTTTATAGCAAACTGTTATTTAATCAAATATAGTAAGACATTTTCTTTTATCTGCAAAAGATGTATTGAAATAAATATTTCTTGGACCTTTCAACAATAACAAAAATGGCTTAAACGACACATCGCTCTAATTACGAAACGTAAAAAACAAGTACTTACTGCAAAATTATGATTTATATAAATCTCTCAACCAACAACTTTGACTCGCAGTAAATGTTGATTACATTGTTATAAAGGTAAGTTTCGGACCGATAGCGCCTGGTCGCGGCCAATCGCTGCATTCCAAACATACTTTTCCCGCCACCCGTCGAATCCGCGAAACCGGTCTTACACACCGCACCTTACAATATTATACTATTATACGTTTTTCTGTAATACATTACTGATTTTCTTTCTAAACTGTGTTCCCATTATCGATTACGACTGGCAATGTGTATTGTAATTATCGAAACATTACTTAAAATAGAATTAGGTAGAAAGATTATATTAACAAAAAAGGGGCTCAAATTTGGATACACTTGAGATCTCGATGATCTATTGTTACAATTAGTTTAGGCTTAAATTATTATAAGCTCAGAACAAGCCAAACTTTATTTAGCAAAATTTTGCAAATATTATACGCATTCTAGATCTGATGCAATGCTTTTGCTTCATCTGGGATAATATTATAATGCGAATGAATGCTTGTTTATAGCGTTATTAATGCATTAAAATTTAAACCCATCGTCACATCTGTCATTAACTATAATATTATATCCCAGATAGGACATTTGCATCCTCGTTGTTAGAGGTATATAAGAGGACTTGGGGAATTCTTTATCCAGAAAAAAAAACGAATGGCAAGGGATAAATCGCCACGGACAAGTGGACAAATTTGTGTGACGTCATTTGTGGATTGCCTCTTGCGGATTTATTTTGAGTTATAAACTCATGGATTATATCAAACAAATATCACCATCCGCCCATTTGTTCCATGTTCCTTGAACATTGCGAAGGGTAGACACCATAGTCGCCATAACTCCAAATTCCTAGTTCCATTGGCAGTTGATCCCAATTGCTCGGTACGTTTTGTTCTCATTTCTTAATAATAGTCCTACAGTGGCCGGGGCTTGTTATTGCGTGCATTATTATATTGTGTAGGCAAGGATAATCGCCGGTCAGTGTCACGCCACATTCACATTAAAATTGTCGAAGGGGCCTCGACGTGTTCGCCTTCCCATGGCCCATGCAAGCCATCCAAAAGTCCGAGTCATACACATATTTTATATCCCCAAAATAAGCACGTTACGCTTGTATTGTGAGTAATATACAATTGGGTACTTATTATACGTATACGTTTGAATAAAACGAAGTACTCTGGGTCCGGTCCCAGACAAGCTTGTAAGGAATTTATGGAAATATGCTGCATCATAAAATTTTATTACGTCATGTCCTTATTATAAATATAATAATACTTTTCTTTCCTTTTATTTTGTCTTTGTCTTATTGAGTAAGCACTGTTTGCCACAACTCCATTATTTCATCAAAAGTAATTCTGTAACATACTTCTGTATAAAAAATTCTGTATAAAACTTATAAAAAAAAGAACTTGAGATATAAATAGAATAAGAAATATACAGAAACACAATTATTAATATTAATATTATAAAAAAATATTAATATTTGTTAATATCTTGAATAAATTGAAAGAGTGCCAACATTATAATATATTTACGACTTCACTATAATACGGCCGGCGTATCTTGGCAAATGTGAACATAGGCTCTGCGAACTTTAGCGAGTGTACACTCGTGTGATGAGTGGGCATACGACTCTTCAGTGAATACAATTGGTCGCCTTTCATCCCTGTATCTTTTCATTGCTTTGTACTAATTGGTCACTCTATTTTCTTCACGAGTTTACATGCGCCAAAGTTCGCAGAACCTATGTTCACATTCGCCAAGATACGCCGGCCGTATTATATAATGGTACGTCTTAATCTGGGATAAATTCAAAGGTATAATGCAGATGTGGCGACGGGTGTAATCAATTTTAATTGTGTTTTTTAAATTTATTATCAATATTAATAAAACTACAATGCCTATAAACTTAGAATTAAACTACTAACTATACCATATAAAAACTAAAACTAAATATTTCAAGATAATTTATTAGTCCCAAACCACTGTCACTTACCGGGAACGTAAGTTTACGTGATTGTATAATTTGTAAATTCAAATGTTTCATTCAAAATAAGTTTCATCGGAGAACATTTTTTTAAGGTCATACATATAAGTTAAAATTTAATTTAACTTCCTATTCTGTGTACACCGCTTTGCAACGTATTATTGCTGTTCCGGGGAAAAATGGTCAAAAATCCCCCCCCAGGAATCTAGAATATAATCTCTTTATATATTCAATGTACTCTTTGATATAATCCAATCCATCGTAGATTCTCTGTCTACGCAATCCATCATCGAAAAATAATAACAATTCATGGCTTCACAACAACTTCTTTTTAAATAAAGCGCTCTATTAATGTATTATTTATTCTGAGCTAAAATTCTTACCTGGCTTAAACTATTTTATATTTCATATGGTAACATTGTAATTTAGGGTTGATTTTCAAACGATATTGTACATTAAGTATCGATATAAAAAATAAAGATGCAGTCCTATAATAGAGTATTGTAATAAACGCCATAAAAATGTGCTAAACCAGCTGGTTATTTTAGAACGACTCGTATCTTGTGCCTATATATCGAATGTGCAAACATAATAATGTTCTTAAGACTTTTATATAATATTTAATAGGTATTTATTATTTATTCCATTTATGCCATGTATATGATCATTGAGTGCGAACACAGAAACCCCTGTGGCGAAACAAACCTTTTCTGTCTGGAAGCCAGATTTTGAGTTTAGGATTGACAACTGTCATCTCATCACAATATGTGCAGAGAAAAGTCGTCACAAAATGGTATTTATTTTCATCATCTTAAATCTAATTGTATATTAGATATTACTTATTTCAGCTGTGTAAATATTGTTTACCAAATTACATATTTTACAAATGAACGGATTATTTATTCCTGCAACGACCCATCGTTCTAAATGACAATCAACATTAAAAGCAATTTAAAGCTATATTTAATATTTAAAAAATAAATGTTGTCATTATGATAACTTAAAAGGTTTTTGAGTAAAATTGGCGTCGTTTTGAATTTCCACGGCAGCTAATAACATTATTATGAAAGAGTAGCACTAAGCCATCAATAAACCATAATAAACCATATCGAAGCGGAGATATTTGGTCATAATTATGTGGACCTTTAAAAATGAAAGTATTTATTATATTGCATTGTTTCGGTTTATTGCTATGTTTCTACAAAACTAAAATTAAAAAATACATGCATAACAATTGTTAAAATAAATTTAAAAAATAGTTTTCAGTAAAATAAACCTTCGTTCGATATTATTTTCAATGTAATCAGATATGGATGTATTAATGTAATCGATTGTTTTATTGTGCACTTCTTAGTTCGGACATCCCTATTAGTATTTTGACGCAATATGTAAGAAAGTGCCCTAATGAGTTAAGTGTAGTGATTAAACGTAATAAAATTATACTTTACGCTAATTAGTATAAGTAGTGACACGCTCACATTTACCTCAATATATTCCAGATATATTTACGTTAAATTTTGCGTGATTTTTGCGTGTTTTTGCTACGAAAATGACTATCGAAGGGAACAAGGACGAGGCTGATCGATGTATAGAGATCGCACAAATTGCTTTCAAGATGGGAAACAGCGAGAAAGCAGAGAAATTTCTGCTAAAAGCCGAGCGTTTATACCCAACAGCTCATGCTAAAGAGCTCTTAACGCGGGTAAGAGCCGCTGGGCCCTCGGCAAGTGTGCCCAAACGTAGTCCACCAAGTTCTCCTAGTAGTGAAGAAGTTCGCAGAAGGAAACCTCCTCATCAAGCGCCTCAGCGAGAGTATTCCCAGGATCAAGTCGATGCAGTCCGTCGGATCAATACTAAGTGCAAGGATTATTATGAAATTCTAGGCTAGTATTTTTTACCTGATTATTATTCAAGGATTTCTAATGTAATAGTCATTGTTTGTGAAGTGTCAAAAAATTAAAGTATATGAATACATTTTACTAACAATGGTTCCTTATAAAATTGGCTCATTTGTCTCTATCTTTCTGTGTATGTCACAGCCAGATTATTTTATAAAATACCTGTGTTTATATGTGTGAAATTAGGAAAGAATGAAGATTCATGGTCATATATAGTCTCTGTAATGTCACTGCATTTCAATATCTTGTTAATAGCATAATAAAGAAAAATATTTAATAATTTAAACACTGCTCATATAGATAGTATACAAGCCAATATTGCTCATACAGCATATTTTACATGTAATAAATATGCAACAAGCAATATACTAAGACAGACATATTAACATCAACTTGTACACTGCAAGTTGTGTCTCAAGTCATCATGAGACCTTAATAAACAACATACAGCAAATCAATGTGGTTTGGCTTGGCAATACCCTTCAAACAGGGTCCATTATTAAGGACTATTAAGCCCTGCATGTTTGGAAGTGTACAAACCATATGGATATAGTTGGAAATGTTTCAAGTTTTTTGCTAACACTTCAATTTTCATGTTTGAAAGCTTAAATACATTATTATGTTTTGACTTTTTTAAACTTCTAGGGTTGTGTGAACCGCACACATCACACTTTTTTTATGTATATTCAGGCATCAGTTCTTTATTCCTGAACCAATTTTAATATTTTTTTATATATTAGATTCCACACTTATTACCGGAGTTCTCCATGCAGGAATGGAAAAAAATACTAATTCCTGCAGCCGGGCGGCCTATCATAAGAGGCGACAAAACAACCCACAGCCAGGCGGTAGGGCATTTGCCTGATGGGTGGCTACCACCCCTGGTCTAGAGAATGCCGCCATAACAACTTTGAGTTGTGTTCCGCCATCAGTGGCCAGGTTCCAGTTTCTCCTTCAAGGCCAGCCGTACATTGGCACTACCTTTGCTATTGCTAATGTCCATAGGCGATAGTAACCACTTTCCATGACAATTGGACGTCAGGCTGTCAGCTTGATTCGATAATAAAAAAATACAAAGTGATCCTATATAAATTTCACTGCTATTGGACTTTGGACTCTTAAGACAGCAGGAAATTCTTCACAATCAAATAGAAAATTTGTAGTACAATACTACAAATTTTTTTTGTAGTAAGTATTGTTTTGGCAAAAACATTCATGTTTCTGAACCAATTTTGATCATTAGTTTTGGTGTTGGACTTAGTACAGCTTCCAAATGGCCCCATTTGAATTTCATTGTTATTGCAGCATTTATATATTAGTTCTGAAGATGCAAAAAAATGTCCTTAAAATGAAATGGAAAATCTCTAGTGATTGTTTTCTTCTTTCCTTTTCGAAGGGGTTATGGCTCCAATGCAGTTTACAATTGGCCAATGTCACAGTAGTTGGCAGTCATAAAATGTCAGGGGCATATAAGAATATCAATAAAAAGAGAAAAATTTGGTGGTGATCTTCCAAACCACTTTCTGGGAGTCCTGAGGACAACACAAGACATTGACAATTAACATTTTTAGACTAACTACATTATAGATAGATGGTATTTATTGTGAAACTTTCATAATTTACGTACATGCCTACTATCAGCTAGGGTAAGAAGAAAGTCCACATTGATTTGGAAAATCTTTATGTAACATACCTTCAGTGATTGAAGTTTATAACTTTCTTACTTCTGAACTAATTCATTCATTATAGTTTCTTGATGCTCCAATATGCTATAATGATTTGTGGTGTGACAGAGGACATGCCAGATTAGTTAAGTATGGAAGAAAAAGACACTTTGCTGTCCCCAAATAATTAAGAGAAGGTGAAAGAATAGAGAGAGAGCATTCCTTCAATAATTTTTGAGGTATGGAGTATGGTAAGGTATGAGGTATTTTCAATAAATTTTTTTATGGTTCCACAGACAATTGATGAGGACATTTGTGGCTTCTAAGACAATGTGCATGGCCTGACACATTTGCCCAATTTGTTTATTTATGTGAATTTTTCCACTGTTTCTTCATTCCAAAAATTGTTTGATACTTGCAGGTGTCACTAAGGAGGCGACTGACTCTGATATCAAAAAGTCTTACAAGAAGCTCGCCCTGCAGCTACATCCTGATAAAAATCATGCTCCAGGTGCTGCTGAAGCATTTAAGGTAAATCTAGCAAGTTTTAGCAGGCCCAGCAGACATTGTCCTGCCCAAAACAATAAGATATATAACCCTATTGCAGCACCATTTACTGGATCCATTTTTAAATCTAAACCATCTGGGGACCCACTTCAACACACATGAAAAATTCCATGATCCAGGGATTTCGGAGGGGTGCAGTGATATGCACACTAATATTTGAATTTTATATAGAAAGAAAGAGAGAGAGAGAGAGAATGAATACTTTATTGTTTTTTTATATTTTTTGTTTACTCTCAACCAAAGCTGTGTTTGCTTGTAATAGGCTACACACTTATCTTAGTACTGAACATGTCGGAATGGTATTTGTTATTATAAAGTAATCATATGATGGAAGTGGTCAAATGTAGTAATCAAAAGTTGTATAACCGGATGTCAACATAGATACATTTATTGTTAAGCTAAGGGATATCGGAAATAGATTAACCGGAAGTTGGAAGTTATACAGATGGCGGAAGTTGATGTTAGATGGTGTCAGTGCGGTGTGCTACGAGGACCTTAAATACGCGGTGTTCGGGCAGAAGAAGCGCAGTCTTAAACCGACAGTCTACGAGTCTACAACCATAATTCTACGTTCATCGGTTGAAAGGCCCATAGTATATTATGGTGGATAATTACTGTTCGATGTTCTTTGAAGGCATACTGCTGCTCGACACCTGACAAGCGTGGGGACAGCTCTTGGAGTAGTCCTAATATTTCTGTGTATTATGCTGTATTTAATATTGTTATTGTAATCATTCTTGTGTAATAAACTTTGATTATCACATTTCAGATTATTATTGCATTATACTCTGAGTGTCATTCGCCCCCAGCGGGACTGAATCCGACAAACATTTAAATTTTCTCCTACAATGTTATGGTGCAGTAACTGTAAAAGAACCAAATAAACAAAATAAATAAATAAATTGCACACCAAAATATACAATTACAAAATCAGACCATATTTACAATATTTTCTAGGCAATACAATAGGCGGCCTCATCGCTCAAGCGATCTCTTCCAGGGAACCTAGATCAAAGCAATTTGAATCAGGTCCATTGTGTACCACTCATTACACAAGCTTAACTTGGTTAATTTGGGGATATACAATATGTGTGTTTGTCTGCCAATTATTATTAGTATTATTGAACATAGGAGTTGACCATATTCCAGGAACAACAGATCAGATTCTGATGCTGACTTAACCCATTGACGACTTCCCCACTTTGACTACTCCCTTGCGCAGAAAGTATGCCGATAGCCTCATGATGTTACGCGTCATGGTCAGTAGGGTTGACAAAAAAGGTTACATAAATAATTGTTGCAATACATTTATTATTGTATATACTTTACATAATTATATATATTATATTCAACTAGCTGTGCCCGCCACGTTGTCCATGTGAAATTTGTTTTCAAAACCCGCCTAATTTTGAAACATTCTTCATTGGTGCTCCGTTCCTATTGGTTTTAACGTGTTGAGATGTTGCCTATAGCCTTCCTTGATGAATGGGGTACCTAAAACTGAAAGAATTTTTCAAATCAGACTAGCGGTTCCTGAGATAGGCGTGTTCAATCAAACATACAAACTCCAGCTTTATACATTAGTATCAGATAATAGTCAGTAATACGATAGAATAACAGTAAATGGTCATCGGCAAACCTTCTACGCGTGTTTCATGTATAGATTTTCATTCCAGGCCATTGGTAATGCGGCTGCGATCCTCACGGACCCCGAGAAACGGAAGCAATACGACATCCGTGGCGAGGAGCCGGCTCCAGCTCAGCATCACCACCATCAGTACTACGCAAGAGGATTCGAGTCGGATCTCACTGCCGAAGAGCTGTTCAACATGTTCTTTGGGGCGACAGGTAAGATTTACAATTTAGTAATCGAATAGCCACTATATTTAATTTTATTACATAAGTTCAGCAGACGAACCCACCTGATGGAAAGTGGTTACCATCACCTATGGACATTTGTAACGCCAAAGGTGCTATCAATATGCTGCGCTCTAAAGAAAGACTGGAACCTGGTCACCAATGCTGGAACATGACTCAAAGTTGTTATGGCATGCGCTAAGCTAGAGGTGGTAGCTATCCAGACGGGCAAATACCCTACTACCTGGCTGTAGGTTATTTTGTCGCTTCTTATGACGAGCAGCTGCAATGCAGGAAATTGTATTATTTTTCTGTTGCTGCACAGATAAAATTTGAAAGAAATTTATTCATTTTTATTCCTATATGTATATAATATCAACCTATAAATGTCCTGCTAGGCTCGGGGATATAGGGAAACAGATAGTATACCCGCCACAGATGTCCAAGGCGGCTCGGCAGGTTTGACATATCAGGTATCTCAATGTGCAGGTTTCATCACATTGTCTTCCTCACTATTGTTCTTTTTGGTCAGCACATCTCTGCCCACTGCTTGACGTAGGCCTCCCAAGTACGCGCCACATATCCCGGTCTCCCGGGTTCCTCATCCAGGTCCTGCCGGCGATCTTACGCAGGTAGTCAGTCCACCGGGCTGGCGGGCGTCCTACGCTACGTTTGCCGAGACGTGGAGCAAACGAGTCCTGGAGTGGATCCAGGACTCGTTTGCTCCATGGACCGTCCGTCCTGCGACAGACGTGACAGGCCCACTGCCACTTCAACTTGCTAATTTTGCGAGCTATATCGGTTCTTCGGTTGTTCTCTTGTGTTGTCTTCGGATGTCCTCATTTCTGATTTTATCCATAAGAGAAACACTCAACATAGCTCACTCCATAGCCACATTTGTTAGCATGGGGGTAATTGTAACTATATGCCTAACTGGTGTATGCGATTCGAACCTGCGTCCTTTAATATGCTAACCATTACGCTTATCTTATCGTATTCTTTATCCATGCAGGAATGGAGAAAGAATACCATTTTCTGCGGTTGTTTCATAAGAGGCAACAAAAGAACCCACAACACACATTAGTGACCAGGTTCCAGTCTCCCTTAAGAGAGCAGCAGCGCATTTGTAGCCCCTTAGTTATTTGACAAATCGACAACAGTTCGTAGAATTAAAGACAAGAAATGGGAATTGTGTATCATCACCACTCACTGTGTTAAATAGAGGTGTCCCACAGGGATCTATTTTGGGGCCTATTCTGTTTATCCTTTATAGTGCGGATATTACCAATTCAATACATAACTGCAAATATCATATTTATGCTGACGATGTCCAGATTTATATTTCATTTAAAGCACATGAATGTCAGCAAGCTATTAACAATCTAAATGAGGACCTACAACGGTTAGCTAAATGGTCTAATAATAATTGTTTATTATTAAATCCTAATAAAACTAAATATTTAGTCTTTGGTACAAAAAATCAATTGAAGAAATTGCCTTCAGCTTTAAACGTTACATTGATGGATAAACCTATAGATAGAGTAGACGACGCGCGTAATCTTGGACTACAATTAGACGCACACCTGAGGTTTGAAAAACACATATCTGAGTCTGTAAGAAATTGCTTTTATCGCCTTAGGGTCCTGTACAAAATAAGGTCATATCTGGCAGTGGATCTACGTGTACAGCTGACTGAATCACTAGTCTTGTCCAAGTTGAATTACGCTGATACAGTTTACGGACCTCGGCTTTTAAACAAAACTGATCGATTAATCCAGCGCGTTCAAAATGCTTGTGCACGTTTTTGTTTTTCAGTACCTCCAAGGAGCCACGTATCACAGTTTCTAAATAAGCATCATGTACTGAAAATGAAACTTAGGCGCAAACTGCATTTGGCTTGCCTTCTCTTTGGTGTCCTTAAGTACAAAGAGCCTCAGTACTTGTATAATAAGCTCAGCTGGGTAGCCAGAGGAGGGGTAGTCAAAGGTAGACAATGCTCCCGTCAACTAGCGTTCCAATTACATAAATTGACATGCTTTAGAGGTAGCTTCCGTTATGCTGCATCTAAGATATGGAACAATATACCACCACCATTAAGGCAATTAAATCACTCGACTTTTACTTTTCGTAAGAACTTGAAGAATTACCTCTTAGATGAGCAACGGAAGCTAGAAAATGTCAATATAAATCTTTCTTATATAATATAATATTTTTTTCTTCTGCCTCTAACAATACTATTTCTGTTTATAAATATGTAATATATATCATGTGTATCATATATAATGAATATTTATTTGAATTATATGAGTTTATATTTATTTTATTATTATTCACACTATACGTATATATATATATATATATATATATATATATATATATATATATATATACATACACATACATATACATATAAATAACAGTGCAACATCCGTTCGTCCTAGGGTGTAGTTGAAAACCAGCGTTAGGCATCCGCTGTTGCCTGGCACATGCTGAACTGCACCTATTTAGTACCATCGCGAGACTCTAATTATTATCACCGTACCGTGTAACTCATTCCATGTCTGTCTCGTTGTGTGTTTTCTAAATAAACGTCTTTTCTTTCTTTCTTTCTTCTTTCCTTTGGTTCTACAAATATCCATAGGCAATGGTAACCGCTTTCCATCAAGTGGGCCGTCTGCCTGTCTGCTGAACTCCTGCAGTAAAAAAAAATGTTTTTGTGTACTTATGTACACGCGTTAGACTTACGCGTTACTTCTTTGGCGTATCGAGATAAAAATCTTTTCAAAAATTTCATTTTTTGCCTTATTCTATCTACGTTTGTAGAAAAAACGACACTAACAATAGAGAAATTAAAATGTTGACTATAGCTAACTTCAAGGTGTCGGTTGACTATAGCTAACTTCATGGTGTAGGTTTTTCGTGCGACGGTGTGCGCGCGCATCGTAAAAATTTACTCTCATCGTTTCTCCCTAACGCTTCTAAAGAAGTATAACATCAAAAATGTATTTTTTGGAAATTCTTTTGATTTGTATGCCAGCCTTCCCAGGTGGTGGTCCGACAGTGTACACCCGCCGGCGCGCCCGCGAGCCAGAGCCCCGCGAGGCGCACGCCGGCATCATGCAGCTCCTCCCGATCCTGGTGCTGGTGCTGCTCTCCATGATGTCCGGCTTCTTCATCAACGAACCGGTGTACAGTCTCACGGCGAGCCCCAAGTACCCAGTGCCCAGGGAGACGGACAATCTCAAGGTATCTTCTTGGGATCCCTTCGTTTTTAACCGACTTCCTAAAGGAGGAGGTTCTCGATCTGTGTTCTTTTATTTATGTTTGTTGAACAATTTCTCGATTTTCAAATTTTGAAGGGAATTTTAGAATTGTTGTGATTTGAAAATCGATGAAAAGAAAGTCACACTAGAAAGAGATAAACACATAAAATTGAACAGTATATAATCTGAAATAAACTGTTTCTTTTTAACCTTTAATAAAAAAATTCAATTCAAATAATCATAAAAAAAAATTCAATGAATTTTCACTCTTTCTGTATATATTTATGGCAGATATTCTTTTATTTAATTTTAAACTTTAAGCTAGTCGTTTAAAGTTTAATTTAGAATGAATTTTTGAGAATTCTAATATGTTGATGTGTATGCTAAAGGTTATTTATATGAACAATAATAATTATTGTCAAAGACTGTACTTCTGTAATCACAGATTTTGTTAAGGCAACACTCAATCCTTAAAAGGGGCCAAATTTAATATTATTTTGGTCCATAATCGGCCAGCTGCCATCAAAATTGCCGCGCCAAAACGAAGAAAATTATATCGTCTCTTTCACTCTAATACAAATTCTATGTAATTAGAGGGAGACAGCATCAGTTCAACGTTCATTTCAATTATCTGTATTTGAGCACAAATTTGTGGTGCTTCCCGTTTAGCCGTGTGTGACAGTTCGGCAACAAATCTTTGGTGGTCCCGTCTTAAAAGGTTAATTTGACTTGGATAATAGACAAAAGAGTACATATGCACGTGTGTGTGTGTGTGTGTGCGTGTGCGTGTGTTTGTGTGTGTGCGTGTGCGTGTGTGTGTGTGTGTGCGTGTGTTTGTGTGTGTGTGCGTGTGTGTGTGTGTGTGTGTGTGTGTGTGTGTGCGCGTGTGTGCGCGGGTGTGTGCGCGCGTGTGTGTGTGTATGTGTGAAGTGAAACTTCTATATAAATGGGGTGTCTTAGAATTTTTCTGTCACGAAAAAGCGTCAAGGCCGCGTGGAGGAGCGGCATAAATTTAGACTAGACGTGGTGAGAGGCGGCATAAGAGTAGATTAGCCTATGGATGCGATCTTTGGTTCCGGATCGAATTCAGGTTTAATAAAATATGTTAAAATTAAAAATGTATCTAACCTAATCAAGTAAAAATTTCCCAACACACAGTAGAAATGTAACTTCAACGGACAAGTGGTGAAACGAATCGCAACAAAATTTTAACTTGAAATTTTAAGGGCAGGTTTTCAAGTATTTGAAGTTTGACAATGTGCCCGTAAAACTTCAAGTTAAAATTTGTTGCGATTTGCTTTGCAGCTCATCCGTTGAAGTTTTTTTTTATTGGTTTTATGTATTTTTTTTTAAGCATTTGTCGCTCCTTCTCTATACAAAATATAAGTGTGCGAAACTTCATACCCCTCCCTCCGCGCAATTTTCTTCTCTCTTATATATAAATTCTCGTGTCACAGTGTTAGTTACCATACTCCTCCGAAACAGCTTGACCGATTTTCATGAAATTTTCTGTGCATATTGGGTAGGTCTGAGAAGCGGACATCTACTTGTCATTCCCCTAAATGTTAAGGGTAGTCCACCACTAATTTTTTTTTTTTAATTTTTAGGTTTTTATTTTATTTTTTTATGATACAGCCTCTACGATCAACCCCTATTTTTTGAATAGCGATATTAGTATTTTTATAATTTTCTACTGGGATGATTTAGGTTTTCATTTGAACCAGGTAGATGGCGCTGCAATCGGGTACGAGAATTTAGGCGTTTTTTGTTGTTGTTGAAGTTTGTCACGGAATGGTTTAAATAAACAGGTGGCGCCGCGATACTCCTTCTAAACGCTGGGCCTTTTTTTGATGATTTTTTTTGTTTGTTCAAGTACATTTGAGAATAGTTTAGATTGACATTTGGTCTCGGTAGATGACGCTGGAATCGGGTTCTAGTTTTTTTTTTAAAGGCAGGACATCGTCTGCCGGGCACAGCTAGTAGATATATAATATAGTATGTGAAAATTTCCCAGGTGCCGTACTACGTGAAGGAGAACTTCCACACGGACTACCAGGGCTCCATGCGTCGGCTGGAGATGGCGATCGAAGAGGAGTACATCGTGACGCTGCGCCACGCGTGCCAGAGGGAGAAGAACTACCGCGAGAGCATGGCCTGGAAGGCGAGGAACTTCGGCGACTCGCGCCAGTACGCCGAGGCCCAGAAGCTGAGGACGCCCAGCTGCGAGAGGCTCAAGAACTTCAACCGATAAATAAATTGATTTCGCCCAACTTCGAACTCAATACACGGGTTGGGTTTACATATATGTCCCCGGATGATTTTAATGGTCAATGTGTTTAGGAATATATTTCAGACATATTTATAACAACTGAAATTGGTTTTGAGTGGAAAAAATACATATTCAATTAATTATCGAAGTTTGAAATTCACGACAATGATCTGGTAGTTTTATACGTTTTTTGACGGGATTTATCGAAATAGGAGACTGTATGTATCCGAAAATTTAAATATGTGGAGTTTTAAACAGTCGGTTAGGTTAGGTTTTGTGTAGACCAAAGCGTGCCAGAACCGACTGATAACCATTCACTATTTATCTTATATATTAGTGAAATACAGAAGTGAGGTTAGATTGACAAAAACATTAATAACTCAGGATATAGTTCCTCGTTTCCTCATTTCCCGCACATAGGAGTTGCAGAAGGGGTGAATTTTCCTCCCCCCCTCCACCCTCCCCCGCTCATTACTTATGATTCTGGGGACATATATGTAAACCACACCCCAATACACTGTTTCCGAGCGTTTATTTCACTTTTGACCCTTGCACGTCTATGAAGTTACATATTTGGAAGATCACCGGCCAAATTTTTCTTTTATTTATATTCTTATATGCATCTGACATTTTACCACCTACTGTGACATTGGCCAAATCAATGCAAACTGCGTTAGCGCCATCATCCCTTCAAAAAAGGAGATGTTACATATTTCATGACAGAAAGCCCACATGAAATAAATTACATAATTTTTAACCGACTTCAAAAAAGTAGGCGGTTCTCAATTCGTTGTTTTTTTTGTATGTATGTTCACCGATTACTCCGAGATTTATGATCCGATTTAGGTTTTTTTTTGTTCGACTCGAATTAGCTGCCATTTGGTCCCCTAAAAAATTTGAAATAGATTGGCCCATCAGTTTTCATTTTATGAGAATTTTTATAAGCGTACCCATAGCTAGGCACTAAAAAGTAACAAATAAATTTAAAAAAAACTTAATTTAGAAAAATCGACTAAAAACTAACGAAACGAAAAACTAAAAAGTATAAAATAACTCTTATTTCTAAAGTTTATTTTATTAATATATATTATCTAAAACATCTTGAAGTCGGTGCAAAGTAAAACATAAAAATTACTATTTTTTGAAAATTACCAAGCAACAACTTTAAAATGTTTTAGATAATATATATTAATAATAATAGCTTTAGAAATAAGTTATTTTATACTTTTTAGTTTTTGAAGTCGGTTTTTCGTACTCTATTGTTGTGGGTGCCGTAATAGTGATGCCCTGCAAGTCACGTATTACGCACAGACTGTCAAAACTATCGATATAGAAAATCGAAGCTGATCTATTTTCTATACATGCAAATAAAATTGAAGTGTCTCTTTATAATGTCAAAATAAAAATGTGAAAAAAATCAGGGGATTTCGAAAATGCAATTTTTCGAATGTTTGTATTTCTTCTGGATGTTGCGGCTAATCTTTGAAACGGCTGAACCGATTTTGACGGGACTCACTGGCAGATAGGCGATGTTATAAGAAGTAACTTGGGTTACTTTTTTCAGCGTTACGCGAAAAAAATTTACGCGGACGAAGTCGCGGGCATAGCTAGTACGTTGATCGAAAATAAAAAATCTACTTTTAAGATAAAAATTATTGATTAAAACTTATTTATAAATGAAGTCTGTTCAAAAAAATAATTGAGTAGGTACCGAATTAGGACATTACTAGTTGAGCTGTCGAGCTGTCAAAAGTAAAATAAATGCTTGGAAAGTGTGTAGTTAAAGATTACGACAGGTCAACATGGCAATCGGTGTGAGGTGAGTACACATGTGGGCCCGTTTGAAAAACGGTAGTGGTGTGACAACTCCGCGATTTTTTAAAATTCCTGTATTTTTTTTTGTACTGTTACGTATTTGCGCGATACAAAGTAAAAGTCTGTTGCAATTATCTCACACGTTATTAAAATTACACAGTTCACAGTAGTACAATTCACAGTTCTTACAAACAAAACCGTATGCAACAAGACCGAAGATCGTAATAAATCGCGTTATTTTTTTTAAAACTATTATTCTACTGCGATAATTATGAATAATTAATGTATATTGAGAAGCGTACGATTTACAACCGCATAATCTCAGAGCTCAATAAACTACATATTGAACAGACTTGCGTGTTTACCGTGAAATAAAGAAACTACAATAGCAGAGCAGGACCCATATAAGAAGATATTGGGCATTTCATATAATACGAATTTTTGCATTAGATATGAGTTAGTACTTTAAACATCGTCGCAACGTCAATATATTAAAATAACAGAATTGCCCTTCCCCCTGCTTTTTTGAGACTGCCGTCTATTGTATATCATGCTAACAAATTAACTAACAGTTTTATAAAGTTCAGTCATTTTAAATACTTAAATTGTTTATAAATATAAAATTTGCGTGGAAATTGTTTACAACACAAACAATGTCTTACTACCGTATGCGCCGTGCGTGCGCAGCGCACATGTCTAGTTGTAGGCCATTCGAAGCCCCGCACCCCTGCCTCTTGAGCCTTAGAGCTACGCGAGTCCGCAACGACCGCATTTATCGATATCGATCTCGCTATCGTCGTTGCTTGTGTATACACACATTGGCACATCTAAAAAAAAAATGATTTACCCGACTTTTTGTTGGCGGTAAACAAAAATATGCAAAGAAAAAAATGCCTGTCAGAATTATTCTTTTTTCGAATGAGAGTTAAATAAGAAGAAATATGTAACCAGCCAGTATTTTGAAAAAGGATCGCATTATTTTCTGTGGTTCTACTAGCGTTCCGCTAATTTTGACGGTGTCTGTACTTGTGTATCGAAAAAGATTTTCCGTTGCTTCTTTCGTCACGTGTTTAAATAAAAAAAGCAATAATTGATATTCAAGCCCGAGAACTATACAGAAAACTATAAATGAATTGTGAAAATGGTCAAAAAATACTATTATTTAATATCCTGTCAAACAGACAATGGATAGAGCTGTGTTTGAAAGTATTACTTGAAATAAAAAGGTGGCATTAATTTTACTCTCATTTTGTTGCGTACCAAAGAAATTATCGATATTGATTACCTGATATGTGACTAACATCACTAGAGAATTGCTATCTCCGACCTATTACGAACTATACAAATATGGCGGTTACCCCCTAATATCTGGCGAATTTTTTTTCGCGATTTCACTACATAAATTTGTAGCGCTAACCAAACTACAGGTTCCTGTAAAATTGCATCCATGTAGACACAACAGTTTCCGAGAAAAATAATTTAACCGTTTTTTGTCAAAAATGCTAGTGTACCCTACAATACCCTATAGTGTACCTACCTAATTTTAATTGCACCACTTTCCTTAGTCTTGAAAGAAAAGCTTTGTTCATGTATATTGTAGAGATGGGTAACTCAGCTACTTGCGTTAACTCAATGGCAGCTCAAGTACAGGTCACTGTGTCCGTGCCCTGAGATAACGCTAAAAACGCGCTATGGCGTAGCATAGTAATTCCTTGGAGTGAATCATAAAACGCATTCCACTTGCGCTCACTTGCTTTTAGCCGTCTTAGGCAAAACCTTTAACTCATAACGTGGCAGAATATGCATGTAAGTTTTTCTTTTCTTATAGAAATTAATTTAGAAGTAAGCTAACTTTTAGCAACTAATTTAGAAAAATTAGTAAAATTTTGGTTTTATGCCGTGTTTATATTATTTATGTATTTATCATATCACTATTTGATTAAAGTGCATACCAATCCTTTCTTTTAAACATTATCTTGTCCATCCAAAGGATATCTGGAAGAGATTGCTTAAAAACTTGTATATAAGGTTATTAAGTGTACAATTAAACATCGATGCCATTGCCATACCAAGAAGTACTTTCACCTAATAACGTTTTGAATTAAACTGCGCTAAAGTGAGTGAAAATAATGATAAAATTTTTTTAGTTTTGTTAAAGGAGAAGATGCGGTGCAACAAACTTTACGCCAACATATCATAATTATATATACACTCCTGGCTTTTTAAAATGAATTTTGAACTAATACAGGATTTTGCAAAGTTATTTGTTATGTACTTTGTAAAACTCGACCGAAAGAGCTTGGTAGCGATCGCAGGTTTCCGGCTAATAGTTAATACATTCAGAACAAATGAGTCGTTACACGCGGCGCACTGGAATGAGTTAGCGCAATGGCGCGACACAGCGCGGCGTTGCCCATCTCTAGTGCCTGTCATACTTGGCACCCTTTAAAACTTTGTAAAGTATCGAATGTAAATTAAGATTAGAGTTACCTACTAATTCCGAAGTGTTCTACATTTTTAACTTATTATCCGAGTTATTTACATAAATTGAAGTAGAATAAATATTGCATAGTATTGTTAGTATGTAGTACGCGTAAATCATAAATTTTGCGTTCTTGAAGTTTGTACGTTCAACTGCGCAGAACACAAAAGTTCACGAGTTGGACAGCTGTGCGGGGAAATTATTGCGTTTTCGCTCGCTCGGCATACGAAATCGCATGTCGTCCCTTTCGCACCGCACACTGTCTGATGTAATGATGGGTAGCTATTGTAAGAGCCAGCTAATTCGCGGTTTTTACAAAATAGCCACGGCACAGTTGTCAACTACTACGTACATTGGCTAATGGTTGTCGATCAAAAGCAACAAGTAACATGTTTACTGCTTTAGCCATCAGCTGTCGCCATGTACTCTTCAGCTGGCGAGTGGTTGTTAAATAAAACCGAACACTGGGTTTTTTTAGCCCACTAATGAACTACCATTTGCTGTTTTTGGAATTTCGGTCGGTTACTCACTGCGAACAGTGCAAATTCAAGGAGTTAACTTCACTGGAAACTTATTTATGTTTTACGCATACTATATTGAAAAAGTTCAGTTGGTATATAGCTTGGAAATAAGTGGCCTTACAGTACACGCTTAAATATACAGCACTCAAACTCAAAACACTATTTAAAAATATTATAAGCATTTTGCAAATAAAGATTTTTGTCAGAGCGTTCCATTAGTAGCTCACAACGCTCAAAATGCTTCGTTGGCCAAAGCGACCGCGGTCGTTGTGGTCGTGGCCAAAACGTCATTAATGACATCGTCATTTTCGATCACACAATGCTCACAACGACCCTTGTCAAGATGGGGGTCGAATAGCCGTTCCACTTGGGTTTACGATTGTAACATCGGCCAGCAAGTGGAACGGGATAAATCACGGTCATTGTAAGCCCCTGATGGAACCTAACCAGTATCGAGGGTTGAAAGGCTAGTTGTCTAAAGTGACATTTTGAAATTTTTTAATTTAACAGCGTATCCATGTCTCTACATCTATAAAAATAAATTTAAAAATCTGTGTTTTATAACTGAACAAGGTTACTGTAGCAACGGTAAAGTCGTGGTAGCATAATGGCTAGCACGCATCCGAAACTCAAAGGGCCGTAACGCATGCACCACTTAGTCAGTTTTCTGATCTGATGTGCATATTGTACAATTACCACGTGCTAACAACGGTGAAGGAAAACATCGTGATGTAAGCTGCCAAGCCGCCTTGGATAAGCGTGGCGGGTATACTGTCCGTTCCCCTATAATGGGAGGCCCAAGCCCAGCAGTGGGGCGTTTATGGGATTTTATTACATATTATTATACTGTAGCAACGTCGGTTGTAGTTAAATAAAACTGCATATAGCCAAGAGTAATTGGTCACTATTTAACCAACTTCCAAAAGGAGGGTCTTAAGTAATTCGATTAAATTTTTTTTTATGGTTGTTACTCGGTTTCTCCGTCCATGCTGGACCTATTTTTTTTTAGATAAAAGAAAGTTTACTTCTGGGGTGGCCCCATTGTCACCAAGCCATCTCAGGGTCAGGATGAGTGGATCTCAGAGAAATCGAGAGCGACCCTTGTTGAAGAGCGCCTACATCGTGCCAGTAGTACAATTTCTATTGGCGCTTAATATTATATTATTTTTAAAGCTTTGCGCAACTAAAAATTACATTACTTGTCTTTACTAAACTATTTTTATTTAGCAAAACCGACTTAAAAAAAGTAAAACTTAACAGTTACTATATTTTTCAAAGTTGACTACAGGATTTAGGAAGTATTTCTTTTTTGCTTTTTAGTTTGAAATCGTTTTTATATTTTTTTAATTAAAGACCCTGCTGAAATAAAGAAGTCTTGTCACGGCAAAATATGACAAAAACAAAATTTTACTTAAAACAAATAGCCTTTCAACCGTCGATGTATTATTTCAATAAGGTTTCTTTTAGAAGAAATATTTTTGTCGTGAGCTTTTTTAGATGCGAGGACGATTTTTTTGTCTTGGACAACGCATTGCCCGCGGGATATGATATAATAATTATTATTGTATTGCGTTATAGACTGCGCGCCAATCAAGTTGACGCAAAAGTCTTGGGTCTTGTTTTTCTCGTCGTTATTTAAGAAATTATTAACATAGTATATTAGGAATTGTTAGATACATGAGTAATATCATTTATTTATTAACTTTCGACGACGTATTTTTTCACTATTTTATTTAACGGACTCCTGTGTCAATTGTTTTGGCGCGCATTACAGGCATTCATTGAAGTATTTAAAAAAAGATTAAGGATAAATATTGAATTATTTAAAAATCAAATTAGGAGGATTATGTCGCTACTACACTTGGGATAATGTTAGATGTAGCCGATGGTTAAATGCGTCATTATTAATGGCGTTGACAAGTAACCCATATTTATACACTAGGGTAGCTTTAAAAGCTTTTGGACTCGGTCACTAACATTGACTCAAGTGTGGCAGAGGCATTAGGATTAACGATAACCTAGTAAAGTATGCGATTCAGAAAATTCCTGTGAATTCTACATTTCCCGAAGGAATGTATTTTTGTATTATGTACTAGTTGCGATAACCTAAGATATGAGTTTTTGGCGGGAACTGTAAAGGGGGTGATGTGCTGTGCAGTTTTATTTTCTGAAAAAGTATAAAATTACTTTAAAATGAACAATAGTTGTTGGATATTGATAGATTTTGAGTAGTGACTATGTGTTTTTGTGAGAAATGTGATCTGTATGGCTAAATGTGGCATTTCGATTTTCACAAGAACTCCGTTGAATGGCGTCGATAATAATCTACAATACAACTACGCCTGGCTTAAAGGCCTAGTTGCTAAGTCATAAACAAATAAAAACTTAAGAAAATACTACATTTACTTGTTGGTGTTTTAAGTATGTACATTTTTTTTGTGGCTGTATTTCCAAATAAATCTTTCTTTGGAAATATAGAAATCGGGGATTTTTCTAAAATTCACACTTTGCTGGGCAATTGTCAGTCATGTATGGATGAAGTATGATAATACTGTTTACCTTTTGGGTTGTTTATATTATTTCAATAAATTTTAGTCAAATTTATCTTAATATGAATTATTTATTATTAACAGCCGCACTCAGATACACTTAATGAACCGTTAAATGGCAACAGAAATCATTTCATTCCATTCGATTCAATTAAGGCCCTTATTTGGAGTTCTGACTGCTGATCTATATTAACATTAAAAATGCGACACTCTGTTGCTTTTTTGGTGACTAATGCCATGGAAAAAGATAGTAAGTATATTCTTCTTCAGTTCCTATATATACCGACCCTTCATTTGTGTAGAAGTCGCGTGTAAAAGTTAGTATCGGATACATTTTCGCATTAATCGTTCCTTAAGTTTTTCTGGGTGCGCACGTAAATGTATTTAGTGTTAAGTTTTATTTTATTGATTATGGAATAAAGTTGGTTGATCTAATTGTTGTTTCATTGAATATGTAAATTTTGTTACAAAGTATCTCGCCTGTGTCCGATTGAACTAGGCAGTTTTAAGTCCAGTTTCCACCAGAGACTGACTCCGTCTGCGTAGCCTCCAAGGACATCTTTCAGTCGGAGAGCCCCCGGAAAGGTAAAGTGCAGGGCGTTCCATCAGTAGCTCACAATGCTCCGTTAGCCGTTCCAAAAGGCGACCGCGGTCGTGGCGAAAACGTCACTAATGACGTCATTTATTAGACGTCATCATTTTCGATTACACAACGACCCTTGTCAAGAGGTGGGTCGAATAACCGTTCCACTTGGATTTACGATTGTAACGCCGACTAGCAAGTGGAACAGGATACATCGCCGTTATGATTCCCTAATAGAACATAGCCGTGCTGTGTGCATTTTTTTTTAATTGCGAATCTGGCGGATGGCTTAAGTTATAAAAAGTGGTTACCATCGCTAACGATTCCAACGCGTGGCTAGAATTTAGGATGGGATGAAGTGGATGAAATCTGACAGATGAGATAGGGGAAAGTGGACCATCGGAAGTCTCATTTATCATAAGAAACACGATAAATAAAAAAGTGCAATACTATGTATTAAGGGCAACGGGAACAACTACTGTGGTGGCTTCTTATGCAGTTTTATTTTCCAAAACGATAGTTGAATTGAGGATAATAGACAAGATATTTACTACGATAAATAATGATAACTTAAATCTACAGAAATGGTTTTCTAATTAAAGAATTGTAAACCATGTTCTTTTGTCTGTCGTTTTGATAAATTGAAGAACAAAAAAAGTGACAGTGACATTTTATCACAAACTCAAGGAAGCTATGGCTTTGCTGTTTGTTTATATTTATAATTATCGGTTTTTCGGTTTTAATTTATTAACTATTAAGTGAATAAACCATCGTAATAATTTAACACATTCGTTATTTTAATATTCTTTCATTATGCATAAATGGAGTTGTTGTAGGATGTGCTTAAGTACTGATTATCTAAACCCTATATTCTCGATACCAGACCACCATAGTAAATATACAAGAATTATATTAGATTCATGTGGAATTCAAGTAAGAATATAGCTAATAAGTCAACACGAAGTTTAGATTTAAATGTTAATACTTTATGGAGCATCTATAGTGCCTTTTTTGATTACTTACTAGCATTATTTTTTAATTTATAAATATATGAAATAATGCTTACATTGCTAATTTTGATATAATTTAAGTAATATGGAACTTCCATGTATAGTGTTTACAACCTAATGTGAAGTAGCTATGGCATTATCACTGTATAGCAACATCTATACTTAATATTATAATCATGTAAAGTTTGTGAGTTTGTGACATTGTTGGGGGTAATCTCTGGATCTACTAAACCGATTTTGAAAATTCTTTCAACAGTGAAAAGCTATATTATACCTGAGTGACATAGGGATATTTGATTGTGATTAGTAATAATTATTTTTTAATTTTTGTGATGCCCATTGAAGTGGGCATGGTTTAGCTAGTAATTTTATAATAATGATATTTTAAATTTAATAAAATAGGAAAAAGATGTAAAAAGGTTTATTTTCCAAATTTGCATTTTAATATACATTTGAGTGTCCTGATCTTAATTTTTTACTATTTTCTAATTATTACAATCTATATATTAGAAATCAAGCCTACCGACAATAATATATTAATTTATTTCTGGGGTTGTCTTAATTTCTTTGGTATTGTAAGTAGATTTTTTATTGCGAAGCTGATAGACAGGCAGACGGCCCAACTAATGAAAACCTTTTCCTATAGATGTTTACAATACCAGAGATAGAGCCAATGTATTCCCAGCCTTTCGGATATTTCATCCTTTAGGATGAAATGGGTTAAAGAGTATGGGGCCAGTGGTATAAGATAAAAAGGATGGGATAGGGATTTCAAACAGGAGGAGTCGGATAAGACAATGGAATAGGACAGAGGGAGAAGGGGACCAACAGAACTCCGCACATGAAAAACTATTAGAATAGAATAGAATGTACTTTATTGTATAATAAAAGTAATGAAACAATACACAAAAACAGTGTAGAATTAGGTAAAAATAGTGGTCTTATTGTTGACCTCAATCTCTTTCAGACAACCTTAGGATAGATATAGAAATGGCATAAAAGCTAGGACAGGTTTTTCTGCACAATATTTTTAAAAATGTCACATATTATATATTGATATTTTTAATATTACATAAGTAAATACATATGAATGTCCAAGAAGCAAGTGAGGTGTGTAAGAATAAGCCTAAATGGCGCTCTGTTGTTCGTGCCTACCCCGCAAGGGACCTGGCGTGAAGTTATGTATGTATGTAAATACATAAAGCATAGTGTCAATGCCAACCATTTTTTAAGTTTTGTATTATGCAATTAATTAGGGCAAATAATATTATTTTTATAGGTTGAACCAAATGACAGATTCCCCCAACACATATGCAATACTTGCATAACAAGTGTAAATGAAAATTACAAGTTTCGTAAAAAATGTGCAGAAACCCATAAAATATTAGAATCACAGTCAAAACATGGACAATTTACGATTAAAATGGAATTTGAATTAAAAACAGAAGGATCCAATATTATTGACATAACTGATTTAATATATGACAAAAGTGAAAGTTCCAACATTGATTGTCAAATTTTCAATAATATTGACAAAGTGGATTGCTTTAAATCAAACTTTGAAGAACACACTGAAAATGAAAGTCTAGAAACTGACTGTAGTAGAGAACTAAATGAGAATACATTTTTAGTTGACATTGGCAATAGTAATGAAGATAATCTCATTGAAGATGTTCTAAAAGATAATATTAGCGATAAGAATAAAGTATCTAATAAAATTGACAATAGTATTGAAAATGATATTAATAATTTTGATAATGAAACTATTGATAATTTCATTGTTAATAAACCAGAAAAGTTAAACGTTATATCAAAAAGAAGAAGTAAAAGAAATGTAAAAAGGAAGAATATAATAATTGGTGATGTGAATACTACAATAGATGCTATTTGTGATGAAGATGATGATGAGGGAATGTTATTAGGTAAGTTATTCCTTTTATCGTCAACACCATTATCCCTCATATATATGACATGTATGTAAGCATGTTGTTGTAAGTGCCTATATAGGGCGGTGCCACCAGTGCCCAGGTACAGGCGTAGACTCTGAAGGGCGCAAGAATGGCAGGCAGGATTACTATTTTTCAGTTTTGCTCCTGACAAGCTCCCACTGTGCCCGTAGTGCTTGATTCCAACACATACGTACCTACATGCCAGTATCAACAAAATCTGTTAAATTAGACAAAACATCTCACTCATTTTTTTGGCAGCTTCAACAATCCCTGTTTTGAGAACATTGGTACACATTATGTCATCGTTCACAAGGTCAAGCCAGCATTTCTTGGGCCTTCCCCATCGACCGGGATCTGGCGGAGGCGGCATGACTAGACATTTGTTCCCAACATAATTAGCAGGTCTCCATAAAACGTGGCCATACAAGCGAAAGTGATGTGGGAGATCCTGACACGTTCTTTCCGCATCACTCCACACATCTATTGCAGCATGTTCATCTCGTGTCACACAGTTCTTGCTTGTGTCGCTCAATTATAGGCCACGCTTCAGCACCATACAAAAGGACAGGTCTAATGATGGATTTATAGACCTGTCCTTTTAATTTAACTGCCATTTTGGGTTTATAAATGACACCTGTCACTTCATGACACTTGGTCCTGGATATTCTGACATTGATGTTTTTTTATGAGCAATGTTGAATCCCTAGGAACGAGGTGAAATGATCTTCAGTCTCAAAGGAAGATCTTCATACTTTTGTACGTTTCGGGAATCATTTGCGACCTTAATTATTGTACAGCGCCATCTATTGGCTTGTAAGTATTCCACTGCAGAACATATTTGTGACATTTACTGTTTATTACTATATTAAACATTTTTTGGTAAAACAGGCAAAGACAGTATACAACACGAATCTAACATAGAAAATGTAAATGGCAAGCTATCACAAGTATCTAAAATTAAAGCCATTAAAAAAGAGAAGAAAGACAAAACGAAAACAGCCAGGAGAAGAAGAGAGAAGGTAGCCAAACAGGAGACAAATAGAGAGCCGGTGGAGTGTGAATATTGCCATAAGAAGTTGTCGTCTAGATTGTCAATACCAAATCATTATAAAATTCATACAGGCTTCAATATTGTTTGCGAGGTAAGTTGCATTTTGGTACTTTGTATTTATATTTATAATTTGGTATTTGCTACCATCGCGATATTTTTTGAAGTGAAACTTCTATGTAGACGGGGTCTTACGATTTTTCGCTCTCGAAAAAGCGTCATGGCCGCGTGTTCTGATTCGTACATTTTATAACTCGTGATATCTTTCGAATGGGATGTCCGAATTGAATAATTCGGAAAGTTATATAAAGGTATTGAAGCAGTCTTGAATATGAAGTAATTTATTTTGATAAGATGAATACCATGATACAAATAAAGAGCCTTTACTAGCGGCGGCATTTTAATTGAATTTTTAAAATGAAAGAACATTTATTGTCGCCTAACTATAATAGTTAGACATATGCTGTCGGGACACTTTTTGTAAATAATGATGTCTTCTACGAAGTCGTAGTACATTATTTTATTTGGAATGCTGAGGTTATTGTTGTCCCCGAAGGCCTAGGCCTGTCTATTATAATTGGAAATTTGATGTATTCTTTGTATATTTCGAGAATTGGCTTGCATATATGTAATATGTGTTGTGACAGGAGATGTATGTCAGAATAGAGGAGTGTGGAAGGAAAAGACAACGCTGAAAACAATTCAGATATGGTGAAAGAAAAGAGATGAGATATTTCCATTAATATATAACAGTAAGTGAATTGTTCCAGCATTGTGGCAAGAAGTTCATATCTCGGCGCATCTTGCTGATGCACTGCCGCGCGAGGCATGGCTACGAGAAGACCGACAAGTGCCGCTTCTGTGACTACAAGGCTTCCAACGCTGATCAGGTCAAGGTATGCCTTTGACGTTAACTTCCTGCGGGATTACCGGGACTGAAAGTTCTACGGTATTTAAAAAATAATGTAAGCTATTGTTTAAGTGAAGACTGTGTCAGAATATCAATAAGAAATCTTATATCTTATACTAATATATAAAGCTGAGGATGTTGTTTGTTTGAATGCGCTAATCTCAGGAACTACGGATCTGATTTGAAAAATTCTTTCAGTGTTAAATAGCCGATTTATCGAGGAAGGTTATAGGCTATATATCATCACGCTAAGACCAATAGGAGCGGAGCACCAATGATGAATGTTTCAAAATCGGGGTTTTTTAACTTACTTTTTTAAAACTATTCCACGTGCCACGAAGCTAGTATTACATAAAGTTTGCTATCGATCAGTGAAAACATCACATTCGGATTCGAGCTGTTTTTTCAGCTGTCCATTTTAAATTATTTTCAGTAAAAGTTCCGCGGGTTCCCAAGGTTAAAAGTAGCGAAGTCTAAGAATTTGCTGTCGACCAACGATAACCGCATCGAAATTGTGCCAATAGTTTTTACGTGATTCCCGAACAAACAGACGAGAAATCATTATCAGTTTTCTTCTTCTAGATCCACGAAAGGCTGCACACAGGTGAGAAGCCTTTCGTGTGCAAGGAGTGTGGAGCCGCCTTCATACGGAACAGCACCTACAAGCAGCACATCGCCACGCACCTCACGGAGAAGAACGTGGAGGTGCGTATAAATCCCACAGCCCACTGCTGGGCTTGGACTTCCCATTACAGGGGATCGGACAGTATGCCCTCCACGCTTGTCCAACGCGGCTTGGCAGGGTTGACACATCGGTTATCTCGACGTGCAGGTTGCATCACATCATATTTCGTTTTTGCAATTGTTCAATAATTATTTAATGTCCTTCCTTTTTATTTATTTAATAAACATACAATAAATACCTTAACTTTTTAATCTTAGAAAAAAGTTTGTTCTACGGTATTTCTAGACGTAGCGCAAGCATTCGATAAGGTCTGGAAGGAAGGATAATTTGAAGAAAATTAATTTTAAGTTGAAGAAAATGCTACCCAAACAGTATTCAGATTTTTTAGCATCATATATCTTAAATATAATGTTCAGTGGCCGATAAGAAAATTGCTTTTCAGACCTTAAAGAAATTAAAGCTGGAGTACCACAGTACCACCAATATATTAAGCCCGTTTCTGTACCTAATATACACAAGTGATATTCCAGAACTAGAAAATAATACCATAGCTACTTTTGCGAATGACTCAGCCATTATGGGCTACAGGAGTTACTGAAGCTACCGAAATAGGGCTAGCCCTGTGGGTTTGAGTGAGATAGGAGGAGCCTGCCTACCGCTGCCGTATACGCGTGAGAAAGGGAAGCCAGACAGACTGGTGCCGTAACGCGTTACGTAACGAAGCGGTTTACCCTCCCATAAGAAGTTATCACTTCAAAAGTTTGGGATTAGGAATTATAAATATTTACACTAATTTATAAATTTAATACAATACAGACATAGTTACAAGAACATGCCCATGTTCCCCGTAAAACTTTTTTAATTTCCAGTGTGACCAGTGCCCGGCGCGTTTCAAATCCGTCACCCTCATGAAAATACACAAAAACAAACATAAGCCGAATCAGTACGTTTTCAAATGTCGCATTTGCAACAACAGTTTTGTGCGCAGAAGAAATGTCACCAGGCATTTGGAGCGTATACACAAAATGCAGCCGGAGCCCGCTCTGCTGGAGAGGGTTAGAGTTGGAACCAGCGAGTTGGATGCATCTTGAAGTTAATTCAAGAAAGAAAGAGAAGACAATGGCAATGTGATTATATGTTTATATATTACTAGAGTTTACCCGGCGGCAACGCCGCGGGTCAACCTCTGGTGTGTTCCTTTTGTTTAAAGAGGTTACAACACAGGTTACATTGTATTATATTTTTGTTATTGCTATTTGCCCCGGAAGCTTCACTTCATTTTATATCGCAAACTATCCTATCTCCCGGATGAAAAGTATCTAAGCCAACTTTCGGTATTAAAACTACATAAGTACTCCAAAATGACCAAATCGACCACAAATTCAACTAAATGACCAAATGAACTAAAATGGCAAATCATAAAATAAAAACCTATCCTACTTTCTGGGATAATCTTAACATAAATCTATCCTCAAACTTATCCTATTATCCGGGATGAAAAGTATCCCATGTCCACCCTCGGTATTAAAATTATGTATATACCGATTTTCAGTCACGTTGGTCCAGTAGTTATTCCGTAAAAGCGTAACAAACAAACAGACAAATATATTTTTATCCCGCAAACTATCCCATTTTTCGGGATAAAAAGTGTCCTATGTTCATTCTCGGCATCGAAATGTCCAGTAATTTTTCCGTGAAAAGAGTGATAAAAACTTAGATGTATTTAAAAATTTTGTTTTTCAATTTTCTCTGTATGGGCTAATCTCCGAAACGACTGGACCGATTTAAATGAAATTTTGTATGGTAATTTATGTCTTATATTATAACTAGTATTTGTTTAATTAATCAATCGTTGTGAACTAATTTGATATTTAAATTTTTTTAACAGTGACATGATTTATAACTTAAAACTGTACCACGTGGAAATACTCAATTTCTGAAACAAATTTATTATTATATCCCTGGTCAAATACTTTGATCCCGAAAAATTAAAGAGTTCCCGTGAGTAAAAAACTTACGCGCACGAAGTCGCGGGTAGAAGCTAGTAATAAATAATGGAGAAAATTCGCAAAATACCAAGCCAGGAATCGAACTCGTAACCCCCTTGGGCTACAGAGGCTGTCGTAAGCTAGTATTAATATAAGCAGTGTAATATTGAGTATTAGAATTGTGATAATAGATTATATTTTTATATTAAAAATTATATTAACAACTTGAAAAAAAAATCTGTTTTAATTATATACCTAACGGACCTATTTTGGTGACTGAAATATTAACAAATTGTCAACCGATGTTTTCATTGAGTAAGCATTCTGTTCACTGTGTTTTTTTTCCGCATAAAATAAAATTATAATCTAGTCCAGGAAATAAGACTAGTGAGTAATTTAAATGTGACCTAAAATAACTAGATATCATTTAAACTAAGTGGTGGTGCGGGTGACAAAGGTAAGAATTTGTTGGTGGTGGAAGGAGGCAAAATCCACAGCCTGGTAGATAAAGCGGCACTCACCTGCGGATTCCCAATCCTCGTTCCTTAGAATAGCACGTTCAGCACGTCTTCCTAAATTTGCGTATTATTCACACCAACAACTGGAGCGGGTTTATAGGTAAAAAAGCGTTCTTATGATTGCACTTAATGCGCATGCGGTGTTCGCGAGGCCATCGACGTACTGGGTCGCCCGTCGGTACGAATCATGGTTGGCCGACAGGTGGCACCACCTGTCTCTATCCAGCGTGCGGATTTGCGGGAAGGAAGGGAAAGGATAAGGCGCAAGGCGCCTAACCACTAAGAATGTGTCCAATAACACGTTTCCTATTGCCTTTATTAAGGAGAAGACACTTTGTTCATGTGTTATTTTTTAATGTTTAACACATTACATTAGCACTACACTTAATTATTAGGAGAGTATTATAACAGTAACTCAAACGGTTTCGTCCTTTTGAGACTTCTTAATAAATCTGTAGGAGCATGCAATCTGTAGGAGTATGCCGCCATAACAACCTCGAGAGAGCATCAGCGCGTTAGGTGTGTTTTGTATTATATGTGTATTTTCTACTAATTAATTTGTTATCTGTCTAGTGAGGGGTTTACATTACGGGCACTAGGGGCTAGTGCCCAGGGCAGCGAAAATATTTCAACTTTTTGCTATAAAAATATTTGTTCGCGACGTTTAATTTAAAATCCTGTCCTATCATATTGTTACGAGTTACGGGACGCGAATTAAAATGCCGTTGGAATTACTACAGAATTTATTAGAACTATACATACATACATAACTTCACGCCAAGTCCCTTGCGGGGTAGGCACGAACAACAGAACGCTATTCAGGCTAATTCTTACACACCTCATTTGCTTCTTTGACCTTCATAGCTCTTGTCATGCACGCTCGTCTGTTCTTAAGGCTCCTGACATTACCTTCTGCTAATACACGATCGAACTATACGAACACGTATAACATAGGTACAAATATAACTGGACACAACCAGTACAAACTTGATGCACGATTCTGTACACACGTCTTGCGCGTATCGTAATCGTTGCTTGACGCCCCACCCTTCCGTTCGGACAGTGTTTTATACTAAACTATACAATATTTCTTGACACAATGGTCGACCGCATAACAATAGTTTCTAAGAATCACACCTGGTTAATGGCTACTGTAAACGATTACATTACACAACAGGGTGTTTATCTAATTACAAATTATAAACGCAAATTAAACAATAGAAGTCCAAATGCTAAAAGATAATAAACTGCAGGTGTGCATTTACTTTTGTCGACGTAACAATGTTATTTCCACAACTACCCGCTTTTCCTAACCGCGTTATACAATCACCTTCTCTCAGTCGCCATCTTCCGTATCATATGATTACCCTTATTGAACTTACCACTGAAATAATTAATACTGCTTGTTTTTACAAGTCAGTCTGCTATCGACCCTCGTATGACAACTTTGTTATAAGCGCCGCTATACCGTGCCGCGTTAATAATCGAAGGCCGCAAGAAGGAGACAAGCCAGAAGATTTGCTGCAAGGCTCCTCACAACTTGGTGTAGTTAGTCCAGCCCAGAGGTTAGACTCCCTTTTATCCATAGTAGCAACCCTACCACCGCCATTTTGGATACGCGTACAGTCCCTTATACTGGACTGCCGCGATGACAACAAAATACGTTGTCAAAAAATGGAAAGTTATTGGTTTTATGTCAAATCGAGTTCTTATTGGATATTTACGTTTTAAAGTCTAGTTACAATGTATAGAATATTAGGCGGTATTTTTCACGGCGCCTGTCTGTCTGTATGCTTTCTTGCTACCACCCTAATTCGGCCGCTGCCGCCGCGCGCACGTGCACATCTTTTCTAAAGTACGAGTAAACTTCTGTCGTGCGTCGGAGATGACAGACAAGTTTTTTTAAATCTATACATATAATAAAATTGTAGGTCAAATTTCTGTACAATGAAAAAAAATGCTAAAAACCGAGTCAGGGGGATGTAAGAATTGAAACAGAACTAATTTAGAATTTTTTTTAAATTTTTTGTTTGTCTGTCTGTTTGTACCGGCTAATCTCCGAAATGACTGGACCAATTTACATGAAATTTTGTATAGTGGTAGCTTATATCCCTGGTCACATATAGGATACTTTTGATCCCGAAAAATTAAAGAGTTCCCGTGGGATAGTTAAAAGAGCTTTAATTACTTAACAGCTTATAACAGACTGAAAGTAATTTCTCTGCAACGTAACATAATAGAAGCGCAGAGTTTGACAGGGTGTGGTGTCATTGAGACAGTTTTACCTCGTACATATGTAATATATAAAGCTGATAAGTTTGTTTCTTTGTTTGTTTGCTTAAACGCGCTTATCTCAGGAACAACTGGTCTGATTTGGAAAAAGATTTCAGTGTTAGATAGCCCATTTATCGAAGAAGGTTATAGGCTATATACCATCACGCTAAGACCAATGAAGAATGTTTCAAAATCGGGGTTTTTTTTCAAAATTTACGGTTTTTTTTTTAATTTATTCCACGCGAACGAAGTCGCGGGCAGAAGCTAGTAAAACAATAATTTGGCATTAGTCATTTATTTCATAATGATACAAAACATACATTCCACAAACGTAACATTCCAGCACAAATATCTAGATTATGACACATACAATCATAATAACACTATCTATACTATACATTGTTTCTCTTCAGATCATTTTTCGTACATTACAAACAGGATTTTTGGAATTAATTACACTATTCAATTATTTTTAATGTCTCGGATAACTTAAGCCGCAGAACAACTAGTCAGATATTACAGTAAAAAAATTGTGAGGTTGTATTTCAGATATAGATGTGGCAACACCGACAGTGAGATCTCATACAAAAAACATGGAAATTTTATACATCCCTACTAATATTATAAATGTGAATGTAAGTCTGTTTGTTACGCTTTCACGCGATAATTACTGAACCGATCATCATGAAACTTTGTACACATATTCTTGGAGGTATTAGAAGTAACATGGGATACTTTTTATGAAAAAAATTCATTGCGGACAAAGCCGCGGGCAGAAGCTAGTATATTATATTTAATTTGTCACCACGTGTCTCGCTGTGTGAAGACCAAATAAACGTTTCATCTTTCTGTCTTTCGTCATGCGTGAGCGAGATAGCGAGCTTCATTAAGTAATAGCCCCTTGGTATCAATTGTTGGAACTTTATAAAATATCTTATTTAGCATCTAACGACTTGAGTTCAGTATAACAAAAAAGTTAAATAATTAAATTTAAATTGTAACGAAACATCACCCTTCCACATTCCGCCATTAACATTTGGAATGTATTAATAAAATATATACAATATGTAACAAAAACTGTCCTAATCTGTGTGTCACACTCACTTGTCTCAAATCGTGTGTAACGTTCACCTGTCTCAACTGGTGCGTCACATTCGCCTCTCCCAAGTCGTGCGTGACATTCTCTTAAGTCACGCGTCACATTTCCTGTCTCAGGTTGTGCATTACTTTCAATGATCCCAAGTCACACGTAACTTTCGCTTTTCGCAAGTCGTTTGTCACACTCAGCGCGTCACATTTACCTATCTCAAGTCTTGCGTCATATTCGTTTGTCTCAAGTCGTGCGTGACACTCGCCTGTCTAAATGTACAAAAATAGCCACAATTGGACTAAATATTACTGAAAAGATTCTATATTAATTCCCAAAGCGGACCATCAGACTCACATGTGCTGACCTGGGACTAAAACAGAACCATATTCTAGAATTATGATGACTCCGCTTTTTGTTATCAAATCAGAAGTAAACAGTTTAATGATGATAACAATGCCTAAATTCTGCTCCTATTTTTGATATTATAACATTAATATTGTATAAATGCATTTTTAAATTGTCACTATGATTTATAACCTGATGATTGATGATGATGATTTAGAACTCTCTGCAGCACGAATAAATCCATAAGGTTTCTGTGCTACGGTCGCATATTTTTTTATGTATATCAATGTAACCATATTGGAAAATAAATAAGTTGTGCTCCACATTCGCTGATCTGTAGTCATGCGTCACACTCACCTGTCTCAAATCGCGTGTCACATTCACCTGTCTTAAGTAGTGTGTCACATTCACCTGTCTCAATCGGTCGTGTATCTCTGTTCAGAGTTTTTGCTACTCATACGATCAAAGTCAAATTCAACAGTCTGCTATTACAATGTCATGGTTAAGCAATTATAATAAATCACATATTGTTTTATATTCATCTATCTAAACATTATAGATATGCACTATTCTCTAAAACCTCTTACACATTACAGCTTGCATTCTATAAGAATCCAGTTTCAAAGAGCAAAGCTTAAGTTCTAGCTTAAAGTATAGCCAAGTGTCTGTCATTGTGCAATTAGGAAGGGATTTAGTATATTTGACCTTTTTCAAAAATTTTGTTATTTGACTACAGGATGATAAAAAAGTATTCAACATAATGTCTCAAAATTACCCCATTTAAGTTTTTATAATTATTTTAGGTCAATAATAATATAGATAAATGTACCTTACCATCAATTTTAACTTTTCTATATGGGGTAGAAAATTAAAAAAACCAATAACAAAATTTATTTTAAATAAGGCCTTTCATATGTATATTTTAAGGCGTATTGATTAAATACTTTGATCAACATACTGCAGCCAAATGAGAGAAGCAAAGTATTCTAAGTCGACTCTTTTGGGAAATGAGGTAAATGTTAAAAAAGACAAATTAGGTCCAACCAGGTGTCTCAAAGACGCCCATCTTTGAGACACCTGATTGGGCCGAAGTTTCGAAAAACTCCAGAAAGAAATTACGTAGTAACTAGCTGACCCGGCAAACTTCGTAACGCCTCAGAAACAATAAAAAAAAAGTCGATTTCTGAACGACGGGACGAACATCAAACGTTAGACAGGTAGGAATAGTTTCTAAGGGAAGGCGATATTGTCGTGTTTACTATATTCCAAGCATGTTTATTTACTCACCTTTTAAACCTTCCCTGGACTTCTACAAATAATTTAAACACAAATTAACCAAATCAGTCCAGCCGTTCTCGAGTTTTAGGGAGACTAACGAACACTAATTGGTTGTATATATAAGAAGAATATAAAGGCAATTACAAAACCATCAATTTTCAAAAAAGCATATATTACACTAAAGTTCAAAATTGTATGATAATATATAGCGGTCAGCACTTTTTTTCATATAGCCCTCATCCGCCGAGTAACGTGGGATAAGGAGCTTCGTTCCAATCTTTTTAAAATAAACTTTAAAAAACTTTTCAATTGCATTCTTCATTATACTTAAACGAAATAAAACCAATGACAAAATACGAGATTTTACCGTGTCACGACATTTGGGTGGCTAAAGTCTCAACAGTTGAGACGCTAAATTAATAACTCTTACAGAACACAAGCTTACGAACAGACGCCAAACCAATCATATACACATATATTACACACAATATTTATACAACGTACCAATAGATTTCTCCTAAAATGTAAACAGTCTTGATTTGAAACGATGAAACTATTTACGTTTTAAGAAAAAATAAAACACAACATGTAGACTCCAATCTATTTCACAATGAACATCTGCGTATAAAGTTCCATTAGAGGTGATTTGAATTCCACTAGAGTTCGCACAGATGGCGCTGTGCGGAATAAATACAAAATATTGTTTTACCATAGATTAATGAGACTCGTAAACGTCAAATGTCAAGTCTATGACATTTGACAGTTGACAAACGAAAACTAGCTGCTCCATTAAAAACAAAATCATACGGCAACTGCCCTATTTATAGAAGTGCAATTTTAATTTCACCAATTAGTTATTTCAGAACGACGGGTATGTCGTAAAAATATTTTTCGTAAATGTCGAAACTTAACTATGTATTCTGACGTAAAATTTTCCGCTCTTTTCATTTTTGAAGTGAAATTCGGTTTCTCTTTCCATTTGAAAAAAAAAAGTATGCTGGAACACATATTATTAGAAGTGAAACTTCAACGGACAAGGGACAAAATGAATCGCAACAAAATTTTAACTTTCTAACAAAATCTGAAAATAACTGCTGAAATTAAAATGACTCACCAGTATATAAGATTTATTTGAATAATATAATTGTCAGTTATTTTTTTAATGGGACAGCCGAGATAAGCGCAAACACACATACAAATAACCTAACTTATTAAAGCTGATTTTGAAATAATTTTAGTAATTAAATCTATATAAATACAAATGTATGTACGCGCATAACTTGAGAACGACTACACCGATTTTGATGATATTTTTGAATGTGGCTCCCCTGAGAGCTTAGATTTGCAATGGGCACCGGTAGGTGGCGCTGGGATCGGGGTTCTAGATTTCTATTTTTTCAGGGCAGGGCAACGCCTGTGGGACCTCTAGTAGATGATTATAAAGAAATTGGGTGAAACAATTTATCCTGAAGACGGAACCACCATAAATTTGCCGAACTGTCACACACGGCTAATTGGGAAGTCCCACAAAGTGGTCAAATACAAAAGAAAAGAACGTTGAAACTGATGCTTTCTCCCTCTAACTACATAGAATTTGTATTAGGACAAAAGATACGATATAATTCTCTTGGTTTTGGCGGGGCAATTTTGATGCCAGCGCAGCTTGTGGGGAAAAAACGATATTAAATTTGGTTCTTAAATCAGGTTAATATTATAGCGCCATCTGTAAGACGTAGTAGGTAATCAGTTCACCTTAATCAAACATATAATGCAACACTAAAAATCTATTCCACAACATTATTTCATGGTTTTTATTATATTTAAAGCGGAGCAAGGAACTTCCCTAATCATGTTTTTACGGGTAACACTAGGATGACAGTGAGTTATTTTCATACACCATTTCAATCGAAATTTCCTGAAATTAAAACAAATAAATTTTTCAAAATAATTATATTAACTATTTGATGTTTCATAACGATTACACCAGTATACAAAAAGAAAGTGGTCTCTAGTTTGATGTGCTAAATCCGAATATGGGGTCAGCTTGGTCCACACACCGTCAACATTTTGACAGTATATGGACCAATATGATCCCAGATCTGACAAAGTGGTCTGTACTTTTGACCAGACCCATCTATTTTGATGTATTTCAATGCGCTGAATCCGAATATGGGGTCGATTTGGTCCACACATCGTCAACATTTTAAGGGTATATGGACCAAAGTGACCCCAGATTTGAAAGTGGTCTGTACTTTGACCAAACCTGTCTATTCTTATGTATTTCGATATGCTGTATCAGAATATGGGGTCAGTTTGGTCCATATACCGTCAACGTTTTAAAAGGTATATGGACCAAACTGACCCCAGATTCGGTCTTTTGGCAAAATACAGACCACTTTTTTTGTGTTTATGAACCAACAGAGCTTTCTCACATATCAAGGGCCCACTTATCCAGGTTTCACTGTATAAGGCATAGAGGGCGGTCTCGGTTCGAAACACTCACCAGAGCATAAGTTAGAAGGGGGCCGCCTCGTCGAGGGTGTGCAGCCAGTTGAAGATCATCATGTTCCTCTCGTACTTGGAGAGGGGCCTGCCTCGTTCGCGCTCGAGGTCGGCCGCCGTCAGGGCCAAGTGGGCCGCCTCTGAAACCATCGAGACAGTTTTTTGAATGGCTAAGTTTTTTTTTGTTTTTGTCTTAAAAAAAGCAGACGCGCAGACGGCTCAGCCCATGGAAAGTGGGTATCCTCGCCTATAGAAGTTTGTAACACCAGGTGCGGAGCCAATGCGTTGACAAGCTATTATTAAAATATCCTTTATCATTGGATGGAATCGAGGGATGAGACAGAAAACCGACTTTTCTGATTATAAGTCGGTAACCGGTCTACGCTCTACAGAAACCGGTCTGCACTTTTTTAGGATTCTAATTTAATGAAACGACTTGGTACGAGATCAACGCAGCAGAAAATTATTTATTCCTCACAGAGTAGATATTACATTGATGTTTGACACTTTACAACTGTCACCCATTACAGTGAGAATGACACATACTACAACACGCACTGTCTTGATAACATGTCAGAAAACAGTTTGCACTTTTCTGCTTACATGTCGGAAACCGATCTGCATATTTTTACTTGCAATTGGAAACTGGTCTGCACTTTCTGCTTATATGTCAGAAACCCGTCTGCACTTTTCTGCTCACATGTCGAAAACTGGTCTGCACTTTCTGCTTATATGCAGGAAACCAATCTGCACTTTTCTGCTAACATGTCGGAAACCGGTCTGCATATTTTATATTTTAGTTGGAAACCGGTCTGCATATTTTTACTTACAGTTGGAAACCGGTATGCAACTTTCTGCTTATATGTCGGAAACCGGTCTGCACTTTTCTGCATATATGTCGAAAACTGGTCTGCACTTATCTGCTTATATGTCAGAAACCGGTCTGCACTTTTCTGCTTACAGTTGGAAACAGGAATGCAACTTTCTGCTTATATATCAGAAACCGGACTGTACTTTTCTGCTTACAGTCGGAAACCGATCTGCACTTTTCTGCTTACAGTCGGAAACCGGTCTGCACTTTTCTGCGCAAACGAAAACAGACGATCGTAATTACAAGTTGTGTAAAATTGTACCAGTTGGCACCTCACCTGGATGGACGAACCGCGCGTTGGGGTGCTTCTGTGGCACTGTGAGAGTCGTGGGCCCGGGGCCGGAGACTGCGTTGGCGACGGCACTCACCGCGGCTGCCTTAAAAAAAACAACTCGACAAGATTATTTACAATATTTGACAGCTGCTAGTGTTTTCTGACAATTGACATACGTTGTGGCTGCAGGGGTGCGCGTCGATATTTTAAGCTTTTATATATTTTTTGGCATTGAAGTCGTAAAAATTGTTTACTCTAAGTGTTTCACGGATCAAGTTATCTAAACAAATGTAAATATAATGATTTGAGTTGTGTAAAGTGCGAAATTGATTTTCTAAGGAAATTCAAGATATGATAATAAAACTAGGTTTCAACAGTTTTAAGTGCGGTAATTTATTTGATTTTCATCATTTCAGGGTTTCGGCCAATTCAGTAACCATGATCGCGGATGACAAAGGTGTCAAGTTTCAATGAGTATTATTAGTTTTATTAAGCCTACTACTTGATCCCGATACTGAAAAGTGGTCGGAACGTCGGAATAATGAAAATCAAATAAATTACCACGCTCAAAACTACTAAAACTTAGTTTTACTATGTGCACTAGTCGCGAAAGCTTTAAAAAATTATCAAGATATATTTTAAAAAAATCCACTTTTTCTTTTTTTAGTTCATTTTTATGGCGAACAAGTGTTACATATGTCTTATAAAAACATAACTGTATTACTTAGTTGGCCTCTAATAGCATCGCAATATTAATGTTAATCAACCTATAAAATATGTAATACAGTGTAAACTCCATGTAACGTCACTCGATTTAACGACAAACTACCTTAAGTATCGAAAACACTTGGCTTTGGTTGGTTTAGCTTTTTCCATACAATAATACACTCTATATAGCATTACACCCACTCTTTATAACGACAACTATTAAGTAATAAAAAGTACCTTTTAAGTTGCCAAAATTAGTAAAAGCTGCGCAGCTGTGTACGTTCTTTTATCGCTTTACTATCCTAGCCCGTAATAACCTAGACTGTCGGCATCATGCATACCGAAATTTCTAGTTACTTCCTTTATCGCCTATATGCATCAATATCGCAAGATACGAACAATTAAAAAAAATATACAACAAAATTACTGGTGCAGCAAAAGGCATCAGTCAAAATAATAGAATTCTCTCCACTTAACGACAACTCTCTATAACGTCATAATATACACGGTCCCCGCGGTGTCGTTATGTAGAGGTTGAACTTTATTTGTTTTGGTGCCTTATATATATATATTTCATACAATACAATATCTTCGTAATTTTAACCACTCACTTAAATATTTTTAGATACTATAATAAGATTTTATGACTAACCACTCGAATAATTTTTGGTTAAACATATAAAAATGATTTTCTTGCATTATATTACGTGGTAACTTATTATATATTTTTGGTGCCGTCCCAAACACGCTTTGTCATATAATGCGGTTATTTGCTCACCTCTAATCTGTCCAAATTGAAGTCAGACTGCGACATCCTCTCCAACGCTCTGTAAGTTGTCAGCAAACGTCGTTTTATGTAGTTTTGGCGGACCTGAAAACGAATATACATTCCTATAGCATATACAAACGTCATCCTAGTTTTAAATCCCGGTTTTATCCGTGGATGACCGAAGAAAGAACACATTTTTAAAATTTCTTTTCATTCCATTAGTTCAGCAGACGGCCCACCTGATACAAAAGTGGTTTCCATCGCTTATGGACATTTGCAACACCAAAAACTAACATACTACTGTTAAAACGCTTTAAATTCTTTTTTAATTTAAAACAGCATGGTTTAATATTTTAGTAACAGACCAAATGATCTTGAATTTATATAAATTCTAACTCGCGTAAATTGTTCCGTGCACATTCATTTGGTTGGAGCCGAGTGTTGTTCGGGTCAGTTGATTCACAATATGTGATAATTTTAATATATTTATTTCTATTGCAGGCATACGACCCACTTGATGGAAAGCGGTCACCATCGCTTATGGACATTTGCAACACCAAAGGTGCTAAAAATGCGCTGCTGCTCTCTTAAGGGAGACTGGAATCTGGCCACTAATGTTGTTATGGGGGCATACTCTAGACCAGGGGTGGTAGTCATTCTGTCGAGCGGTATGCCTTGAGTAGACTTATTATACACAAGGGGAGGGGGGAGGGGTGATGACAGTATGAATTTGTCGACCTACAGAAGGAATAAGCATAGAGTTCCAAGCCCTAACTCCTACCTTCGTATAGTGTTACAGACCCTAACTTCTCCCTCCTTATCATAGTGTTCCAGGCCCTAACTCCTTTCTTCTTACCAAAGTGTTCCAGGCCCTAACTCGTATCTTCTTATCATAGAGTTCCAGGACCTAGATACTACCTTCTTATCAGGAGTAACTAGACCGTAACTCCTACCTTCTTATTGTCGGTGGGCAACGGTCTTTGCTGCGGTTGTGTCGGCTGCGACCTTTGTGGAGAAGGCAGCTGAGAACCACCCACTAAAAAGGAAACAAAATATATAATATTATAAAATTATAAAAATGCCGTGTCTGTATATTGAAGTTATTAACGAGTGGAATACACTATATAAATGGAGAACACGATGCAATTTTCTTTAGATTTTTTTGTCCGTTTGCTCGGGTTTAACGTAAAAACCAATAGATCGATATCGATGCAGTTTCCACAGATCGACAGCAAATTTTTAGATTATTGTCCTGGGAATCCCGCCAGATTTTTTCTGGGAATGATTAGAAATGGCAAAGTATTTCGTGTTTCACTCACCGGCCACCCACGTGCTGCAGGACCGCGACGCCGCACTCAGCGTCAGGGCTTCGATGGCGGCACAGAGGCCCACCTCTGAAGTGGCACTGGAAGTATAAAATACAGTCTACTAAACTATGATAAATTCCTATATTTATTTATTTAATTTGTAAAATTAATACATATATCATCAAACAAGTTTCCACTTTAAAATAATTTATATATTATTAAAATAAAAATTGGCTCAAACAGTTAATTACAAAAGATAAAGAAATACAATTATCACAAATTACATAAAATGTCTATTTAATTTACATTAGGTCAATATTGAACAAAATAAGAAGAAAATGTCACCACAATAATTACTGATAAAATACAGATAAAAAAAGGTTATGTCATTACTTAAACATTGTAAGTCATTAGACCATTCTAAATTATAACATCTTTTAATAATCTGGGTTTTAAATTGATATAATTACCTATGAAAGAATCAATACTAGTAAATAGTGCATTGTATTGCTGACATATAATGCAATTGCATGAGTAGACGGACAAAATGCTTCTTTGGCTTTTTGACATGCCATTATTATAAAGAAACTTTGTTTGCGTCTCTTTAAAACTATGCCATAGTAAATCTGCAAGTGGTTCAACCAAGGTCACCTCCTCAGGTGGCCGCCGGGCTTCGCGTCGAAGACGTCGCCGGCGCTGAACGACCTGCGCAGCCCCAGCTGCTTGCAGAGCGCTGCGCAGCCGGCGAGTAGCTCGCGGCAGTTGTCCGTGCTCTGAAGCGGCAGGGTCGACGACGGCCGCCTTGACAATACAGTGTAACTCCATGTAGCGACACCGAAGGAACAGTGCATTTTGTGGCGTTATAGAGAGATGTCGTTAAATGGAGGGGAAGTCTATTTTTTGTCTGACGTCTTTTGCTGCACCAGTAATTTTGCCGCATATTTTTATCTATATTTAAACCTTGCAATATTGTGGCATCTTGGTGATGAAGGAAGTACTTAGAAATTTCGGTATTTCAGAATTTCTTAGAAATTTCGGTAGTTTCGGCCAAGTTTATTACGGGCTAGGATTATAAAGCGATAAAAGAACGTGCGCAGTTTTGACTAATTTTAGCAACTTGGTAATTTTTATTACTTAATTTTTGTCGCTATTGAGAGTGGGTGTAATGGTATATAGAATGTATCATTGTATGGAAGACAAACCAAACCAACCACAGCCAAGTGTTAAGTTTCGACACTTAAGAGAATTTGTTGTTAAATCGAGTGACGTTCAATGGAGTTCACAGTGTAATTCCTACTAATTCATATTCACCAATATCAATGACGACATGGGTGAAGACAATGCCAAAGGCATTGGAACCAAGATCAGAGAAATAGAACTAACAAATTGAAACAGAGTTCTCGAAGAAAATCAAGAAGTATAAAAAAAAGTGTGTATAGAAATACATAATTAAAATTCAAATTCAAGTTATTATTTATTATTGAAAATAAGTTCCACTGGAGAACACTTTTTGAAGGTCATACATATAGGATAAAACTTAATTTTACTTCCTAGTCTGTGTAGACCGATTCGCAACGTGTTGTTGCTGTTAAGGAGAAGAAGCACCAAGAACCTCCCCAGCAACACATCTAGCTACAAATTGTCCTTCTCCTTATCTCTCTTATTCTATTTATATCTCAAATTCTTTCTGAAGTGAAACTTCTATATACTTGGGGTCTTACGATTTTTCTGTCTCGAAAAATCGTCACGGCCGCGTATTCTAATACTTACATTTCTAAACTCGTGATACCTTTCGAATTTAATGTCCGAATTGAATAATTCAAAAAGTTATATAAAGGTATTGAAGCAGTCTTGAATATGAAGGAATTTATTGAGTAGTGACTATTTGTTTTGTGAGAAATGTGCACTGTATAGTCAAATGTGGCCCTTTGAGTTGTCACAAGAACTCCGTTGAATGGCACTAGTTGAGCTGATTACCTACAGTTCAGCAGTGCTACACATAGGCTTAACAAAATAAAGAAACTATATTTTAAACTAAGATCTGGCTGAAAGGCCTCGCTGCCAAGCCATAAACCTAAATAAATAAATAAAGTACGACAATTATGTCATTTGTTTCGTGTGGGCTTGACTATCAAGAAATATGTAACTTGATAGACGTGCAAACGCCAAAAGTTAAATAAATGCTTGGAAACTAGTGAATATTATTTTAGATGTTATTTCATTGAAGTAAAGTTCGAAAGTGTATAATAGTATACCGCAGTCAGCATTTTTTCTTTCTGTAACAGTTTTTATCGTCTAGCAAATGACGTGCGATAAGTAACTTCTATTCCAATAGAATAGAAGAAATTTTTCAAAAGCAAAATACTGTTTCAGTAAGGTATAAGTTCTTCACCGTATAGAAAAACAATGATAGACTTACTTCAAAGCTTTACTGTCTGGATTTGGGCTGGCAACCCTCAAGGAGGGGTCTGGACCTTGGCCTGCCTGGAAGACAACAAATAATTTTTTCAACACATCTACTCAAAAATGCATTTATAAAGTCTGTATTTTAAACTTACAAACAACATAATTTTCTAATTAAAAATTACACACAACAGAGTGGGAGTACCTAAGTGATAACCTAAGCTTTTCTCAAGTGATACAATTTCAATATTAAATAGTTTAAGTTATCACTTCTGTCGGTGTCCCGAAACGCACAAGTTTAGAATGTTTTAGGAAAGTACAATGTCTGCTGGAACTGCTAGTGGTTAATATTAATAAATTATTTGAAAATAAACATTTATACCCTGCAGGCCAATAACCGCAGCACCCTTGCATCTGAGGCTGCAGACGACACACTGAACAGCGACAAATCTGTTGTGACCGACTCATGGGAGGGTGAACGAGCCACTCCGCCAGACCTCCAGGCCTCCGGAGTGCACATTTCAACTGAAACAAGTATTTAAATATAACGCATTTAATAAACCATAGTGGCTAGTGATGGAAATTACAGCTAATATATTGATCACTACTGTGAAGTTATTTCAGTTTTTCACCTGTGAAAAAGGCACATCCTTATTTTAGAAGTGATAAGATAACCATACCCTGAGGTTATTGGAACTGTGAAATGAAGTATGTTGCACTCTCAACATTATTTCACTTCTTATAAATAACACACAAGCAGACAAATGCCTAACTTTATTCAAATAAGTTCGCTCATGTATTGTTTTGACCCTCGATTTTAGCTATTTTGTACTATATGGCATTTTAACGGTTTGTCTCTTGTGAAATTTACCCCTAGGTTCCTATTCTTTAAATGAAGGAAAAACTAGTGATAAGTTTTTGTTACAATCGGCTGACAAAGACATACTATATATCTCCAAATAATGCAATGCAAGTTATGCTTGTGTTATGTGTAACATACAGCGGACTACTCTGTGGTCGATCCCAGAATCTCAGACCATAGTAAATAAGACAGAAAATTCATTTCAGAAATTTACCATATCAGGAATCTAACCAGGAGCCTCTATGTTGCAGTGAGGTAAGCCATCACAGGCTTAGCCCACCTAACCACAGAGGCTGTCCAAGTTCGTAACATCATTATTTAACTAGTGACCAGTGAAATGCACCATAACTAATAGAGGTAGTAATAGTGTTCACTAAAATGGCAGGCAAAAGAATTTAGTCCCTACAGCCTATTCTAATGTATAAGTCTTCATATAGCTCAGCTGAATTGTAAGTCTTCTACTGATGCCATTTAACAGAGTTCTTGTGACAACTCAAAAGGCAACCATTAACTACACAGTTCACATTTATCACGAAAATACACAATGAAAACATATTAAATCCTACAACTATTGTAAATTTTAGAGTAATTTTACACATTTTTAGAAAATAAAACTGCGTAGTAAAACATTTCCTTTCAGTTCTTATCAAAAACTCCCTAAACTGTAGAGCTAGTAATATTAAAGTTTTCCATTATATGAAGAATAGGCAAAGATCCTAGACCATACAGCCTGAGTGTCATCATGTGTAGTAAGCTTTAGACAGTGGTAAACACATAATTTTTTGCATGTGTACTGTTTGCCAGAACTTCATTAAGTCTTTGAAAAGTAATTGTAAAATTTGCAATTTACTTAATATACAGTTAGACTTTGACACAAAGTGGTATGAGTTAAAGAGTAATCTGTGTTTAGGGGTATTCAAAAGCTTTTTATATAGACACAAGACCTATTATTTGGGGCAGGAAACAAGCTTTTAGGGTCCACCAACAAGTTTTAAAAGCATGAATGAATAATGGGAAATATAATATAGGTTACATAAACAAGGTTATGTCACTTTTGTTGATAGCAAAATGTGATATGTGTTTAGTAAACCCATTTTGAATTAGTTTATTGATTTTTAAATACGAAAATAGTTTTTTTTGCTTATATTTGTGATTGTTAAAGACACAAGGCATTAAAAGGTTTTTATTAACAAAATTGTCATAGATATACCACAATGAGGATGCTTACAAATTGGTTGTGACACTCGCTGATTGCTACCATGGCACACTCTGTTGGTTTGTGGGCTTTACAGTGACTAGAACTTTGACTTAGGTTAGGTACAAATGAAAAAAATATCTTAAGAACTACATGTCTCCTAGTTAGACATGGGGTTGCAGAACAAGACCACTAATCTAAAGTTTAACCGGCACGGTGCCTGTCAGGTTGGTTCTCAGGAACAATACCTGATGGAGGAAAAGTCTAGGCAAACATATTATAGAATATCCTCTAAAACCGTGGATGAACGACGTGTGTAGCCTATTAAATTGAACTGGTAACATGTACCAGTACTAGCCTCTATTTACTTGAAATATAATAGACAGTGGGCTTAGATGTGATGACGCCGAAAAAAGGTGTAATTAAGAGAAATAATGTGTGATGTTTGATAGATATCTAATTTTCATATCAAAAACATTCGTATGCACTCATATTTAAAGCTAAGAGCTTTCAATATGTATTATAAACTAACTAGTTTCTTAGAAGAAATACGCCGAATTTATATACATCCTACGCACAGCAAAAATATAAACAACGAATCATACCGCTTATGTTGGGCTCCACGATGCCGTTTTTTAGTCACAGAATCCTTAAAATAAGTTTTTATTCACTTTAAATGATAATTAATCTAATAATATAAGTTTATAAACAAATCATTGAAAATTCAATGTTTTTCAGCAATGGCCGGATGTCTATATTCTATATGTCAGAAAAAATGCCAAAAGATACGTTCATAATCTAGACACATGGACGTCTTTCTTCTTAACAAGAAAATTGCATTCAATGAATTTACTATTATAATATACTTTCAATAGTATAAAAAAAATTAATATATTAAAATGTAAATTCAAAAAATTTGGGCAAAAAGATAAAATTGGAAATGCATTATAAAAATTTATCTGCGGATCGTACCATTTCATTGTCAAGGTTTCTAAACGACCTTGACCGAATTTCTTAAATCGTGTTATTGTACTGTTTACTATATTTAGCAGCATTACATGATAGATATTAAGATTTTATCACATTTATGATTACACCCATAAATCAAATTATTCCGATAAAATACTTTTATGATTAGAATCTATAATATAACATAATTTGCTTCGTTTGAATAGTTTCATGGAAAATAAATAATTAGGTTTATACAAGGGCAACTATTAACCGAAACAATTGAAAAGTAATAAGGAAGTATATTTTATTAAATTTCATTGGCAAGTGAATCCTACTAAGACTCAATAGATGGCGTATGTTGTAACACAAATCACAATCAACACTTGCAATAAGGTTGAATTTAATTTATAACAATAAATTTTACCTCAGTAATTATTTATGTCATTTGCGCACATAAGCATTATTAGTTATTATTAGCTTTACATGAATCAATGCTGTTGTTAAATGAATGTCAAACGAAATGAGATTTTGTCACATTGATTGAATCTTCTATAAATTCAGCCATGCTCCAATCCAGTGGTTCCCAAACTTATTTTGTCTACTGCCCACTTTGAGAATCAATTATTTTTTAGCGCCCCCATTTTTTCACCTTTATTGACTATTGTGAGCTATATTAGCGGAGATTAAACAGTCATTCTAAACGAGACTTTCACTATAGCCCGCAAGTGTTAACTTGAGACCTAAGCGAAGTAAGTAGTACACAACGGCGCTGAGGTCTCAAGTTAACTCTTACGGGCTACACCTGCCAATGAGAATGATTATTGAAACGCAAGTATATAGTACTCTTAATTAATATTAGTTGACGTTAACAAGTTATAAAGTCGAGAGTTCAGTCGGTGTCTTAGAGTCCTCCTAGTTAGATGAAATTACAAATCGCCCCCCAAGCCTCTACACAACGCCCCCATTTTTTTCTGGGTCTTTTACCGCTCTCCTTTAGGCCTGCAGCGCCCACAAGGGGGCGTTATCGCCCACTTTGGAAAAGGATGCTCTAATCAGTAATGTAGATAATTAAGGTATAAATGTTATATTTTTTTTCACGACATAGTATTGTGACGAGTTGCGAGACTCGAATTAAAATGCCGTTTGGATTGGTAATAGAGTTGATTAGAGCTATACAAACAGGTATAACACAGGTACAAATATAACACAACAAATCCAAACATAATGCAAAAGGTCGTAATTCAATAAAACGCGCAAAGTCCGTCACTATTAGATTCCGGATTGTACAAACGTCACGCCTTGATCGTCGTTGTCGCTCAACTCCTCCTCTCTGAATCTGGTCATCGTTTTATACTGTACAAATGCAATTATGCCCTGGCTAATTGTCCAGCCTGCAAGCGGCCGTAGATGAGTACAATAGAACAATAGGCTGGTCTTCAAAATAATTAGAAACGTATGCCAAAAAAATAAGAAAACAAAAGAAGACGATCATAAAAGGGTTACAATTAAGTCAAATACCGACGGGTAATAAAATGTGTTTTTTTACAAATTGAAGTGGAATTTGATTTTGTCCGAACTTAAGTTATAATCATTCCTTTAGAACAGTGGTTCCTAACCGGTGGTCCGCGGACCACTGGTGGTCCCTGGAGGCATTCCAAGTGGTCCGCGAAGCCATCGTAATAAAGAAGTAACGTGATGTGTTGTATCGAGTCATTACAACGCAAACCGCGCCGCAGCACAAGTCCGAAGGCAATAGCAGAGCACAAGTCCCGCACTTGTGCACTGCGTATTGCCTTCGGCAGAGGTCCGCGTGACGGGAGATCGAGCAGCGCAGGTCTAATTCATTAAACCTACGTACGAGTGAATTATTTAATAGTAAATTCAATCGCTATTTTTACATATACAATATTTATAACCGAATAGGTGGTCCCTGGCAAGACAGACATTTGGTAAAATGGTCCCGCATGACTTAAAGGTTAGGAACCACTGCTTTAGAACATCGTTATCGCAAGTATATATTCCATTTTATTACAGACCAAACAGCAAGAATGGGGCAGAAGAATACTTACAACAAAATTAATCAATAAAGTTTCCAATATAATTCATTTTATAGTGGAAATTTGATTGATATATGTATTAATTTTGTATTTTATATTTAAGAATATTAATTATTGTATGTTTCCCAAACAATTAAATAGATAAACAAAACTACATTTAAATAGCAGCTCGCTCGATATGTTGCAAAGTTTATACACTTTTTACACGTTATTTGACTATAAAAATTTTTCCTTAGATCATATAAACATGTTATACCTCAATGCAGTTTTCTTTCCTTTTATTGTGTCTTTAGTATAGTGTCTTACTGAGTATATACAATTTGCTACAACTCCATTATTTCTTCGAAAATAATTGTGTAACACATTTCAGTATGAAATTTATTTGAAAAAAAGTTTGACTCAATACGTTTTTATCTAAGTGTGTTACTGGGGAGTTTGTTGCCGCTTCTTCTCCTTAGCAACAATAACACGTTGCGAAACGGTGTACATAGATTAGGACTAGAATATACAATACGTGTTTTTAGAGGCATACATATTTTAGTTGGTTAACTGTCCAATAACTAATTACTTAACTATGTTAATGTAAATTGGGCTTAACTGTCAATTATTGCAAGGCTCTAGCGTTCCAATTATAGGAGAACAGATCGAAGTTGGATTGGCAGGTTCGATAGATCATTTATCCCGATGTGTAGATTGCATCACGATGTTTTCCTTCACCGTTGTTAGCACGTAGTGATTGTAACAATAAGCGCATTTCGAGTTTGGGATTTGAGTACGCTAACCACGAAACATTGATGATAGAGGTAAGGAGAACCATTTCAGTATATTAAAAAGTGTCCATTGAAGGGCAGCAAATTAAGATGGCGCCATAATAGCAAGTGGAAAGTATTTAAAAATAGCGCCACAAATTGGAATTTTCAGATAATTTAATTAGTTATCTTAATTAGTGAAATAGGTTTCAAAAAACCAATTGGTCAAAAATTTATATACATGTATCTCAATACAAGAAAGTCTCAATAGGTACTACTCTTTAATAGGTACTTCACTGTTAAATTCATATAATTTCCTTTGCCTACACTAGTGCTATTTTGACGAGTTTTCGAACCATAATTTGTTGTTTACAGATGGACACTTTTTCAACTGATCCCCCATAATAGATGGTCCTCCTTACCTCTATCCTCCATGCCACGAAGCTAACACGTTATGTCAATGTCAAATGTCAATTATTATACTGAGTTCTAAATAATAAAACGACACGTGGATGGATAGTCGTAGTATAAAGTATATTGTAATAAATTATTCCCACTTTATTGGCAACCCTAGTGCTGACACAAATAACATTTTTAGTATGTACATACGCTTAAGAAATGCTAGAGCTAAGAATATAGATTTAAATAGAAACGACACTAGTTTTATTTATCAATCTAACGAGCTTCGCAGGGCTCTAATTAAAATACATACATACATAACTTCACGCCAGGTCCCTGGCGGGGTAGGCACGAACAACAGGGCGCCATTCAGGCTTATTCTTACACACCTCACTTGCTTCTTTGACATTCATAGCTCTTCTCATGCACGCTTGTCTATTCTTAAGGCTCCTGACATCACCTTCTGCTAGTACACGATCAATTTGATCATGGAAGGTGTGTCGTGGCCTTCCGCGACTTCTGCATCCATCCACTTTTGCATTGTATATCTGTTTAGTCATTCTTTCATCATACATTTTTTCCACATGCCCAAACCACCGGAGCATTCCTTAAATGCCGTTGGAATTACTATACAATTTATTAGAACTATATATACACGTATGAAACAGATACAAAAATAACTGGATATAACCAGTATACACTGAACGATTCAATAACACGCGCCAAGTCCGTCACTATATCGCTCATCGAATGTAGGTCTTATTCGTATCGGAATCCTTGCTTGACTGCGCCTCAGCGCATTGGGCCATTGCTTTATGATGCACCGATCCATACCTGACAAGCTTCGACGCAATACAATAACAACAAGGATTATTTCGACACTAGTGACGGCTATAGACAAGTACAATAACAATAGGCTGTTTTTCTTAATTACAAATTGTAAACACAAAGTAAACAAAAGAATTCCTAAACGCGTGGAGGTAATAAACTGCGATTTACGACAGGCAGATGTGCGTTTGTCTTTGTCGGTATGTAACACTAATATTATAAAGAAGCAAAGTTTGTGAGTTTGTGACGGGGGTAATCTCTGGATCTACTAAACCGATTTTAAAAGTGTTTTTACTGTTGTAAAGCTCCGTTTACAGGGACTGTCATAGCCTATATAACATGACGCTATATACAACGGGAGCGAGACAGAGCTCGGGTGAAATGGCGACGGCCGCTAGTAATGTATAAATATATAATTAAATGACCTCACTGACTGACTATTGGGACTATGATCGTGCAAATAAGGATGCGAGTTCTTTCTTTACTAAATACGCGTTAAGAAAGGATATTTGAAGGAAATGTAACTCCTAAGAGATCGCTGGCCCTATTAGTGGGGCCGATTTTAAACAAATTTCATCTTTGTTCAAATGGATTCAAGAAAAGTTTAGATTAACATTTGGTCCCGATAGATAGCGCTGCAATCGGTTTCTAGATTTTTATTTTTTAAGGCAGGACAACATCGGCCGGGTACAGCTAATTATACATATTTAATAAATTTCAAATTCTCAAATATATGTATTAAAGTTATCAAAAGCTTAGTTATATATTTAAATATTAAATTTCGGAGTGTATTCATAACTTTGTAATATAGTTATATATATAAAGTTTATAAAGTATATAATATATGCACTGTAAAATATTATTAAATATAATTTTGTCAGCTCTAAACATGTTTAAAATACATCCCTACTTAGCGTTCAGTACGATTTTAAAATTAAAAACTTTATTTTGTATGTGTTTGTGTGTGACTTTGCATGTGTGTGTTCACCTTACATAATATATAAGGTATATTATACGTATATAGGTGTATGGGTTATCTTCGTTTGTGTGTGCGTGATGGGTGGAAACATGTGGATTGAATGATAATGAATTTACTTGCATTTTCTTTGCTTTATTTGATTTTGATAATATTATTTATTCATGCATATTATGCATATGCATATTATCGTTATTCATTTATTAAATAAGTACATTGACGACATTTGAATTTTAAATGCCATGCACTCCTTTAATAGGTCCCCATTACATTAGAACTTTTATATTAAATGATTCGTAATGTAACATAAAAGTGTGTGCTGTTAGTGTGAGTTAAATAAAAAAAATTATATATTTCAATAGTGAATCTCACAGATTTTACATCGAAATTAGCGTGTTCAAAATGTATCATGTTAAAAACCCGAAGTTTCTACGTTGCAATAAGCTTGACTCACTCGACTACAGAGGCCGTTTTAATTCAAAAGTTCTACTGAACAGTAGGTATTTACACAAAATTAATAATATAATAATAAATGTATATATATATATGTATATGTATATATATATGTGTATATATGTATATATATATATATATATATATATATATATTTATTATTATATATATATTGAATAAGATATTTATAAGAAAAATGTAAAAAATTTGAATAATAAAATATATATGTGAATAATTAATAAAAAAATGTATTAATTAAACAAAATTAAGCTCTATGCCACGCATTTTCAACTTATAAAGTTTGTTTAAATATATAAAATAAAATAGAATAATTTGTATAATTAACTTAGCATTCTAACGGAAAGTCGTGGTAGCGTAATGGTTAGCGCACGTGCCCCTAAATCGAAGGGCGCGGGTTCGATCCTGACCGGAACGCATGCACCTCTTAGTCAGTTTTCTGATCTAATGTGCATATTGTTACAATTACCACGTGCTAAAAAAACGGTGAAGGAAAACATCGTGATGCAACCTGCACATCGAGATAACCGATGTGTCAAACCTGCCAAGCCGCCTTGGACAAGCGTGGCGGTTACACTGTCCGTTGCTCTCATAATGGGAGGCTCGAGCCCAGCAGTGGGACATTTATGGGCTGACATTATATATATATACATATATATATATATATATATATATATATATATATATATATATATATATATATATATATATATATACATATATATATATATATACATATATATATATATACATAACATATATATATAACGGAAAAGGCTTGGCGGACTGTAGTTCTGTAGGTATAAATGAATAATAGAGAGAAATGATCTGTAATTGTGAAATGCACTTTACTGGGGACTTCACGTTGTTGATTGATGATTGCAACTCAATAACCGATAGTGTCTTAATTTAAAAATATTACAAATTTGGCATTTTAACTGTTTATCTTTTTAATTGTATTTCTTAGTTTATGAAGTATTTTCAAAGACAGTTTTGTGTTGGAGGTTAAAAATATTATTGTGTATAATGTAAATAGCTAATACACATTACTAATTTTGGAACATGTTACAACAAGCTATGTCTTGTTGGCCATTGTTTTCTACAGTTTGTTATCTATGTTACGTTACGTTACCAAGGAACACAAATAAAACATGCCACAAGAAAAATATCTTTTTACTATTATGAACTAAATTAAATACACAAATCTCGGTTCATAACGCAAAGATCCACCACATAGACACTACAAAATGGTAAAAAGAAACTTAAAAAGACACTTACGAACCTTATTTTAAAAATATTAATGTTTTATTTTCTGTACATAGTACGTTAGATTCAAATTAAAACCAGGTAGATGTCACTGCAATTGGGTATCAGAATTTACGTGATTTTTATGTATTTTCAAGTGGGTCCCAGAATGGTTTAGATTCACGATTGGACCCGGTAGGTAGCGCCGCTAAACTCTTCTTAAAAGTTGGGCCCGAGTTTGATGAAATTTTTTGTTTATTCAAGTAGATTCGGAATAGATTAGACTTAGACTAACATTTGGTTCCGGTACATTGCACTGCAATCGGGTTCTAGATTTTTACTTTTTAAAGGCAGGATAACGTCTGCCGGGTACAGCTACAATCAAAAAATATTATCAGACCTTTTTTGTAGAGCGTTCAATTCTCTATCAGTCGTTTCAACGGTACAAAAATCAGAAGAAGCAAAAAAAAATTCCTGTGTTATTCTTATGGGAATTAAAAAAATGCGATGAGGACAATCTTAATATTAATATTAAGGGCTCATCTTTTTACAGAATTTTTTACACAGAAAAGAAACTTGAGCCTGTTTGTAAAAAAAAATAATATTTTTTTTGGATCACCCTACTGCATATATATATATATATATATATTCATATATACTAGCTTTTGCTGGCGGCGTCGCTCTCGAGAAATAAAAAGCAAAATCCTTTCCTCCGTTCCTATGAGCTACTCATCAACGTAGCCGCCGGGAAAGACAAATGTACGTGTCAAATTTTGGCATAAGGCAAATGTGAAAGTGATAAAAAATATAAGAAATTAGAATATTAAATGTGGCGATCCCACAATATTCTTTCGTGTCAACCGGGTATTGTACTTGATTGTGCTCGTGTCGGCGCGCGGAATGCAAACTAAACTACGCAGGGTTGCCACTAAACTTTATTATTATTATTACTTTTCAATTTGTTGTATGTTTTCTAGAATGTTCGACGACTTGTCTGATTTGAACAATCATCTAATAATAATATATTGCTAATAACATCATACATAAAAACAATGGTAGAACATTTCATAACAACATGTTTTGAATTCTACTAGTTCAGATTTATCTTTTATATAAGGCCACCGATATGGGGATTTTTTAGCCTCTATTACGCGAAGTAGCTTAGGCGTATCGCTGGAGAGTTTCTTCAGTCACTTTTTTTCTACTAGCTATAACACGTTGCAAAGTGGTAGTAGAGATAGAGTAGGATCCCCTTCGCCAAAGGAGACGATAACATCCCATTTGTATCACTTCAGCCTGTAAGCGTTAATCTGCCTTTTATGATTTAATTCAATAGGTCATTCCGACTTCGAACCTCACAGGAGGTGCCTTCTCAAACGCACTGCTTCAAGGCTAAACGCTTCTGCTCCCACGAGATCTAAAGAGTCACCAAGCCTGGTATCGCTGAAACAGCCATCTACGGCTGTTCAGCTGGATCCTACACAATAAAAAAATATGAATAATCTTATACTAATATATAAAGCTGAAGAGTTTGTTTGATCGCGCTAATCTCAGGAATTACTGGTCTGATTTGAAAAATTCTTTCAATGCTATATAGTCCATTCATTGAGAAAGGCTATAAACTATATATTATGACGCTAAGACCGATAGGAGCGGAGCACAATTGAAGAATGTTTAAAAATAGGGTTATTTTTTTTAACTTACTTATTTTTAAACTATTCCACGTGGACGAAGTCACGGGCAGAAGCTAGTGAAAAAATTCAAGCGTAAAGTCTTTATTATACAAACAATTTTAAACTTTAATATAACGGAATAAGATCTAAAATGATATTTATCAGTGCATATTCAAAGGCAATCGCACTTAAAGAGTAAAATCCAGTCGTGTGTCAGAGCTGATATGCACTTTTTTGCCTCTTCGGCCCGCGGTGTACAAAACTCTATCCCTATTATTATTGAAGAGAAATATCAAATCAAAATATGACGATTTTCTATACATTACGCCAGACATTAAGAGGGTAAAGAGAATTGACAAATTGTGACATTGTGTGACAAAGTTTGGGAGGGGCCTAAATTTTGTGACGTCACTTTTCAAAACGTATTCGCTATATTTAAGCTTTAAAAGACGTAATTTGAACGGTTGACCGAAATCTTTCAAATTTTCAATGAGCGTAGAGTTTAATTTTAGCTTTATGAGCGTAGTGTTTAATTAAAAAAAATGGAATTAAAACTAATTACGGAACTGATGTTTTAATTTGATAATGACTTGATGAACATTTTTGATATATGTCATGTATATATCACACTAGAGGATCAAAAAATCATGAAATTCATGTGACGGAATTTGTGAATGGAACCTTATGTCAATACTTAACGAGATATTGTCAATATTTGACAATATCTCATCTTATATGACTCATTTTATCCGTACAGGAACGGAGAAAGAATACAATTTCCTGCGGCCGGGCGGCCTGTCGTAAGAGGCTACAAAACAACCCACAGCCAGGTGGTAGGGTATTTACTCGACTGGATAGCGACCACCCCTGGTCTAGAGCATGCCGCCATAAAAATCTTGTGTTGTGTTGTGATATTAGTAACCAGGTTCCAGTCTCCCTTAAGAGAGCAGCAGCGCATTTGTAGCACCTTTGGTGTTGCAATTGTCCATAGGCGATGGTAACCGCTTTTCATCAAATGGGCCGTCTGCCTGTCTGCTGAACTCCTGCAATAAAAAACAAAAAAATTAAACCTGTCGGTGTATCTGCGTGGAACGACCTATTTTTTTGTAAGATAATGGCTGCAATGCCATTTATGCATTGATTTGATAGAAAAGCCAGGTGATAAAAATAGGATAATAATTAACAATTTGGCCGGTAAATTAAAAAGAAATTACAAAGAATATATACAAATGATTTATGCGATAAAGGTGAAACGACCTAAATCTAAACACAAACACTAATGAAGCCCCACCTTTAGGAGAAATGTGGAATGGCAAAAAAAAGGTAATACAATAAATGTCAAAACATAAAAAGTATACTACCTAAAAAGGTTGATTCCAACAAATAGTTAATTTCAAATAATGTTTAAAATAACTTCCTCCTTATGTGGCAACCCTACATTTATATCAGTGCACACAGCCATTACTTTATCTGTACACACGCACACAGATGTCTGTAACGAATTAGGGTCGGCTCTATTTGGACTACGAGGTAAAAGAATGTAAGGCTGGAATCATAAAATTAAAACAATATCAAAGTGAATAAATTTCCTTTCCAGAATCTTCTACATTTTTCTAAAACTTCTTAAACCAACTAGATCGTTTCACCATCACTCACCACAATATTTCTAATAGGAGTTTAAAATTACAAAAGCACTTCCAAGAGAAAAAGATTGTCTAAAATTTTACATGAATACTAGCTGTCCCGGCAGACGTCGTCCTGCCTGGCAAAAATAGGGGTTTGTCGCAGAGGGTTAATAATTTAGGGTTGTATGTATTTTTGTATGTTGTATCATAAAAAAATAGTAATTAAAAATTTTGTCTAAAAAATAAATAAAAAAATTTAGGGGTGGACTACCCCTAACATTTAGGGGGATGAAAAATAGATGTTGGCCGATTCTCATAGATACCGGATAAGCACAAAAAATTTCATCAAAATCGGTCAAGCCGTTTCGGAGGAGTATAGCAACGAAAACTGTGACACGAGAATTTTATATATTAGATTTGTGGTGTCAAAAATTGTAGTTTTAATAAAGGTATTTGAGTGCATACATAATAAAGAAAGAGTTCCATGGAGAGAGCAGTTAAGCTATATAATTATACTTTGTTACAGACCCTTCCAAAAATATCTACTCGAAAATATTCAATATCTCAAAAACTACTAAGCAGATCTTAATAAATACAACGTTCACTAGTTTATTTTACTGTTAAATTTATATATATATATATTACTTTTAGGTCTATAAAATAAGATAATCATAATATAATTATATTCAAAATCAATTGATTCCAAAATAAGTTAATACAGTTTTCGTCATTAGTACAATTAGCTTTCACTTGAAGTAATTTTTAAAAATTCAATTACTTTAAACTATTTGATGATTTTCCACAGTCCAAATCAAGAGAAGAAATGGCTATAACTTTAACAATTATAAACAATAATTGAAAAAAACTCCGGCTCTGCGTTCTGGTGAGGTCTCCTTTTCTTCTTCTTCTTTTTAGGTATTTTATTTTTCCTCTCTTTTGCAAAAGCAAGTAAAAACAAAAAGCAAATAATAACTTACGGTAGCTAATATAATTTCAATTACTTAATATGTGGTAAATGATGTTGGTATGTATTAAGTGAAACTACTTATGTATAAGATTCTTTTGATTGGTAATAAATTTTGTACAATACTGTTTTTGTCCAAATAAATAAAAAAACTTGAGAGGTGTCAAGGGGCACCCGGATGGAACGAAGTTCCTTTCGATTGATTAGTGAAGTATTTTTTTTAAAGTTAGTTACAACTATAGCAAAAAGTGTCGTTACAACTTTTGCTCTTAGTTTTCCCGTCTAGCCCCCTTTCGCAACGCGCAATAAGGAACTTCGTTCCCAAAAGAATAAACATCAAACACAAATCGAACTTGAAATTTCAACTTTTTTGCGTTACACCCTTTTGCCTTTTGGGTGTTAACATCTGTTTTTTTATTCCATCCGATCGCTAGGTGTCCTTAGCTTGGGTACATACATTATATTGTTTAAAGATATTACACATATTTATACAAAATAACTATTATTTATACAATAATATAATACGTAAGTTCTTTTTCTTCAATGATGTTTTATTTTCTATCTATCCGTGCAGGAACGGAGAAAGAATACAATTTCCTGCGGCCCGGCGGCCTGTCGTAAGAGGCGACAAAACAACCCACAGCCATGTGGTAGGGCATTTGCCTGACTGGATGGCTACCACCCCTGGTCTAGAGTATGTCGCCATAACAACCTTGAGTTGTGTTCCGGCATTAGTGACCAGGTTCCAGGCTCCCTAAAGAGAGCAGCAGCGCATTCGTAGCACCTTTGGTGTTGCAAATGTCCATAGGCGATGGTAACCGCTGTCCATCAAGTGGGCCGTCTGCCTGTCTGCTGATCTCCTGCAATAAAAAAAAAATAAAAAAAAATAAAAAAATTTAATCTTATGCTATCGATCAGTGGAATTTGATTTTAATGTAATCTGGCCATTTTAAATCTTTCTCAGAAAAAAATCTTCAGCATTTCCGGGATAAAAAGTAGCACAGATTTTAAGTCTAAGTATTTGATGTCGATTAGCAATAACCACATTGAAATCGGCCCAGTAGTTTTTACGTGTAACCCGAACAGACAAAACGAGAAACAGACAAAAAAAATAGTGCATACATATCTTATACTAATATATAAAGCTGAAGGGTTTCTTTGTTGATTGAACACGCTAATCTCAGAAACAACGGGTCGGATTTGAAAAATTCTTTCAGTGTTAGATAGCCCGTTTAGCGAGGAAGGCTGTAGGCTATATATCATCACGCTAAGACTGATAGGAGCGGAACACCAATGAAGAATGTTTCAAAATAGGGGGTTTGAAAACAAATTCCTCGTGGACGACGTCGCGAGTAGAGCTCTAGTATTTACAATCATTACAATACAAAAATTTATTTATCTATGTCCAACTTGACTTATAAAAAAAATAGTTTTTGACGGGAACTGAAAGGAGACGTTGTGCTGTGCAGTTTTATTCTAAAAATGTGTAAAATTACTCTAAAATGAACAAGAACCCCGCATCTAACCTACATTGCAGCTGTGATACACATAGGCTTAAGAAAATGAAGAAACTTTATTGTAATCTAAGATTTGGCTTAAAGGCCTAGCTGCCAAGCCATGAACCTAAATAAATAAACAAAAAAAAATAAGAAAAATTACAAATAGTAAATCACTGTAGTAGACAGTAATCTGCTGTCCATATTATTATTTTTTTTCTTTTTCGTTGTTGCATAATAATTATAGATAATTTAAAAATTTACTTTGGGTCAGGTTGCCTGGAAGAGATAGCTTTTATCGATAAATCCGCCTTTTGTTTTACGGAGTAACTATTGTCTTGTTGTGCATTTTTGTAATTTTTGTTTTGGTGAAGAATAAAGTGTTGTCTTTGTCTGTCAGTTCCCAAAACGCTAGCCGCGTCTCCACGTTGTATGGCAGCGCTTATGCGTGCCCAAAATGAAGGTCAGCGTTTCGGTCGCGTGAGACATCTTGAAACCGTTTTGTTAGGTCTTAATATAGGCAACATGGCTTCTCCATAGCCCCAGAGTTTCTACACCAAAAGCCACAAATACGTATTCGCTACCAATGGATGCATATTGGTGGCGTTTTAGGCCCTCTTGCCACCAACTGCACCAGCTGCCACAATCGTGTCGGGAACATGGGACTACCAAAGTGACAACGCACATGGCATCCTTCACTAATGATAGTCCGATCTTCCATGGCATCGAAGACATCCCATCCAGTCTCTTGCCGTCGTTCTAGAATGGCTGGAATCCCGGTAGTGACAATAGCGGTGGATAATGTCATTTAGTGCAGCATGGCGTGGTATGCTGCTAGGGCTTCTCATGCACGACAAGCCATGGTGACTTGAACCAAATACTTGATTTCCGCATTGACAGTGATGAGGGAGGGACTACATCCGCTGCCCTCAGTCAAATAGAAGCAATCCTAAATGAACTGTAATCCAGGAGTGTGCCTAAACTCAAAGAGGCCTGAAACCACAAGCCTAACTCCCATTTTGAGACTGCTAAGAGGCGAGCTCGCTCAGCTTCGTTGACACTAGCGGACAAGAAAGATGAGTTATTTATTAAGGACAAGATACAAAAGGTCATATATGATAATAGATCTAACAATTAATTGTGGTGTCCTAAATAGGCTCTTGCCCAGCATAATGCTAGTTTCACAACCAGCGCTGATCTTCCGCAAGTGCCTCTAAGTGATGCCACTGCTCCACAAAGAAAATTAAAAACAATAAACATTAGTGACAAATTATGCAATTAGTTGTATGTATGTACATTATTACGATTACAATCCGTGCAGAAACGGAGAAAGAATACAATTTCCTGCGGCCGGGCGGCCTGTCGTAAGAAGCGACAAAACAACCCACAGCCAGGTGGTAGGGCATTTGCCCGACTGGATGGCTACCACCCCTGGTCTAGAGTATGCCGCCATAACAACCTTGTGTTGAGTTCCGACATTAGTGACCAGGTTCCAGTCTCCCTTTAGAGATGTTGCTCTCTGCGCACTTGTAGTACCTTTGGTGTTGCAAATGTCTTCCATCAAGTGGGCTGTCATAATTGTCTGCTGAATTCCTGCAAAAAAATACAAATAAAAGAAAACGGACAGAAGTGACAGATAACAGATTAGAAATAATTAATTCGTAAGGGTATGTTATACCGTAGTTGGGACACTCGGAAAGTTAAGCGAAAAGAAAAAAAAATTGGTATAGATATTTTTTTTCAAAGTACTCGCAACAGCCTCTGTACAAAGTTTCATGCGTCTTAACCAGTTTTCGAAGCACTTTTTTATTTTTTTATTTAAAGGAACCACAAACAGCTGCAATATAAAATGTGAAATAAAAAAATATATGTGCGTGTAACACACGTAAGAAGTGAAACTTCATTCACGAAAATATTTCATTTTAGCTTATACTGTTCATTCGAATCGACCGTGGTAGGGGCAAGAAAAAGATGGCGCGTAACGGAAAAATGTGACCGTTTTTTTTTCCAACGCCGATAAAGAAGTTTTACTTCAAAAAGTTGCAATAAGCTGAGATGATAATATTGAAGCCAACGACGTTGTCCACATGAAAACATTTACAAGATTAATAAAAATACAACATGTACAACATATTAACAGTAAGTGAAAATAAGGATAAATTATTAATCCACAAACATATTACAAAAAAGAAAAGCAAATGTAAGATTATTCATTAATGAGAAGAGATGCAGCAAAGTTGGAATAATAAAAATAAAAAGTTATTCTAGCTCGAGTGTACTATCAAAGTCAGTTAAAATTGGTGTTTAAAAGAATCATTCTCTTCCTGTCCATTTGCGATGTATTGTTCTTGTCAAAAAAATGTATTCAAATATGGTATCGCTCCTTATAAGCTTAATAACAATATAATTATTTAGGACTTCATATAAAAATCTATTAGTAAAGAAACAATGAACACATACTACAAACAAAAACTTAGAAATTAAATACTACTATAAACATATTTACAAGTAAAAGATGTAGTAGTTAAAATTTAAAACACTTTTATTATAATTTGAACCAATCCAATGTTAACAACGTCAAAATGTTACCAAAAAACAGTATTGAAAAAACAACTGCAGACATTACCAATTCAATGTTATACAGACAATGACGTAGTTTGGGGAATCGAAAAACAGTATGGTAATAAAACCTTTTTTTTAAAATAGCGTATTGAATTTGATTAAACGCTTACAAAATGTACAGAGATGACATTAATTGAACAATTTCAGAACCTAGCAAGCGCATTTTAAGAAACTAGACCATAGCATCAAAATAAAATAATACGATGTCATTAAGACAGCGACGACCATCGAAGAACATCGACGGCCATCAAGCCACCTGTCCACATTGCACTGTTCTTGCTTTTTTGAAGTGACAACTAATTATGCGAGGGTAAACCGCATCGTTACGTAAGGCGTTACGGCGCTAGTCTGTCTACCCTTTCTCTCACGCATACGGCAGCGGTAGGCAGGCTCCTCCTCTCACACTCGAACCCACAGCGCCAAGCCGTATTTCGGTAATAAGATTAAATAATGATAATGTACATATAGAAAATTCTAATGTACATACATATTCAAGAATTATAACTAAGAATAAAATATATTTTACAATCAATAAAAGATTTTATTCAAATTTTTACAACTCTGGTCCCGACAAAAACAAAATCCACCTGCATATCAACAAAACACATTTTATGACTTGTCGGCATTTAAAATCATTGTAACTCTTTTATGATTGTCTTCTTTTGTTTACTTATTGATTGGCATATGTTCCTAGAAAACAACCCATTGTTTTATTGTACTTTTTTATGGCTGCTTGCAACCGAATTATTTGCCAGGTGTGGCGGATTAAGTCGCCTTAGATACGGGCACATTGCATTTGTACAGTTTAAAACAATAGAGGGGCAGGCAGTTGAGCGAGAACCACGATCAAAGCGAGACGTGTGTACTACAATCGGGAATCTAATAGTAACGTACTTTGCGCGTTTTATTGAATTACGACCTTCTGCATTACGTTTGGATTTGTTGTGTTCGGTTATATTTGTACCTGTGTTATACGTGTTTGTATAGTTCTAATAAATTCTATAATAATTCCAACGGCATTTTAATTAGAGTCTCGCTAAACTCGTAACAATAAAACTTTCTTTACATTATCATATTCATATACGTAAAATTTAAGTAATAACCTAAGCTTTTCTCAAGTTAAACCGTTAAAACATTTCAATATTAAATAGTTCAACTTAGAATAGTTTAAGTTGTCACTTATGTCGGTCTGTTCACACTTCTTTTAAAATTAATCATATCTAGACGGTGAAGGAGAACATCGTGATGCAACCTGCACATCGAGATAACCGATGTGACAAACCTGCCAAGTCACCTTGGAGCAGCGTGGTGGGTATACATACTGTCGGTTCTCCTATAGAGGGAGGCTTAGCAGTGGGACTTTGTTTGTTTGTATGCGATAATCTCAGTAACCACTGGTCTGATTTGAAAAATTCTTTCAGCGTTAGATAGCCCATTTACCGAGGAAGGCTATAGGCTATATATCATCACGCTAAGACCAATAGGAGCGGAGCACCAATGAAGAATGTTTCAAAATTGGGTTTTTTTTTAACTTACTTTTTTGTAACTATTCCACGAGGTTCTAGTGAATATTTTGCTAGTTAAATGAAAAATAACTAACTTACTGCTTTAATACCTACTCCGTGCTGTTTTTTGGGTGAGAAGTGACACCGGTAGACGCCTGGCGGTGTTGACTGGGCGATTGATAATTGATCAGTTATCGACCACTGAGAGTTGAAGATTAGTACAGTACTAATATCTCTATTATAAAACGGGGGTTGGTGGTAGAAGGGTGAAAATTAACGGTTAAAACAAAGAAAATTGACCATAAAATAAATAAATAAAATTTGGGGCGGGCCATCCTTTTCACTTAGGGGTATAAAAATAGTTTACGACCTATTTTCAGATCTACAAAATATACAGCAATCTTCTTGATATATAAAAATGATGTCTGTTTGTCCTTTAAACGGTAAACTATACATTTGATCATGTGATGATATTTAGCAAAGTTGTTGTGCATGAGCCAGAGGTTTCTGAGTCGGTTCACAATGGGGATTGTTCACAAAAAATTACCCCCTGATTTTATATTTTTATTACGTAAAATAGGGTATTTTAAGATACTAATTTGAATAGTTTTGTATTTTAAGCGTTAGTTTTTTTATAATCCGATTTTAAAATTATTTCTCCGATGACGTCATAAGGGACAAGTTTAAATTGCTTTCTTTGCCCAGAAAACAAAAATAATAAAAGTAAGTTTTATCTATATATAATCATAGTAATCTGTGCTATTTTTTGAATGTCACTGTCATTACTCATTACGTCGTATCGTGATCATTTTAGTGTTTATTGTCGCTAGGCTTGTAATTTTTCGTGTTCAACCATTATTATTTTCTACAGTTATCGTTAAATTTTTAAAGTGGTCTTTAGGGAAAATCCATGTTATAGAACTTAAATCAAATAATGTACAGCTAGATTTTTTTACACCTGAATCAGGCAAACGGGCAGACGGCCCACCTGATTGGATTTAGTAAGGTCAAATAAAGGTCAAACGCATTTCTTACAAAATACAGAAATGATTAGGGACACTATTCCTCGAAATGGTTTTTCAAAAAGCTAGATTGAAAACAAGTGAAAAATCCCAAATGAACCCGGTAGATGGCGCTGCTGTCGGTATATCAGTTGAAGTTTTTCCGGGCAGGACGAAGTCTGCCGAGACAGCTAGTAAGTTCATAAAAATCGGTCAAGCGGTTTCGGAGAAGTTTGATTACAAACACTGTGGCACCAAAAATTTATATATATATATATTATTATATACATACGAATGTAGGCAATTTTTGATAGCGATATTTATAATGTTATAAACACGACCCATTTTTCCATAGTCTTTAAATATCATCATCATCATCATCCGAGTGTTAAATCCCGGTTGTGTTCGGAGTGTTCGCTCCGACGCCCAGGGTCCCCTTTCCTACTTTTTCTACTCCATTCCACCCAGTCTTCAGCATCTCCCATTTTTGTCCAAAAGTCATTCAAATCAATAATATCACAGATAGAACAAAGGCATGATAATGTTTAAAAACAGATGAAAACCGTATTTTCATACACTACTTCATACTTTAAAAATACTGTAAGAAGTTTATATTAAAACAGAAAATCGATGAAAATATTGCCATATTTTATTAATGGCAACCCTGACCCCACAAACACAACGACACAGCTGTGTATGAACAAGTACACACATGCAAACAACGGATATATGAAACCAAATGCTTGTCAAACTAAATGGATACGGTGTATAGTGTTGTGCTTATGTTTTGGTAGTTTTATCGATAAATATGCTTTCTATTTCAAACAGGAATAATAAATTATCCATTACTAGTTTAGTTATAATGATACCCATACATGTATATCCCTAAATACCACGGTCCATGAAAATGCCCCGGACTTTTGGAGGGCTTACGTGGGAGGGGGGGCGGGGTAAGGGCCAACACGGCAACATGGGTATGAGTGGCTAAGGTGTAGAGAGGTGGGCCTCAAGTTCACCCCAGCTACTTCCAATATTATGCCATTTATCACTCCCACCCATGGATCTTGACTCTTAACTCTAGCGATCTCCACTCCGTGCCTGCTGGATTAGGTAAGGAAACAGGTACATGGTATTAACAAACATTATGTATAAAAAGTAACTATGAACAGTATTTTATAAAATTTTCGCGACTAGTACAAATAATAAAGCTAACTTAAACTTAAAACATTAAACTTTTAAGAACGAGATTCGATATGATTTTTATTCCGACGTTTCAGCTGCTTTTCAGCAACCATGATCTCAGAAGACAAACATGTTACAATGAGTATGAAGATTGATGATAATGATTTTGAAGTTATCTATTAGCTCACTCTCAACTTGTTCAATTTATTTATTTAAATTTTCTTTTGGGTTTTATTTTCTCTAAAGTAGCCTACAACAGTTAAAACGTAGTTTTTTAACAGCTGATACATCTAAAATGAACAGATGGCGATACAGGTGCGTCAACTAAGCACTCGCAAGCTCTCGACGCAATTTGAGGATTTATTATTTAAAACATATTTGTGATGTATACCATTCAAAACCTGATAGTGTTTTCAACATTTGACTTATGCCATGCTCACAAAATAAACATATAGGTATATAACGGCCGCTTTAAACCAAATCGTATAATAGATATATATGTCGGAATAGTATTTGTTAATATAAAGTTACCATATGACGGTAGTAATCAAATGTAGTAATTGGCAGTCTTATAACCGGATGTCAACGTTTATACGACTTCCGACGCATTTATTATCAAGCTACCGAATATCGGAAATGAAGTAACCGGAAGTTGGAAATTAGACGGATGGCGGACGTTAGTGTTATGGAGGAAGTGAAAACGAAGTGGCGCCAAAGCATTATCGGATGATGTCAGTGCGGCGCGCTAGGAGGACCGCTTAAATACACGGTGTTCGGGCAGAGCAGGGACAGTCTTAAACGGACAGTCTACGAGTCTACAACCGACTGTCTACAGCCGTCATTCCACGTTCATCGGGTTAACAGAGCAGAAGCTCTGTTAAACAAAAGGCCCATGATATATTGTGGTCGATAATTACTGTTCGATAAGCAGTATTCTTTGAGGGCGTACTGCTGCTCGACACCTGACAAGCGTGGAGACAGCTCTTGGAGTTGTCCTAATAATTCGTGTATTATTGTGCTGTGTTTAATATTGTAATTGTAATAATTCTAGTGTAATAAATTTTGATTATCTAATATCAGATTACTGTATTATACTCAGTGTCATTCGCTCCCAGTGGAAGTGAATCCGACACATATATATGTAAACGGAATTTGTTTACAGGAACCTCTAAAAATAGAATAAAAAATATTTATCGATAACATAAAAACATCGACTTAGCCTCATCCCTGAAGTTTAGCGGGAGTCGCGCAAGGTACGTTGCGCGTATTATTATTAGTGGTCTATAAAGGCGTATGCACACTGAATTAGATTAAAATATATATAAATAAATTATATTTCACACAATAATGCTTTACTAACTTTCAAAGTCGTTTAATGGTCCTTTATGTATAAATATCTCCTATGAAATACTATGGATTGTTTTATTTGTTAATATCGCTTCTGGCCGCGATTTCGTCCGTGAGGTATAGTTAAAATAAATGTAATTAAAATAAAAACCCAATTTTAAAACATTCTTCATTGGTGCCCCGCTCTTGTTGGTCTTAGCGTGATAATATATAGCCTATAGCCTTCCTCGATAAATTGGCTATCTAACACTGAAAGAATTTTTCAAATCGGACCAGTAGTTTCTGAGATTAGAGCGTTCAAGCAAACAAAAACTTCAGCTTTATATATTAGTATAAGATATGTATGCACTATTTTTTTTGTCTGTTTCTCGTTTTGTCTGTTCGGGTTACACGTAAAAACTACTGGGCCGATTTCAATGTGGTTTTTGCTAATCGACATCAAATACTTAGACTTAAAATCTGGGCTACATTTTATCCCGGAAATGCCGAGGAATTTTTTCTGGGAAAGATTTAAAATGGCCAGATTACATAAAAATCAAATTCCACTGATCGATAGCAAATTTGATGTAATATTTATTAGTCCGGGAATCCCGCGGGAGTTTTTCCGGGAGCGGTTTATAGTTGTCCAGGTGCATAAAAATCAGCTTACTTCGATGCAGTTTTCATAAAAACGACAGCTTACTTTTTTAATGCTGTGTTATTCTGTGTTCCGGGAATCCCGCGGGAATGAAGTTACAAGCATTTAATATATTGTATGTACATTGTACATACGGGTCAAACACATTAAAAAGTTGTACATATCAACAGAACAAGACTACAAATGTTAGAACTATATATTTATTTATATTGTTACGAGTCGCGAGACTCGAATTAAAAACGCCGTTAGAATGAAATTAAACAAAATATATGCCGCTGGAATCTGCTGACAAATTCCAGCAATCTGCTGGTTCTAGATTTTTATTTTTCCAGGACAGGACAATGTCTGCCGGAACCGTTAGTCGTTATATGTAAATAATCTCATGTTAGTGTCTGTGTTACTGAACTCCTAAACTCGTGAACCGATTCCGATGATTTTAATGATTATTTTGTGTATATGAGTGGCTCCACGAATGGTATAGATTCAAAATAGAACCCGGTAGGTGGCACTGTGATCGGGTTTTAGATATTCATTTCTTAAGAACAGGATAATAAATATACTTATAGATACAAAGTTGCATATGTATGTATAGTATGTATGTTAGATAGTGTTATTATATTCGTTCTGACAAATAAGTATATCTGTCGAGTGTCCCCCACATTGTTTCATTTCGCTGCGTATGATTTTGTACGTATTGCGATCACGTAAGCTCATATGAATAGTGTTAAGAAGATCGTAGAATCGTATAATATATTTTAAAAACTAGCAAAAAAGAAGCCGACCTCAAGAGTTTAATTAAGAAATGAGAAGATTTATTGCCTTAAAATGATGTCACTATAGGACTGACCGGACCGTCAGTCTAGATATTCGAAGGTACATATATATAATCACAATCAGCTGAAAATCAGTAAAATTATTCAAAACACAATTATAAATGAAAAATTTCAGTCCCGTGTATGGAAATTTTTATTTTTACTGGAAGAAAAACGCGAAAAACTCATTTTTTGACCTTTGAGGTCCAAAAATGAGTTTTTCGCGATTTTCAGCAAAATGGTAAGTGTTATCATAAAAGTACTCCAGACAAAAATTGTATACCATAAAATTAATTATCTATAACAAATGTATCAATACTTTTTTCCTACGAGCCACCGTTTCTGATATATAACAATTCAAAAACAAAAAAATAAACAGTTAAGTTCATGTCAACTAAAACATAAAAAATTAGTATATTTTGCAAATTTGATGATGTTACTTATGTTTTGCTTGGCACCGTCTTAAAGATAATAAAAGAAAGAAGGAAAATATTTGCTTTGTTTTTTCTCTTGAAGTCGTTTTTTTTAAATTTTAACTTTAAGTTTCGTATATGGTATCTATTAATAATTTAAGTAAAATTTCTGCAGCTGTATTGAATGAATAATCAGTTCATAGTCGAAAAATTTGTGGCTGAAAAACTGCAAAAACTACATATTTAAAGTAATATAGGACAATATTAGCATATCCAGAGTCGCAAATATCCATAGGCGATAGCAACCGCTCTCCATCAAGTGGGCCGTCTACCTGTCTGCTGAACTCATTCCTTTAAAAAACCTTCTTTTCAGTGTCGCTTTTTCCTTTCATCGATTTTCAAATCACAACTATTCTAAAGAACTGTCACTTTAATATTTTTTTAAGTTTTAGTAATTAAAAATTGGAGTTACATATAATATTGCCGTCTCTATTATAGTAATTCACTCTACATACCACTTCTTACGTACACAAAGATGTTTTATAAATACATTCAGTGTTTATATACCTATATGATGTTCATAACTCACTAGTTATTATTCCCGGTTGCAACACGTGCCTTTTAAATAAGAATAATAACAAAATCGATCAAGTGTTTGTAAATTAAAATATAGTATAAACTCCATGTAACGTCCCTCCATTTAACGACAATCTCCCATAAACGACAACAATTAAGTACCTTTTAAGTTGCCAAAACTAGTAAAAACTGCGCAGCTATGTACGTTCTTATATTGTTTTATTATCTTAGCCTGTATTAAACTCAACTGTCGCCATAATGAATATCGGAATTTCTAAGAAATTCCGAATTACTGTAATTTCTAAGTACTACCTTTATCACCAAGATGCCTCAACATCGCAAAATTTGAATAAAATAAGTAAAAATATACAAAAAAGACATCAGATAAAAATAACAGACTTCTCTCCATTTAACGACAAATCTCTATAACACCTTAAAATGTACGTTCCCTTCAGTGTCGTTATATAGAGTTTACACTGTATTCCATAGAGAAGAACTATTCACGTTCATGTATTGTTCACATTTGTATTGGTGGGTTTCACACATTGCTGGTCTCTCATTTATAGTGTGATATTACATGGGCTCCTAAACATATTTCCCGGAGATACCCAATAGTAGGTTATGCGAGTAAAGCCGCATGCAAAAGAAATGAAAGTTGGGTCTATAAATATTAACATCAAATTCAACACCCTGTTATTTTGAAGTCGGTTAAAAGCAAGGTTTATACGGAACTCATTGAAAATGTATTCTAGTAAACACAGAACAGAGACGTGTATGGAGTATGCAGTGCAATAATATTGGAAGCATTATATATTTATACTATAACTACCGGGTCCGGCAGTCGTTGTTGCACTGAGAAAACAAAAATCTAAACCCCGAAGATTTAAGATCATTAAAATCATAGAATGTTTTGAAGTGATAACTACTTATGGGAGGATAAACAGCTTCGTTACGTAACACGTTACGGCGTCAGACTGCCTGGCTTTCTCTTCTGTCACGTTAGATTTAGTTTAAGTTAAGTTATCACTGCCGTCGAGCGTCCTGTGACGCACACCATCTTTTTTCAAGTCCTGATGATATTAATAATATTGTATGGGTAAAAAAATAGAAATTGCAATTTTTTAGAAAATATTTTTTTAACAACTAGAACAAATTGACTTGGTGGCAATTATAGGGTAGGTAGAATTTGCAGTACCGATGGTGTTGTAATTGTTCATAAGCGATTGTAAACGCTTTCCATCGAGTGGGCCGTCTGCCTGTCTACTGCACTCGTGCAATAATAAAAATATATAGAATCCGCTTATAATACTAATAGGGTGTATATTTTGTATCTTAATTATGATAATTAGTGGTTGAACGTGGTCGAAATTGAACGATAATAATTAATTTAAATGATTAGTTTGGACATTATTAAGGTTCCGTTGTCAAAGACTATACATATTATCACAGATTTCGCCAAAGCAACAGACAAAAGAATATATATGCGTGTGTGTGTCAAATACATGTTAGTATGTGTAATATTTTTTTATTGATTTAATCTATTTCTTATGGATAATTGAAAAAAAAAATTAGCATTCTGCACTTCTTCTCTACATGAACTACAAGTGTGCAAAATTTCATACTCCTCCGTCAGCGCAATTTTCGTGAAAAGGGATACAAAAATTTTGCTGTTTTTGCTTCACGTATTAACATAATATACAGGTACTTTAATATATTTGATATAAATATCAACTCCATGCCCCTCACTGTTCATACCATCCATAACCCTCGTAAAAGACTGTGCGACAAAACTTTTAATTATATACCCGTCTCGCTCTTACACGTACAATCTCCGTATACACCTCTCTCTTTCGCACTGTAGCCATCTTGCTCACTCCGGAACTAATGTATTTTATACAAAATAAAAAATAGAAGAATACAGTTATTTATTTTAAAAATGTTGAAAAGTTTTACGTTTTCGAGTAAAACCTTTGTAGCTCAGTGGTTAAAAGACTTGCACGTTATTTAAGGACGTGGGTTCGACTCTGGTAAGCGTATTATGATAAGACGAGTCTAGCATGATATACTTGATGGTGAAAGAAATCTCGCATCGGGATTACTTATGTGTGAAACTCACTGATCGGGCCGTTTGGGCAAAGCGAATCGAGTATACCCCGTATACCATTTGTTATCCTAAATTAAAACTCAAGCCCAGCTGTGGGAAATTTATGAGCTATTAATTTTATTTACTAATTTAATTTATTAGCTTGTCATATATTATTTTCTAACCTTGGGACATAATACTATGTCCTTTCTTATACACCTGTTAACGTGTATGCCAAATTTCATGAAGATCCGTTGAATAGTTATGACGTGAAAGCGTAACAACCTAACTCACATTAACATTTGTATTTAAGTAATATTTATAACGATTTTTAGCGCGGTGTTTTATTACTCCGACGTTTCGAACACTTTTCAGTAGTTGTGATCACGGAAGACAAATATGTAGTGTCTATAAGTTATTATTTAGTTTTAATTTTTGCTTACGGTTATTATTTACTCTATATTAGCCTAATTTAATTATATAAAATAAATATTTAAACACCGCGCTTGAAACCGTTAAAATATAGTATTACGTGTACTAATCTCGAAATTTTAAGAAAATACTATATAATATTGGTTTTTTTTTTTTTTTTTTTTTATTGCAGGAGATCAGCAGACAGGCAGACGGCCCACTTGATGGACAGCGGTTACCATCGCCTATGGACATTTGCAACACCAAAGGTGCTACGAATGCGCTGCTGCTCTCTTTAGGGAGCCTGGAACCTGGTCACTAATGCCGGAACACAACACAGGGTTATTATGGCGGCATACTCTAGACCAGGGGTGGTAGCCATCCAGTCGGGCAAATGCCCTACCACCTAGCTGTGGGTTGTTTTGTCGCCTCTTACGACAGGCCGCCCGGCCGCAGGAAATTGTATTCTTTCTCCGTTCCTGCACTTTTTCCTAGGTTATAAGTTTTGGGTCTAAAAAATCAGTATTTTAACTGAATAGTTATTTATGGTCTTGTCCATATTGCTAGACGAAGTTTGTAGGCTTGTCCTTTCTAATATTATAAACGCGAGAGTTTGTAAGAATGTATGTTTGTTACTTTTTCACGCAAAAACTACTGAATGTATTTTGATGAAACTTGACAATAATATAGCTTACACATCAGAATAACACATAGGCTATAATTTATAAAGATATAGTGTGAATTATGCAAATTATACAGATTTTCCTTCAGACCACGGGGCGCAGCCAGTAGTTTATGTAAAGGAGGAGTGCAGAAAGCTAATATTTTTGTAAAATTATGTTAAAAAATACATTAAAACAATAAAAAAAACATCACACACACTACCATGTATTTGACACACACACGCATATATACTCTTTTGTTTATTTTTAAAGTCATATTAACAATGTAGCCTTGGCGAAATCTGTGATTATAGAAGTCTTTTACAACAGAACCTTAAAAATGTTCAAACTTATAATTTAAATTAATTATGGTCGAGTTTCGACCACAATAAAAACACATATTAGTATTAAAACTTCAAAATTTACAATATATTTGCTTATAGCATCATTAATCTTATCGGCTCGCTAGTTAAGAAATGTTATTCATAATCGCATATTTGTTAATTTAAAATGCTCGGTTTAACATTTTAGTAACAAACCGTATTTTAAATTAATATAAATTCTAACCCGTGTAAATCGATCCGTGCACATTCATTTGGCTGGAGCCTGAGTGTTGTTCGGGTCAGTTGATTCACACTATGTGATAATTTAAATACCGCAATTAATTTATTTTTATTGTAGGAGGCATCAGACAGGCAGACGGCCAACCTGATGGAAAGCGGTTACTATTGCCTATGGACATTTGCAACACCAAAGGTGCCAGGAGACATAGCCCACACAGGAAGTTTCTTTAGCGATTTCTTCTCTCCCAACCATAACACGTAGCGGAAACGCAGTAAAATGGCGTAGGCCACCGTGAACCACCGGGATCCTTCGCCTCGGGCTTTATATAGCCCGTCGCTCGTTCTCCAATAGTTCATTGTGTCGCCCCATGGTGGTAATCATTAGATTCATCCCTTTCTCATGGTAACAGTCCAGCTGAGGTACTCGCTAGGGAACTCGCGCTTTTGTAGCACCTTTGATGTTGCAAATGTCCATAAAAAATGGACACCCTTTTCCGTCAAGTGGGCCATCTGCCTATATACTTCTTCTTCTTCAGCCAATTTCGGTCCACTGCTGGACGTAGGCCGGCCCAAGTACGCGCCACATATCCCGGTCCCCCGTCTTCCTCATCCAGCCCCTGCCGGCGATCTTGCGCAGGTCGTCAGACCACCGGGCCTATATACTGACCTCCTGCAATAAAAAAAAGGTTGTATTGTGTGTAAAAAGTTTGGGTAAAAAGTACCTCAAATAAAGGTGTTTGTATGAGGAGACTGAATGTAGATGAAGCGAAAAATATTTTTTAAAATCGTAGTTAGTGGCGATGCTTCATTTCTGTCTACCCCAATGAAAAACATGCGTTACAATATGTATATATGCATGTAAAAAGCATTGCTCTTGCAAAACTACATTCCGGATAATTTATTCAGATTTAAAATATTTCAACCCGTGTATACACGCCGCCATGTCGTATCCATTTGGTTTGAAATTGTTCTTTAGGGCCCATACACACTTTGGATGGAATCAATATTTAGTTATCGACATTTTAAATAACACTTTGTAACAATTATTATTTTAATTAATTTTCTAAACTATCCGTCTCGAAAGACGTCGTCGTGCCCGGAACAGCTTCAATCGATATGCCGACAGCAGTGTGAATCAGCTCAGAAACCTTCTCTGCCTCGTGCACAACAACTTTGCTAAACATCATCACATGGTCAAATGTAGATTTTACGATCCTATAGAGGTCGTACAGACAAACATTTATTTTATATACAAGAAGATCATGAGTTCCACTGGAGAGCATTATTGAAGGTCTTATATGTAATTTAAAATTTAAATTTTCTTACTGTAAACCGCTTCTCACCCTGGTATTGCTGTTTAACGAGAAGAAGCGGCAAGAAACTCCTTAGCAACACTTCTATGTAACTGTCAATATACATATTAGGTCAGAAAGCTTCCCAATTGGTGCATACGTTCCAGTCACGATTTTACCGCCTTATTATTATATCTATGTCTCTAGAAACCACGGGCCATAAAATGGCCCAGACCTTTGGAGGGCTTGTGTGGGGCGACGGGGAGACCAACACGTAGAGGCCCCTTGACAAATTTAATCTAATTGTGGCTTGACACTGACCGGGAATTATCCCTATCTACACCATATAATAATGCACGCAATGACATGCCCCGGCCAGTGTAGGACTATTGCGGGAAATGAGAACAGAAAGTACCGGGCTATTGTGGTGAACTACTAGAGGTACTAGGGGTTATTATTATTATTACGCACTGTACCGATTTTATTCAAAGTGTTTTTTAATGCATATATTTATTAGGGATTTACGTTTTGATTCACATGATGCTTGTGCAGACAGACAAATATTCTAAAAATTAAGTTTTCGAAATCTGCTGTTTCGAATGACCCATGATTTCTTTTTATTTTCGGACGTATTGAACAAATTCAATCCCTACACAGGTTTATCATAATTATTATACATTTGTTTCATAAATAAAACAAATGATGGCGCAACTATAAACTAACGAAGTGTTGTAGAAAATATTTCGGTACTAGAGATGCAACGAATATTCTGCTTCCCGCAGTATTCGGCCACTGTTTTAATGATTTGATACTCGGCCGAAATCTATTAGTATTTAGTAGTGGAATATTCGTGGTATCTCTAGTTCAAATGCGATTTAATTATCAATATTTTTTTATTAAAATATATACATTTTTGAGCAATATGGATGTTTTTTGATATTCGGTGTTCACTTGAATACTACACAAAAAATAGCCGAATACCAAATAGCAGCCGAATATTCGTGGCATCTCTAATTGATACGATAAAACTTAACAATGACACTTCAGGTATATAGTTAAGTAGTAATTAGTTGTTTTTGGAAACCGCGGAAATGTAAAACACGACCTCCAACATAAAATTAATTTATCAAAAATTGTACATCATTATAAAACTTTAGCGAAAAGTCACAATATAGCATTATTCATATAATATACAATATTCTATTTTTACTTCTTTTAAAAAACCACCTTAAGCTATCTCGTGCCAAACCGTAAACACAAAATACAAAGTTAAAGGAAATTAAACTATAACGTGATTTTTATAAAGTTGAATTTAATTTGAGGTTAATAAATTTCCTTGTCTTGTGTCCTAAAGATGGTACTTTGGACAATTTAAAACTTTATTTTGAAAGTGTTACGACTTATTTCAGGTTTTATATAACTAAATACTAAAATTGAGTGTGGTTTTGTCTGTACAAAATAAATATTGTAGAGAAGAACAATAGGTAATGATAATAAATTAATTTATGTGACAGTGATATTCCGACTTTCTAATTAACTCATTCTTTAATAATAAGTTGAAAATAGTTAGTTTGTGGATGGCTGAAAAATATGGAATATAACAATAACATACTAAAAAATAATTCTCATTAAAAATAATAGAAAAAAGGAAACAGCTTCAAAAGTAAATTCGGTGCCATATAAATCAATTTGATTTATAAACATACAGGATATTATTAACTGCTAAATATTACTTTTAAAACTATGTTTATGTGATTACATTTAAGTTGATAAGGTAACACAAATTGAAAATAAAACTACGACCACTTAGACGAATAAAATATAAGAAAACGAAATTTAAAATGTTATGAAATGTATTTATTTTATATTTTTAGTTATTTCCAAAGTCGGTTACTTTTCTATTTTTTTACATTTTTAAGTTACGAATAGGAGTAGACAGAGAAAAGCAATTACTAACAATACCTCTATTACTACACGTATCATATTTGATTTGGGGAATTCCCTGTTATATATTCGGACTCAATTCTTGAAATGAAATGAAATATTTATTCTTGCATAAATGTAGTTGTATACAGATGTCATTCTTAGAAATACATGGTTCAGTACATTTTACCAGTTTCACCGGTGTGCAAGTAGGATCTTAATCGTCATTATTTAATTGGTTTGTTATTTATTTTATTAAATCTTTACTTTTATCCCATTGAGTCGTATTTATTACATTTATTTATTAATCAATAATATTTATTACCTGTATTAATTATATAGATGTCTGTTTTTTTTTTAATTTATTATTCCTCTTATCTATTCTTGTCAGATAATAGGGTGTTTGTCTATTTGGAAGGTTACCACCTATGTTCTAGACTATAACACCATAACTAATAATACGGAAGCACTTTCGTGTAACAAATGTCCATAGAAGACGGTTACTGCTCTCCACTGAATTTTACATTGAAATATTTTGAATCCATATGAAATCCAACCTAAATAGAATGATCGAAATCGGTTCAAAGGTAAAACAGTTGCTGATAAAATACCACAATCACTACAAATTTTGAGGAATGTTGTGATATATCTCCAGAATACAAGGTCTGATACCTATTAAATGTATATGGGACCACTGTGAGGCTATTCTGAGTACAATACAAAAAATCAATATACAATATATTGTTATAAGCGACACAGGACTCGAATTAAAATGCTGTTGGAATTACTATAGAATTCATTAGAACTGTACAAACACGTATAAAATAGATACAAATATAGCTGGATACAACCAGTACACACTGCACGATTACGAACGAAAAGACGACGAATAACACGTGAAAAGTCCGTCACTTTATCGCTCATCGAACGTACGTCTAACTCGTAGCGAAATCCTCGCTTGATTGACTCTCTCTGCATTGGGCCATTGCTTTATAAAGCACCGATCTGATCTGAATGACGGCCATAAAACAAGTACCTACAATAAGAATAGAATGTTTTACTTAATTACAAATTCTAAACACAAAGTAAACAGAATTCCTAAATCCGGGAAGCTAATAACTTGCGCTTTACGACAGTCAGCTGTGCGTTTACCTATGTCGGTATGTAGCAATATATGTTCTAGCTATACCCGGTAGACGTTGTCCTGACATTATAAATAAAAATCTAGAACCCGATTGGAACGACATTTCCGGGATCAATTGCTAATCCAAACCATTCTCGAATCCACTTGAACAAAAACAAAAGATCATCAAAATCGGTGCCATCGCTTAGGAGTACTTCAGCGGTGCAATATATAACAAGTAATCTAATATAGTGTAAGCATACCTGCTTACAAACAAACATACCTGATTAATTATATTATTGTAATATTAGTTTTTATACTTAGGGTATACATGCAAACATGTTTGAAGTAATTTCAGTCTTATTTCGTACGCGATAAAATGTAGTTTCAATTTTCGTATGAACTAGACTTTATTTTTAGACACAGTTTGTATGTGGGAGTGAGCCTCGGTTTACACTGGATGTATTCTTGATACAGAAACTTTTTTATTTTTGATAATTTTTGGCAATTGAATTATCTTTAGTTATAGTCTGAAGGATAAAATAACTAAGACAATTGTAGAAAACGTAATTTTCAAAAAACTCCAAAACTTTATTAACTAGGCGCTTTATGTCTTATTATCCTTTAGAGTTGTTTGAAATTATTATGACCTAAACGACAAAAGAAAAATTCACACTTGCATACCTGTAGAAACACAAGACGTGTACATTCGATGAGCTATATAGTGACGGACTTTGCGCGTGTTATTGAATCGGGCAGTTTGTGCTGGTTGCTTCCAGTTATATTTGTACCTGTGTGATACGTGTTTGTAAAGTTCTAATAAATTCCATAATAATTTTAACGGCATTTTAATTCGAGTCCTGTAGCTCGTAACACTACTTACTGTAACAATACAGTAATAAATTAAATAACAATTTTATTACTATTTATGTAATTTTTTTTGTCAACCCTACTGACCGTGACGCGTGACGTCATAAAGCTATCGGCAAACCTTCTGCGCACAGTTAGTAAAGTTAATATTTGTGTATATGTCGTGTTTAAGTAAGGTTTCTTATATATTATTTAAATTTTGTTTTGAATAATAATGGTCTAAAGAAACCACAAAAAAAGTCAATTCATTATTTTCCAAGTAAGTCCTTCAAATTTGTATTTTTTCGTTTATTAAGATGGATAGATATATAACAGTGTATTACTAACCTAAATCATCATCATCCGAGCGTTAAATCCCGGCTGCGTTCGGAGCGATCACTTCGACGCCTAGGGTCCCCTTTCATGCTTTTTCTCCACTTCGCGCGATCTTCGGCATTCCTCGTGTTGAGGCAGTTGGTACGCACGTCATCCCTCACAACGTCAAGCCAGCAAAGAGGCTCCAAGATAAAGTTCCAAGTCAAGCCAAGTTGTCGTGAAATCACCTAAAACCCTAAAATTTAGTTTTTAGTCGAATATACTCCTTTTGCAGGTTAATAGAAATAACCCCTTATTTACTTCAGACAAAAGTATGTATTATACCATTTTAGAATCTCTATTAAACATTTCTCTATTAAATATTTTTTAAATATTTCGCCACTTAGAGTTTCATACATCTTGTTTTCACCAAATGTGCTTAAACTTTAACATACAGATAAAAATACTGCATTTCATGATTAAAATTTAACTTGGGATTAATTTTTAACCGACTTCCAAATGGAGCAGGTTCTCAACTAGGTCGGTATGTTTTTTTATGTATGTATACCGATTACTCCGAGATTTATGATCCGATTTACGTGATTCTTTTTTAGTTCGATGCGGAATAGATGCCATTTGGTCCACTAAAAATTTAACATACTTTGGCCCAGCAGTTTTCATTTTATGAACATTTAAATGTGATAAATTAGATTAGGCTCCCATAGAGTAAATAATAACCATAAACAAAATTAAAACGAAATAATTAAAATGAACAAGTGGAGGTAGGCTAAATAAAACTTTAACAATACTAGTTGGAGAAATGTCATCTTTGTCGTCCGTGATCACGGCCACTGAAAAGCGGTCGAAACGTCGGATAAACCAAAATCAAATAAATTACCGCGCTCAAAACCGTTAAAACGTAGTTTTATTATGTATACAAGTAGCGAAAACTTAAGAAAATATTACTATGAACATTTTTATGAAAAATTTATACATTCCGTTCCATATGTACACCGATTACTCTGAGATTTATGATCCGATTTACGTGATTCTTTTTTAGTTCGATGCGGAATAGATGCCATTTGGTGCCCTAAATTTTTTTACAAAAAAAATATAACATCTACTAACATGGTTTAGTGGATATCCATTGGTATAGTCCATATAGATATAACTCCAAACACCCTATGGATTTCATATCTTTGTAGCTGTTGTATATTACAGAAACGGGCAGTAGAATGGAAAGTAATTTTATTTTTGAATACGTAATTTGGGTATTACCTAAGAAATATTTCTTTGCATATTTTATATTGAGTCCCCAATAGCTCTGCTATGAGGTGTTTCAGGATTATCCATTCTTTCTGGGATACCCGATAGAAGGGTTGCGGAATGCTAATTTTTTTTTAAATTATGCATAAAAATACATTAAATAAATTAAAAAAACACAACGACACACCTTCCATGATCAAATTGATCGTGTACTAGCAGGAGGTGATGTCAGGAGCCTTAAGAATAGACGAGCGTGCATGACAAGAACTATGAATGTCAAAGAAGCAAGTGAGGTGTGTAAGAATAAGCCTAAATGGTGCTCTGTTGTTCGATTTTATTTGACTTGACTTTATGTTTTTGGTCCGAAGACCTCACAACTTTACCGGGGTTTTTGGGGCGAGCGCTTCGCAGGGCGAAGGCGCTCGAGCCCGGGGGCAACTTGCTTGAGGGAACTCCCTAGGGAGTTTTACCTCGGCAGGACTGTTGCCATGAGAGGGAGACGAATCTCATGATGCCCGCCAATGGGCGACACAGAGAGCTAATTGAGAACGGGCGACGGGTTATACAAAGCCCGAGAAGAAGGATCCCGTCGGACCGGGATCGGCGGTTCGCGGCGACCTACGCTATCTTACTGCCGTTTCGCAACGTTTTATGGCTGGGAGAGAAGAAACGGCGAAAGAAACTTCCCAGCACCACGCCTAGTCTATCCTGTGGGGGGGCTATCTCTCCTGGCGTCCCTCGCGAGGACGTGGAGAGATCGTGATTGGCGTTGTCTGAGACGCCGCCGTCTATGTCGGTCTGTCGGTCTGTTCGTGCCTACCCCGCAAGGGACCTGGCGTGAAGTTATGTATGTATGTATGTAAATTTAAAAAAAACATTAGACACACACACACGCATATATACTCTTTTGTTTATTGTTAAAGTCAAATTAACAGTGTAGCCTTGGCGAAATCTGTGACTATAGAAGTATATGTATAGTCTTTGATAACAGAACCTTAAAAAAGTTCAAACTTATAATTTAAATTATTTATGGTCGAATTCGACCACTAAGTTAATGGTATTGTGTGAGTTTTGAGGTAATCATGGCAAATTTGAAATTCATAAAATTAGTTTCAATAAAGATGAATTAGTTAGCCAATTCATACATTACTATCAACCATACAGATAAAAGTCACGTGTATTACATAAGTTGACGTAGACATGTTTCTAAGAAATCTTCACTTCATTTGATACTTTTGTTCCCATAGAGTCCATCTGTACTCTTATATGATACATACACATTATTTACACACTAACATACCTTATATAATTGAAATCTATATCTATAAGCAAAACCCAACTACCAGACCTCAAGATACTGTGAGATCTAGGTGCACCGGAACACAAAGAAACTTGACTGATAATTTCTTTTATTTTTCCTTCCATCAATTTTAATATTATATAAAATTATTAGAGCTAGGTATGTTTGCTGATTATTATTGACGTGACAACGTCTTATAGTTCGATGGAGCCGGCTGCACACACGAAAAACATGACTCATGCGGCGTTACCTCGCTCTGTGGCGTTCCATTTAAGGCTTGAAGTGCAAGCGAGAGCGCGTAACGAGCGACAGAGGCACAATCGGCCTCCGCGTTCGGCGGCATTTGTCTCTCTCCTACTTGAGTGTTTTATTTAATACGCGATCGGCTCCCTTTCATTGATTTAATTTAATTTATTTTTGTACGTAACGTACCGACTGTTACAACTCAGTTCCCAACAAAAACAAAATCCACTTGCAAATCTGAAACAAAACACATTTTAATATCTGTCGGCATTTGAATTAATTTTAATTCTTTTATGATCGTCTTCTTTTGTTTACTTATTTCTTGGCATACGTTTCTACACAACAGCCTACTGTTTAGTTGTACTCATTTATGACCGACTCATTAGCCAGGTGTTGCGGATTACGTCGACTACGATATGGGCACATTTCTATTTGTGAGGTATAAAACGATGGCCTGATTGGCGGAGGGGGCAGTCGAGCAAGAAACACCCGTAAAGCGAGACGTGTGTACTACAATCTGGAATCTAATAATGACGGAGTTTGCGCGTTTTATTGAATTACGACCTTCTGCATTACGTTTGTACTGGTTGGGTTCGGTTATATTTGTACCTGTGTTATACATGTTTGTATAGTTGTAATAAACTCTATAATCATCCCAACGGCATTTTATTTATCAAAATTATTATTTTCACATTTCAATCATAATATATTATGTAGGTATTATATTAAAGTTCTTCAAAATATGTATCTCTTGTCTATTCTTTGTTTGATGTTGTTTTAATTATAAATAATATTAAATCATTCTTTTTTTTCTGTGAAAGTGACGCTACGGCCTGGCACTAACGGAAAACCAGCGTTGGCTGTTATCAACCAGCAGTTACTTAACCTTTGGCTTTCATTATACTGCTTACGTATAATACCTATTTTAAATTACTCTAAATAAACATTATTTCTTTCTTTCTATTGTAAAATAGGCTTAGTTTAGCAATAATGTAAGTACATAATATTGTGTGTAATCTACCTAATTTAATATACATAAAAGCAGTAAAGCTGAATGACAAGGTCAAGTTTCATTAAATTATTAGGTAAGATTTAAAATTATGTATCATTAAATGTTGGTATGTGCGACATTCATAAACATTATTAATCTATCATCATCATCATCATCACTACATAGTATAAAACAAAGTCGCCTTTTCTGTCCCTATATCCCTATGTGCGCTTAAATCTTTAAAACTACCCAACGAATTTTGATGTGGTTTTTTCCAATAGATAGAGTGATTCAAGAGGAAGGTTTATATGTATAATACATGCATCATATACTAAGGCAACATTGCTAATTTTAGAGGTTTCTATGTAGTGATGCCCGTGCGAAGCCGGGGCGGGTCGCTAGTAATATTATAAAACTCTAAACATTTTCCGCCCATTGAAGTCATTAAAAAACCTGGATTAGACTATAGATGGAGAACACGATGTGTATTTGGTTAGACAAATCGGGGATTCGGGGATTCATGTAAAAACTACTGGACCGATTTCGATGGTCTTCGATTCTCTGATTACTCCCAGGAGCGGTTTAAAGTGATTATTGTGATATGTGATAGTGTGATAAGCTGTTTAAGTATTTTAAATGCTTCGTTACATGGTGTTGGGAATACTGGATATTTTTCCAAGAATCGACAACACGGTTGAAAATAGCATATAATTGGAGATGTTGCTCTTATTACAGCTTTGGTAATAATAATTTTTCAAACCAAATGACTTTAGGACTGTAAAACAGTTGTAGTTTTTTTATTTGTGGCCTTTAGTAATATTCATTCTGGGTTTTTTGCGAGTTTCCGGGATTTATATATTTTAATGCTAAAAACCCATTAACTTGCCAGACTTATATTACTGTTCTTTCGATTTTAGTATATTCTAAAATTATTTTATGAATTAAACTACCCAATATAAAGAAACTTAAATTTAGAATAGAATAGAAAACGATTTATTGTTCACCAAAATAAACAATTACAGAATAAATAATTACAATAATTTAACGGCAAAACAAAAGGCGGCCTTGTCGCTTAAAGCGATCTCTTCCAGGCAACCTGACTGAGAGGACATTTTTAACAACTTATGTCTAGGTATAATTAAAATATTTAAAAATGAATAAAAAAAGAATGCATAATTATAGATAATTATATATTGGTCCCAAGCCACTGTCACTATCGATTTTAAAGATTGCAAAACAATCTTAATCTATGTTATCTGTGCAATGTGGAGGATTTTACGATATTTATATATTGCTACAAATGGAGAAGCTTCTTCTCTGTCTTTTTTTAAAGGCGGTAAAAAAGTAGATCGTAATAATTAATCGGTAAATATTAACTATCATAAACTAATTAGATATTGCGACACTTAACCAGTTTTTAAGAATATCAATACATTCGCTTATGATCAACGATGCCAGTCGTTTATTTACGTAAAAAATATATTGTGCTCTTTGTGTGAACGATTCGCTTAGTTGTGTGCGTGCAAACGCTATTAGGGCCGTCAACAGTTAGATATTTTATCATAGATTTTGAAATTAAATGAATAAATGATTCATCTTAAATGAATAGTAGTTAAGGGAACCATCTTGTATATGAAGAATACCCATTAAAATGTTGCCAAAAGTTATTATAGCAGTGTTATAAAGTATTTTAGTTTTGTAAAACACTATAATCTTCTCTTGTATGCAACTAATAAAACCACTAAAACAGACTTCAGACTAAAAAGAAAAAATAAATATTTTGTACAATTTTCATATTATGTACTTTAAAAAACTGTACCTATAACAAAAAAAGTTAATTTTGAAAATAAATAAACTAAAAATAATGTTATACTTCCAAAATAACATAAAAAATGACTACCAATCGCTGGAGGCCGGGAGCGTGCCGTTTTATAAAATTAAATATTTAAAAATCACTAAGCGTGCTATTCAAAGTTTACGAAATTGAATCACACTTCACGTTTTCACATATCAATTTTTGAGGATATATTTACTCAATTATTATGTACTACGTAAATAGATGACGTTATTAATAGTGTACTCTCACCAGCTACTCTACTTGATAAAAGTATTAAATATAAAATAAATTAATTATTAAAACTTGGCATACTTCAGTTCGTCTATAACTGCTACATTCATACCATACCCTTTGTCTAGACCAGCGCTATTGTGGACGGTTTTGAAATGTTGTTTAGAGCTTAAAACTGAACACTTCAACAATGTAATATAACCTATGAGATGGTTTTCATTACCTCTACCTCCATAATTTTAATGCTGCGGCCACAGCATTTATTTTACGGTACGGGAACCGGGCGGGTATAGCTTGATTTTTTAAATTGTTTTTTAGATACTAAAAAGTTAAATAGGAAACGTCGTTTCTCCGCCATTTGCAATGTCATTTACATTTGCAAGTGGGTGTGCTATAAGGAATTTTATAACATACGTTTGAATGTATAAAAAATACCAATTTAGATAATTTTGTCTTTCGTTTGTCTGTTATTTAATTTGTCTTTGAGTACTGGAATGATTGACCAACAGCTTTAGTAGCACTAGTTAATGCATATATCATTTCTGTGCATCAAGGCCATCACGCCTACTTAATTTTATTTATTTACAAAATAATAAAATAAAAATAAAATTACACTGTAGATTTATTATACTATAGAAGATAATAGATCTGTATTATCAGCCTGCCACGTGTAACGTAAATATTCCATATATTCGTGATTAAAATTGCAAACTAAAATTTTATATTTGCATATTTTACTGATTAAAGTTTAAATTTTCCGGAAACATTATTCAATACAATGTTCAGACACCGAAGTTCAAGAACAGTGTAGCCTTCCATTTTTGAATTTATTAACTCTAATTAATATTTATTTTTGTAATTAAATTAATTGCACCATATGTTATACTAGAAAAGACGCTTGAAACAAAAAATAAAACTTGCTTCTTATAGTCGTACAAGTTGGAGAGGCGCGAGTATAAAACAAAAATTATTAAAACCGATGTTCTTATAACCATATAAGAATTACACTCGTCAAAAGGAAAAGCGTAACACAGTCGTGACACCCTTTGCAATCACAGTTGGCACTAGTAATATATTCTTCTTTTTCTTTCCATTAAGTCCTTCCTTCATATTTAAAGCATATTTTCAGTCAATATTAATTTATAACTTATTTTATTATATTATTCTGGAATAATTCTGAAATTGGAATCAGTTATAAATTTTAATAAATGTGTGCGTGTAATAATTACTACACACTTAAGAAATGAAACTTCTTTATGACCTTATTTTTCGAAAAATGATCTACTATATGCAACTTTATAGAAATTGATTAAATAAAGTTAAATTAGATAAAGTTTAAACAAAAAGCTTTTATTATCATAGACATCAATACAAATAATGAAATTATTTCATTTTGCTTGTTGCTACTAAGATTATTACAGCATTTCATAAATTATAAATTACTCTTCGTTCGAATCGACCGTGGTAGGGGCAAGAAAAAGATGGCGTGTAACGGAAAAAATGTGGCGGGAATTTTTTTTCCAACGCCGATAAAGAAGTTTCACTTCAAAATTTCTTTTTTTCAAAATGTTGTAATAACTTGGAATTTAAATTTAAGGATTATTTCTTGTACTATTTGTACATTATTTATTAAGATTAGGTATTGTGCATTAGGTTAATACGGAATAATTGATACAGCTTTTTTTAATGAACAAAGGTCGATAGAGGGCGCGTTTCGCAATTGTCTGAGGGATGTGCAGTGATTTCACCACAAATGAATGGTCATAACCGTCTTTTCTGATGTCTTTTCCAGTTAAACATATAGACCGATATTTAACTAAATACTTATCGCGTGTACCTTATATTGTATTTAAATTAAATAAACATTTTAATTGATTTCACCAATAAATTAAAATGTATATTATCATGTTAATTTATTTTACCCGGGATGTTTGTAAATTTAATTGTTCCTAATTTTCCGCTTGGTAACAAAACCATAATCATAAAATTTAGTGTATATATGTTTATATTATTATTGATTATTTTATATTTGTTTATATTAGTATTGTACACAACTTCACAAACGGTAAATATTTAACAACTCATTTGATATGTATTTTTTAGTTTTAGTTATTGTTTGTGTATATGTGATCTTTGTCGTGCTGTAAGAACATTGTGATTTCTTGGGAATCCCACGGGAAAGTTCCCTAGAGTGGTTTATAGTTTTTGGGTTCATAAATATGGATAGTCACCAACATATCCTAGTGAAATATAATTTTAAGTAGAAAATTATTTTGGGTTGTACAACCCTACGTGTTTGTATGTGTGAGTGAGTCAAGAAAACGCGGAGCAACACTACGTACACAGACGCGGCCCGGCCGCGGAACGTAATGGCCGTACTTGTCAAACGAAATTTCGTTCGCGTGTTTTGAATTATTTCACACAAAAAACGCCATGTTGTATCTTTATTTTTACAATATGTCCATGAAATTAATTTACAACTAAATTTAAAACTTTATTAGTTTCAAATGTTAACATATTTGAATAAATAGTAACATAATTGGGTGACATTTAAAGTGATTTGTGTTTGACTGTTATTTTTTTTTTATGAAAATTTTGTTTCATTTCGAAGTTAAAAGTGAAAATTGGATAAATTCAAAAACAATTTTATTTACCTAATTACCTTAAAATTCGAAAGTGTCTCAAAATAGACTACCGAAGAGTGACTGGACTTTATTATTTTATTGTTAATTTATAAATAGTAGTGAAATTGTTAATTTTGAAAGTTTGATACGTCCGCCATTTTGAAACGGCTATCAAAATATAAACAAAAAATGTGATCTTGTGAATTTTTTTATTGTGTGTTTCTTTTGTTTCTGTGGATTGTTAAAATGGATAAACCAACATTCAAGGTACTCTTATCTATTATGTATCTTTTATGATCTATTATAAATCAAATTTATATTCACTGTCGTTATAAATAACAATTTTTGATTAACATTTAAATACCATGATTTAAAAAAATGCATATTGATTTATGATGATAATATGCTATTGTTTTCTTGGCAATTACTGCATAGTGATAAGTGATGCAAATAATTTCATCAAAAAATTTGATAATTAGTAATAGATATAACGAAAATTAGAAAGAATAGGGCATTTGTTTAGATTTATATAGGAGAGTATATTTTATGACCTTGTTTCTAGCATTCTAATGACAGTTATGTACGTGATAAAGAATATGCGAGAATTTTTTTAAATTTTATTTTACGCCTAAACAATACAAAGGGCTGGCAATAGATTAGACACGTTTATACTTACTTTATGTAAGTTTATGATTTAAAGAGGGTTTATTAGGATTATAGATACTTTAGTTACTTGAGATTACAATCGAATTTGAATTAAGCATAAGTAGTGAAGTATATATTTTAAAAACCCTTTATAGGCATATTAGTTAATAATTATAACCTATAGTCTATTTCAAATTAACTTTCCAACGAAATATATATTTATTTATGTATATTTCTCAATTTACGTAATTCATCCTATACCGTGCTTCATGAAACGTACTGAGCTGAAGTAACTATATAAAACAATTTAAATATACATAAATATATAGAATTCAATTAATGTAAAACACTGGTGTGAAAAACAATTAGCGCTAATTAGTTCTCGTGTATGTGTGTATTATTATCATACACCAGTTGTAACTAGATTTAATATAAAAAGCGGTTTGACAGGTTTCACACATGCGTTATCACTATTGTAGGTTTCATCACTATCCATAATCGTTTGCATGCGATAATAACAATATGCACATATGGTCGGAAAAAATTACCTATGAAGTACACGCTACCCAGTCTGGATTCGAACCCATGTCATGCGATGTTAGACCCGGATGCCATAGCAGCCTTAAATATGACATAATGAATAGATGTAATGTGTCAGCCCTAAATTACGTCACACGCTGGAAGGGGGAGGGGGAGGTCGACGAAGTGTGACAGGGAGGGGGGGGGGCTCCTCAATTTAGTGAAGTCACATTTCAAAATTTGTAATTTATAAAGCTGCAAAGTTTGTTCGTGTGCTTGAACGCCCTGATCTCAGAAAGTACTAGTCCGATTCGAAACATTATTTCAGTGTTAGACAGCCCATTTATCGAGGAAGAATATAGGTTATATATCATCACGCTAAGACCAATAGGAGCGGAGCACCAATGAAGCATGTTTCAAAATCGGGGGGTTTAGAAAACAAATTCCACGCGGACGACGTCGCGAGCAGAAGAAGTATAAGATAGATATTAAAATATTGTATTATCAAATGACGATGCTAAGGGTCTCATATATATTGTTCTTGTGACCCGGGTCCAAATTTGCTGTGTAGGGAATTTGACTGACCTCATGTGCATATTGTTACAATTACCACGTGCTGACGGTGATAGTGACGCGACTCGACCAAATTGATACTTGAGATCTGCTTTTTATTGCTATTATCTGTACTGGTCTAATTTGAAAAAAAAAGTGTTAGATAGCCCATTTATTGAGGAAGGCTGTAGGATATATATCACGCTAAGACCGATAGGAGAGGAGCACCAATGAAGAATGTTTAAAAATCGGCGGCTTTTTTTAACTTTTTTTTTCGCTTGCAAAAGCTAGTCTTTATTAGTAAAGCAAAACAACCCACAGCCAGGTGGTAGGGTATTTTCCCGAATGGATGGCTACCACCCCTGGTCTAAAGTATGTCGCCATAACAACCTTGAATTGTGTTCCGGCATTATTGACCACGTTGCAGGCTCCCTTAAGAGAGCAGCAGCGAATTTGTAGCACGTTTAGTGTTGCAATATATTCCTCTTCCATTTCTTCACGGATCGAAGAAAGGTATAAAAGTTATGTACGGAGGGAAAATGATAATATTTAAAAAATCCTATCTACCCTACATATACTTTCTTTATCCAATTGTCTCGGTAATACTTTTAGTTAATTTAGGTTATATTTAAATTACTTATTCATCTTCTTAGGTTAGATGGTAATATTGATAAGGTATTTCTTATTAAATACCTTATTGATAGAAAAAAAAATTGTCTCGGTGCTTACCAATTGTAACATATTCGCTTTATCGTACCGTGTCTTGAAATAGGAGCAGAATTTATCATATTTGGTTTATCTCTATAATATCTATCTGTATAAATATTATGACACGAAAGTTTGTAAGAATGTATGGACGTATGTCTGTCTCTTGGATTTTGATGAAACTTTACAATAATATAGCGCTTACACATCAGAATAACACATAGGCTATTATTAATAAAGATATAGTGTGAATTATCCAAATAATAACGGTATTCCATCACGACACGGGTGAATCCGAAGGGCGCATCTAGTAACTTTATAAGTGTTTGACTCTTGACATCTTTGTCTTCGTGGCCGAAACATCGAAATAAAGATGAAATTAAAGCCGCGCTTAAAACCGTTAGAACGTAGTTTTATTTGGTTGTGTTAGTCGCGAAAACGCTATTTATAAGTGTTTCTAAAAATTACATATTCGATTTATATTCAAGAGTTAGCAAACCAATAGTTAAACAAACAGTAACGCTCTCATATTAATGTATTAGTAGGGAAGGAACAATTTCTCGTAATTGCGTGCCAACCCTACATTATTCCGCCGGATCAGCGCGTTCTAGTGCTTGGTGAATGTCGATTAAGTCGTTATCGATAGTTTTCATTTCAGAATTTAAATTTTAATCGCAGTCTAATTTACACGACAAGTAGTGCGATAATAAAGCGTTAAAATAAATTTGTATAAAACGAATAGGGAATAGTGTTGACGTCTATCAACAATGAATGTTGTGCCGAAATTAGATCGGTTATTTTTTGTCTTTCAATTTTGATAGAAATCAGGCATTGTCAACTTTAAAAAATAACTTTAAAAGAACAAATTGTTAAGACAAGTATGATTTGTGACTTCTTAACTGTTTTTTTTATTATTGTTAATGATGTTTCTTAGATTGTGGACTTCTATTCTTATATTGTAAGCTAAATCCACCATTTGTTAGGTTTTCCAAAACAGTATAATAAGGGGTTAGGTCCTTAATGTGTTTCTGTGTTTTTCTTTAACAACTGGAATACACTATATAAAGTTGTAGAACACGATGCACTTTTTATTAAATTTCTTGTCTCTTTCTTTGAGATTGACGTAAAAACTATTGGGCCGATTACGTTGCAGTTTTCGCTGATCGACAGCAACTTCTTGGACTCATAATTTGCGATCTTCTCGATTTGCGATCGACTTTTTGTCCTGAGAATCCTGCGGTAAATTTTCTGGTAATGTTTTAAATGACCGAAAAAAAATCGAATTCCATTGTGATTTTTTCACTGTTCTATAGGAAGTTTTATGTAATAAGGTGTGTTATATTTTGTATCCCGAAAATTGTCCTGGGACCGGTTTGTAGATGTTCGGGTGCATAGAAATTAGCTTGTTCCCACACAGTTTTCACTAAAACGATAGCTGCGGTACTGTTTGTGCCGGAAATCCTGCGGAAATATTAAATCAAGCGTAAACGAAGTCGAGGGCATGTCTTAGTTGTATAATAATTATAATTCTTCAAGTATAAGTCTTTGGAGTATGTACTCGACATGTGTCATACGTGACATCTAGAGGTTTTGTGACTCATATGTTATTCTAATGCTGCATCAGGGTTGTCGTATGCGGAGTTATAACAATCTTTAAAGAAATTGTTCATATTATTTTTCCAATATGCTTTCTCATTATTATTATTCATATATATGAAACATATATCTACGGCACAGAAATCTCGTGGATTTATTCGTGACGCAAAGAGTCGTGTAGAATTGTACGTTTTGAAAATAAATTTCCATAACATAAATGTTATATCAAAAATAGAAGCAGGGATGAGGAATTTTTGTCATTATTCTGGTGTTTACTTCTAATTTGATAGTAAAATATTCGGCTGGAGGAAAAATCAGCAAGCGGTGGTCTATGAACGCCTTTAGCGATATTATAGGGTAATAGTAATATAATATAATATATAGGGTAGGGTAGTTAAGATGTTTGGTACAGGAGTGGAATCTTGAATTTACTTGTAGTATGAGGTTTTATGATCAAAAATTTAATTTAAATTGCAATCTTTGGATAGTCGTACATTTAGTCAGTGTTAATAAATAATATAGATTATTTCAAACTTGACACATTTTTTGGTCACTTGACCTGACAGTTTCTTATATTAGCGCCTACAATCATACAAAATATATTACTTAGTGATAATTATTGTATTAAGGTGAGGTTGTATTTTAAGTTTATCTTAATAAGTAAGTGTCTTCACCGAAAAAAGGCTATTTTACATGAGAAACATCTCATAATTTGTTGTGGTACTTACATTGTTACTAATACATGATAAGTTGCTGGTACCTTAAAATTGTGTGAGATAGCAAGCACTAGATATTATCTAAAATCTATCGAGCCATGCTCGGTCGCGTTCGGGTTCTTGCTAGTTTAGAGAATTTACAAAAGTTAATTTTGTATTTATTTTGTTAGTATATTATGAGAGAGACACTTCCTTCCGACATGCCTCTATAAATTAAACTATTCTCATGTAACTTAAAAATATACAGGATTTAATACATCATTGAATGTGGATTTTAATTTTGCACGAGCAAAGTCATGTATGTTGCTTTCGGTGTTTCGTGTACTAATTAATGATTACAATAGCATTATTTCAAGTAATGTATTATCTTATCTTGGTATAGTTATTTCGTCATGTTAAACAGTCTATACGTGTAAAATTTAGCAATATAAAATGTGTTCATTTATATTGGTATGTATAAAACACACTTTAAGAAATCGGTCGGCCAGACTACGCGCACGTAAAGGTCGGGTATAGTCGACCCATCTTCTATTTAGTTTTGCAATCGTAATAATGTTTAATTATAAATGCCCTATATATTGAAAACTAGTCAGTTAATTTTGTTCAAATCTATTTGGAATCTTTAGGTTTTACTTTACCTGGGATTTCTTCAATCAAGTTCACGGAAGTTAAAAGCTGACAAGCATTGTACGACACTTAAAGTGCACGTCTTTCCACATATCGACTTATAGCCGGTTCCTATATCTTACTATTCATTCACTTGCCTTAACATTGGTTGAACTTTGAAATTAGCTTATGACAAATTTTAACCGATAGCAAAGCAAGTTCGCTAAGATATTTATCAGGCCATTATTGAAAAGGGGATTTACAAATTTCTAAATCTTGCGTATAACTATCAAACGTGCTACATACGTGTGGTATTGATGCATACACGTATGTGCCACTCTTAATTTTGTGGCTTCTCTAGATATATAACCGTGAAGGCGATTATATTTAAAGCCAAAGAAAGCATCATATTTTAAAGCTATCCATAATAATATAGTATATTGATGAATATTAAACACATTTATATCGACCAGTGAAGTCTTTCTGGAATTAAGTCGATATTTAGGTATAAATTACTGTATAACATATATCTTTTTTACTATGAACCCGACGATATATTTATAAACACGTCAGTTATACAACTTCAAACCCGGTCACCTGATTTTTTTTAATATTAATCTTTTTTTCATTAATTGTGTTCTTAGGCATCTATCCATTATTATACTATAAAATCGAAATTTTCGTGTAAGTAAAACTAAACTACTGACTCGGGTGTGACACGCGGCACAACCGCGGGGTAAGCTCTAGTAACTTATATATATTAATGTTATAATTGAATATATTATACTTATTATTAAACTTTGTAAGTAATTAACTTAAACAGTTATAAAATAAGTAGTTGTATTGTTATAATAACCTTCCCGCGAACATTCGCTGTTTAAAGATGGCGCCACTTGAGATACCGACCACTTACGGAAGCTGATTTATTTTTTCGCAAAAATAAAAAAAAACCGGCTAGTCTGTTGGAAACGGCATTCGACCGCGATCTATGTATTGTAACGGTAAAGGTCAAAATTTACTGTAAAATCGTGTTTAGATGCGGAAAATGCATTAAAATGTCGATATCATGCATTGTATTACTCTAAAGTTCGGCGTTCCACAATATTCATGTCAGTCATACTTCAGTAGTTCAAGATATACCTAGTTGCTAGGTAAAATCACACAGCCGAGATAATATTTTCAAAAAAATATCGATAATATCTGAACGTTACACCACGTCCCGTAACTAGAAAGCGGGACCCATTCGTCGGGCATTAGGTCGTAAAATGTGCTTTTTTTCCTAGCGAGTGTATTGTACCCGCATACCCAAAACAGGCAGTCTTCGATAACTCAGTGGCCGGTGAAATCGGTACAATATTAGACGGCCTGTGGTTGTGTGGGCTAAGCCCTTGCCGGCGATCTCACTACAACGCAGAGGCTCCGGGTTCGATTCCTCGTATAGTCAATTTCGGAAACGTATTTTCTCCGTTATTTACTATGGTCTGGGTGTCTGGGATCCGCACCAGAGTAGAGTTAGTACATTCTATATTACCCGCAGCGCAACTTGCTTAATTTGGGGATATACAATATGTGTGTTTGTCTGCCGATAATTATTATTATGTTTAGCTTGGAGATATTAATCCATACACATATAAATATAATTGAAGTGTCTGTTTGTAGTATTGAAATAACCGCCTTTTACTACATGCACATGAATATATATATATATATATATATATATATATATATATATATATATATATATATATATATATATATATATATATATATATACGGTACATACACCAAAATAACATTTTTTACAATTTTTGTTTGTCTGTCTATTTGTTCCGGCTAATCTCTGAAATGGCTGGACCGATTTTGACGGGACTTTTATTGGCAGGTAGCTGATGTAATAAGGAGTAACTTGGCTATACTTTTATTGTAGAAAAAATCTTTGATTTTGGAATTATGACGAATTTCAATCACCACGCGGCAGAGACCGCGGGGCGCAGCTAGTAAAATCTATAATTTGTCGTCTCAAACGTACATTTAATTTTGTAATTCCATGTAATAATCTATGCCTTATTTAAAATACCAAGGAATCAAGAGCATACGCATTATATTACTAGTTAAAATCAGTCTCTGGTGAAATAAGTTGACTTTATTCGTTACTGTGTCCATGGTAATGGGCGTGCGGTTCTCAAACTTTCATTATAATACGTGCAGGGAATTTAAAAGTGCCAAGTAAAGCTTTGTTTATCAATACAATAATAAACTTGACTAAAACAACATCTATTTATGCACAGAGGGCGGTCTTATTGGTAAAAAGCGACCTCTTCCAGATAACCCCCGGAATGAATTGAGATTATAATGGCGATTGTGGAATACTGTAACGAGTTACGCTAGACTCGAATTAAAATGCCGTTGGAACTACTACAACATTTATTAGAACAGTAAAAACACGTAGAAATATAACTTGACATAGCCAGTAAAAACTGCACGATTCAATAACACGCCCAAAGTCCGTCATTATATCACTTGTCGAGTCTACCTCTTGCTCGTATCGTAATCCTCGCTTGACTGCCCCACCCCTCCGTTCGGTCTTTGTTTTATACTAGCTATACAACACAAAAAATCGACCGCGTGCACTGGGGTTTCCGTGAAGCAATAATTTGTACACCTGGCTAATTATTCCAACAAAGTCGAAATCAATAACAATAGTATATTGTCTAATTGCATTTGTGCAATATATGCAAATATGCAACCCTCAGTGAGAGTTATATGTTTGTGCCGTTTGCTGTCGAGACGCTTGGACCGTGGGGTCCAAGCGTCAATTATAGAAATATAATAATTAAATAAATAAAACAATTATAAAATTACATACTATTGAATACAATGTGAGAAAACTTAACTTATTTGTATTGTATTCTACCCATAGTCCCTCAAGATTATAAGTAGAATACTGAGCCCAATGTACTTGTCAATTTGAAAACCTGCCCGTAAAACTTCAAGTTATTTGGTTGCGATTCGTTTTGCCACTTGTCGGTTGAAGTTTCACTTCTACCATGTGTCCCAGCACACATTTCGATTTTCAACCTATTGTTCTAAGTCTGGCTGGAGATCCTGATTATGACGTCGAGTTGTAAAATCTGAAATCAAAATGCACACAATGGTACTGTTTGGCAAAAACTTTGAGAACCGCTTGCTATGGGATCCCTAAACCAATATACGAGCGTTACATTAGAGAACAGGGTATCAGCGTAGGGTTGTCGCAAACTGATTATAAGTGATTATACTGATTATTATTTTTCTGTCTATTTTGTTAGTAATTAATTATTTTGATTATTCTTTTGTATATTTTGACATATGGTTGTGTTTTCGTGACATTTCCTTTAGGTTTAATATTGACTTCAATTAAATAGACATTTTATATAATCTTTACTAATATTATAAAGAGGCAACATTTGTATTTTCGTATGTTTGTAAACTCAAAAACTACGGAACCGATCTCAAAAAATCCTTCTGCATTAAAATGCTACATTATCCCAAATTAATATAGGCTGTATTTATTACTAGAAAATATTAGCCCTATTTAAACTTTAGTATTGTAACCCAAGGTGTAAATAAACAGTGTTGGAGTGGGTGGATGGCTTAGATTCACAATTAGACCCGGTAGGTGGCGCTGTAATCGGGTTTTTTTTTCAGCACAAAGTATTACTGTAAAGTTAAGAAAGAATAACAAACATATATCCATACATATATTCTTACAAACTTTCGCGTTTATAGGATTTATAAAATACTAGCTGTCCTGGCAGACGTCGTCCTACCCGGAAAAGCTTCAGTCGATATGCCGACAGCAGCGCCACCTATCGGGTCCAATTGTGAACCAACTCAGAAACCTTCTTTGGCTCATGCACAACAACTTTCCTAAAGATCATCACATGATCAAATGTATAGTTTATGATTCTATAAAGGACATACAGACAAACATTCATATTTATATATAAAGATTAGTAGGATTCGCAAACTCTGTACTTATATGTATAGAAAACTGCAGAGGTATATTCAGGTCATCATTTTTTTGGGCTTTGTATGTTTCCATTACTTACAAGTATGAATAGCTATATTTGAAAGTCGGTTTAATAGTATCTAAGTGCCAGCCCTACGGTGCGTAGCGTAGTTCACGGCCGTGCATTTTTCAACGGGTGCGAGCGGGACGGCGATATGCTCCCGTCCCTCCCGCACCCATTACGTCACAGTCTGGTTTTAAGTCAAAACAATAAGTTTTCGGTGAATTCGTGTTAAATTTATTTTCGGGCATATTATGATAATATTTTTTTGTTGATTTTGTTTTTTTTCATACAGTAGGTAAATAGGAGATCGGATCTCAAATCGAGTGAGATACTGTTTTGTCATCCTATAGAATGTCATAGTCTCATCGATTATGTATCAGCGTACAAGGTTGTGACGTCACAAGTTTGTACAAGTCAAAGGGGGTGTTTCCGTTTTCTACCCATTTTTTCTACCCACAAGTCTAAAATAACAATAATAATTCTGTTTTCAACCCATTACAAAATTCGATTCCGGTTTCTACCCACGAAATTAAGTAGAGGCAGCAGAAAATTAAATTCGATCTAAAATATTTATTTAAAAATTATGAAGTCAGAAAGATTATTATACAATAAAAACTTGTTAAAGGTTTTCGGTATTTCAACTTCACTTTTGGTCTTAAATACAACTCTTGAGATGCTTTGACTCCTATTCCGAGCATCGAACAACGTTGTCTTCACATTTGCGAATTTAGGAATTTGCTCTAAGATATCCAAACCGCTTTCCTTTATTGTTAATACTTCTTCTTCGTAGATTTGTTGAATATGACGACCAAGAGAAAATTGAGCGTATTCTTTTATATTATTCATTGCTTTTTTTTATCAATAGTTTGGCATGCATGGGCAATTACTATTATCATCACTTTTTTTTAACAATAATACTGCCCCTAGTTTTTAAAATACCATAGCACATTAGCACACCCGTGCTTTAGCACATCTCCACGCTATGGATCCGTATTTATTAACTCTTCTCTTTTCAAATTCTCTTCCACCATACATTAAAACTTGGTGGTTTCTTTTCGAACGGTTAAATAATAATCGGTTTCAACGTTACCAATAATACTTGAACTTTGCATTTTGACTACACTGATAACTATTATTTAAGAATCATGTATTCTTGACTTGTGCTACGTAATAACTAACATAGAATAAACAAAAGACATGCCAGATTAGCCGATTTTTTTACAAATATATCCTTTTTACTCTATTCTTGATCCTATGAGAGGGACAGAGATAGCGACATCTTTTGAAAACTTGTTTTTTAATTTGTGTGTGTAAGTTATTATTATCCAGTGACGTCACGCACACTTGCAGCTAAGAAGTCGTTCGTGAACTAATATCGAGTAAACTTGAATATTTTAATATTGTGAGCTGTTTATCTTGCAATGAATAAATATTTAAAAGCAAATAATGTTTCTGACCGTACTTCAAAACAATGAAAATTAGTAATGGGTTGAAAACGGAAAGCTTTTTGGGGGTAGAAAACGGAAAAAAATATAATATTTATTTTTGTAGGTTGAAAACGGAATAGATTTTGGGTTGAAACCGGAAAAAATATTTTTGGGTAGAAAAAGTGGGTAGAAACCGGAAACACCCGTCAAAGGAGTCAAATAGCGCACCAACTTTTGTTTAGACAGTAATTTAAAAATTATTTTGGTCATGATATTTCAAGTAAAATAATAAAATGTTGATTAAACCCTTGATTGGAATCTATACTAATATGCTACGTTATCCGCGAGTAACATAGGCTATAGTTATTAGATCCGGTAGGTGGCGCTGGAATCGGGTTCTAGTTTTTTTATTTTTTCAGAACAGAACAACGTCTGTCGTCACCGCTAATATTTTGATATGTAAACAATGCTAGAAAGTATCGTAGCTTTTCTGTACATCCTCCTCATTGTAATTACCACGTGCTAACAACGGTGGAAATCGAGGTAACCGATGTGTCGAACCTACCAAGCCGCCTTAAACAAGCGTTGGCGGTATACTGTCTGTTCTCCCCCTATAATGCGAGGCCCGAGCCCAGCAGTGGGACATTTATGGGCTGATATTATATTATAATATCTTATCTACAACTGTACTGAATCCAACGTAAGAAATAACAGTCAAACTCGGTTTAGAAACAAAAACGTCATCGCTAAAAATCTCTAAAAAAACCGCTGAAACACGTTATCTGTCTGGTTTTAATGATTTTTCTACTATATCTTCGAAAATTAAAATCCAAGAGCAATAAAATATATGCAACCATTCGGAAGCTTTATGCTTGGTTTACACGAGCTTAGTAACCTTCGTGCCTACCCCGCAAGGGACCTGGCGTGAAATTATGTATGTATGTAGTAAGCAATGCTTAGTACTTGTCACTTAAACACTAACTTACACTCAATGTGTAAACATGCTTGTTAGTGATTCGTTTTGGCTTTTGTGAACAGTGCAAGTGAATATAATACGATCCTATTAAGATAAGATGGATAATTCTTTATTGTACATCAAAGCGTATACAAACAGAAGTAGAACAGGATAAAAGATAGCACAACGGCCGGCCTTATCGCTATATATCGCGAGACGATCTCTTCCAGGCAACCTTTGGCAGGTATTGATAGAATTTTAAGGTGGTGCAGCTAATAAATAATGACATGTATAAGTACAGAAATACATACATACATAACACGCCAGGTCCCTTGCGGGGTAGGCACGAACAACAGAGCGCCATTTAGGCTTATTCTTACACACCTCACTTGCTCCTTTGACATTCATAGTTCTTGTCATGCACGCTCGTCTGTTCTTAAGGCTCCTGACATCACGTGCTAGTACACGATCAATTTGATCATGGAAGGTGTGTCGTGGCCTTCCGCGACTTCTCCATCCAAGTACAAAAATAATATAAATATATATATATATACATATGTATATATGCATACATATAAACACTCGTGTATATACATAGACATACATAATAGATTTAGGAATTATACACAATAGCAATTATTGAACATGATTTTTAATCTACGGTAAGGATTGTCTTGTATATATAAATAAGTAACAGATTTCAGAGACGCACAGCTTGGACGGCGAAAGAGTTATTATAAAATCAGGATCTGTGTGCTAGTGTATTTATTCTGTACTAGCGGTCCCGGCAGACGTCTTGCTCTGAAAAAATAAAAATCTAGGACTCGATCCCAGCGCCACGTACCGGTTCCAATTGTTCATTTAAACCATCCGGGGACACACTCAAAGGACAAAAAGAATATCACCAAAATCGGTTCAGGTGATCGGGAGGATTCTAGACCCCGATCTCAGCGCCACCTACCGGTTCCAACGGGATACAAAGTATCCTATGTCCGTCTTCTTAAGCTTATCTCCCACCAATTTTCAGCCAAATCCGTACAGCCGTTTTTTTCAAATTTTTAATTATTCTGAACTAGCTGTGCCCCGCGGTCTCTCCCGTGTGGTGATTGAAAATCATCATATTTAAATTTCCAATGTAAATATTCAAGAATAAAATATATTTTATAATCAATAAAAGACTTTAGTAATAGATATCCTTTTCTTACATCTTACATTGTCATATTAATATACATAAAATTTAAGTAATTACCTAAGCTTTTCTCAAGTTAGTTTAAGTTATCACTTCTTTCGGGGGTCCCGAGGCGCACAATTATTTTATTTATTTCATATTTATCTATTTGTTTTAGGTACATATATATTTTAAGTAATGACTTAAAGAATTAATAAAGTTGTAGATAACAGCACGCAATAACAAAAATTGCGTGGTATTTAATAACTCTTCTTAATATTTTCCTCTTAATTTACAATAATAAATTTATTCGTAGTCGGTAAGCTTCGCAAGTGTTCGGGCAGTGCGTCCTCCCCCCCGTAACCCTGGCATAAGGCGCAGGACGGAACACCCAGGGGTTTTAGTGGGTATCCCTAACTGGGGAGTGACAATAGCGTGGCACCGGTTCTGACCGGGCACGCTAGTGCCACCCCCGATCTGGCGAATCCCACACTATCTCACCGGGTCGCGAGCATCCCCGGTCCCAGGCTTCTGTGCCTGTCGCGGCTTAGTCGTCAAACGGATTTCCCCTGGCCAAAAAAAAAGTGCGTCCTCCCCGTCCTGACCCACGGGATAGAGACTTGAACACAGACGGCAGTACTGGTGCACGAGCTGTGCTGGGTGTTTCTCTTATGGATAGAATAAGAGATTAGAATATCGCAGAATTTGCAAGTTAAAGTGGAGTGGACTGGAGTGACGACTCGCACATGGTCGCCGGTAGGCGCTGGTTAGGAAGGCGGAGGAGAAAAGGGAGGCCTACGTCCACCAGTGGACTGTGATAAGCTGACGACGAAATTTTATAATAATATGGGCATATTACAGCGTAAACTCTATGTAACGTCACTCGATTTAACGACAAACTGCCCTAAGCGTCGAAATCTTTTGGCTTTGGTTGGTTGCTTGTCCTTTATACAATGATACACTCTATATAGCATTACACACACTTGCAATAACGACAACGATTAAGTAATAAAAAGTACTTTTGAAATTGTCAAAATTAGTAAAAACTGCCGAGTTGCGTATATTCTTTTATCGCTTTATTATCCTAGCCCCTAATAAATATAAATAAAATTAATACCGAAACTAGGTACTTCGTTTATCATTAAGATGCCTCAATATCGCATAATAGGAATAAAATACGTAAAGAAAAAGCAAAATCACTGGTGCAGCAAAAGACGTCAGATAAAAGTAACAGACTTCTCTCCATTTAACGACAACTCTATATAACGCGACAAATACTCAACCCATCTGTGTCGTTATATAGAGTTTACATTGTATTTGACTCTACAGCGTCGTTTATCAACCTGGGTACGCGTATGTTACTAAAACTATATACAAATTAAACGAATTAAATTAATTCAAAAATCCTTTTAACTTTGTATTGAAAGTCAAGCAAAAAGTATTGAGACCCCAATACTTTTTGCTTGATTTTTTGGCTTTTTCGTGGGTCGCAACGTGAAAATAGTTGAGAAACAATGCTCTATAGCGTTGGTTAAGTGGACGTATTAAAAATTTAAACGTTGACACTAAATTCTAAATTAGAAATCACCACGTGGTTGACGAGCCTTATTGGCTAATGCGATGCCGCCTCCCTCCCGCGTATAACGCCGTCTCGCTCTGCCCGGGAGTTGTTTCAATTTATACTTATTGATTCAGAGGTCGTGCTTGCCGTCGTAGCGTCAGCAGAGAAAATGTTTTTGTTCTTATTTATTGTAAACAAAATGAATTTAACGATTAGAAGTTAATTAAACCTTCTTTTATTTTTTATCGCTGCAATACAGCAGATCTATGATGGAAAGTGGTTATCGTAGCCTGTATAAAATTGCAATAGTAGGTATTGCCAAAAACAACCCTGCATTCATACATTGAAGAGGTTAATAAAAATAGATGAAGCGAAAGCTGTGTGCGATCATCGCCGGTAAAAATCCATCGTGTCTACCTACCCCTATGGAACACGTGCTTGATAATATGTATGTATTATACTCGTGTGTGTATATATATAATTTCCTAATCAAATTGATTGTATCCTGAGGATTTAGAACGCTTGAATTCTTTAGTTTAATTTTGCATCCGTATTATGCGTAAACGACATCATTTCCGGGATGATATTTACTAAGTTTATTCCCGTCACCTAAAACTAATATATAAGTTTATTTTATATATAAGCCGTAATAAGTTTTAACATTTTCCTACGTAACATGACTTCCTATTAAATAATCTAATATGAAAATAAGATTTTAAAAAATTGAAATATCTTTCGATTCGTAAACGGTTAATTCTCATTAACGGCCATGAAGGAAGAACACTTAAACCTACAAGTAGTAACTTTTCATAAAATTCATTTTGTTCAGAAATAAAAAGTTATTTACACTTACATATATCTCTGTATTCTTTACATATACTGTATAATTGGTAATGCACGAACTCATTTTTTGTGTGCTTCAAATTATTTCAAAGGTAGTTCGAAAAAATAACTATCTTTTAGCTATTATTAACTTACGGGACGAGAATTTACTCTGCCGTAACACAGTTTTAAACTAGCACGGGGAGTAATGATTGACGCATATTGTTAAGTTAAGCATTATTGTATATTGTACTTGTTTAGCTTATATAATGGAGAGCAATAAATTCTTTAATTATACTTACTGACGTATAACTTAGAAAGAATAAAAAATAGCAAATAATGAACATTAATTTATTCGCCATATTTTCAGCAAACAAGTTTTCACTTAGCTTGTTGCGATAATTTTTTATGTATTTTTAAAGTATAAATTATGAAATTTGTTTTGTTGACGCTACCTATTTAAAATGGCCACATCCTGAGTTTTGGATTGTTGCTAACCCGCGCGTTATATCGTCGACTCACACGAGCGGATTTTGTGTTTTAGGAAACGCCGTATGCGTTTTCAAAATTATAATTAATGTCTCATTAACCGTTGCTCTCAGAGAGCCTTAAGAGACGATTAACTTAAAGGCATTATTTATTATTTATCAAATGACGTTCTAATTCGATGGCGGAAACAGCTGAGTCAGTCGAGCGTAAGTATGCAACCATCTGTGAGGGTTACCTTTTAGGGTTCCCATTTTGGCTGTAATGGAACCTGTATAAGTGTATTAACCTTGTTTGTCTGTGGGTTTCCTGACACTACTGGATCTAAATAGATGAAATTTCAATGGAAGGAGTAGTAATATATTTAGCGCTACAAAATTATGAAAATCTATATATGTAAAAGAAAGTCGTGTTAGTTACACTATTTATAACTCAAGAACGGCTCTACCGATTTGGCTGAAAATTGGTGATGAGGTAGTTTGGAACCAGGAGATGGACATACGATACTTTTATCCCGTTGGAACCGGCAAGTAGCGCTGAGATCGGGTTCTACAATCGTTCAAATCACCTGGACCGATTTTGTTTTTGTGTGTTTGAGTGGGCCCCCGGATGGTTTAAATCCACAATTGGAACCGGTAGGTAGCGCTGGGATCGGGTCCTAGATTTTTATTTTCTCAGAGCAGGACAATGTCTGCCGGGGCCGCTAATATATATATAAAAATAACAATCAAGTTGAGAACCTCCTCCCTTTTGAAGTCGGTTAAAAAGAACTTCGCAATAGAAAAGGCTCTATATCTGCGTGGAGCTCACGGGCTTAGCTGTGTTGATATTAATGTCGTTTTCTCCCGCAGTTGGTCGGCTCACCATACGGTCACCATGGCCAGTACACGTTCTACAAGGCGCTTCGTGTCACCGGCGACACGGAGCGCATCATAGCCATCGGTGACTTCTTCTTTGTCAGGATATGGCAGGACTCGGAGCTGGTTTCCATCGGTGAGTTGGTTTTTTTATTGCACGAGCTCAGCAGACAGACAGGCGGCCCACCAGATGGAAAGCGGTTATCAATGTGCGGCCGCTGTCTAAAGGAAGACTGGCCGCTAATACCAGAAAACATCTCAAGGTTGTTGTGGTGGCATACTCTACTAGATTAGAGGTGGTAGCCATCCAGAAGGGCAAATGCTCTATCACGCGGCTGTGGGTTGTGTTGAAGCCTCCCGGCCACCTGTAGACTCGCTTCGTAGCATGGTCGAAGTGATGCTCCAGGGACAACTTTCCTGGCTTGCGGCTTCCTCTGAGGTCGCTGAAAGCCCGAGGACGGAGGACGCGTGAGTTACCGTTACAGGGGGCCGCTGTCATGGGAGCGACAGCAGACTCCTCCATGCTGTACAAAGTGAGTCACTCTTCTCCCCGGGGTGGCCCAGTTATAGGGCGTAGGGGCGTCATGGTGCAGTTACTCTGTACGAGATCCCGTCATATGGGCGTTTATAAGGGGTGCAAAATTAGGTTTAGTGGGTAGTTCGGCGGCCGATTTTCGCTACAGCTTCGCTTTAGAAGGGAGCGTGGAGAACCGGTCGCTGAGACTCACATACACCCTGGATGCAGGTTTTAAGCCTGCATTTTGGCCCTTGTCCCAAGGGCCCGAGAATGGTGTCCAAAGGCGTTATCATAAAAATAGGCCTCCCCGCCGCAGTAAATATGTTCTTTCTCCGTTCCTGCATGGATAATAATATAGGAAGGAATTTTATAATTAGTTGACCTCATTGACTGAGTGACATAACTATCAAGGCTTAGTCCAAACTGCCAGGGCTAGGGCTGTCAATCAATCGATCAATATTTTTATTTGCTAGAATGTAGTTAAACATTTGTAGATGCACAGTACACTCTACGATTTTTATAGATTGTGTAGTAAAAAAATAACAAATAAATTACAAAGCTTTCCCATATAAATAACAACTGAAAATTTGCATGCAAATTCTTTCTGCACTATAATAGGTGCGCACTATGAATGGATTTTTGTAAATGCCATCCCTAAGGGGGTGAAAAAGTGGATGAGTTTTAATGAAAATTTGTCATTTTCAAAGTAACAAGCTCGAAATTGTAATACTCTTGCGCAGAAGGTTGGCCGATAGCCTCATGACGTCACGCGTCGATGGTCAGTAGGGTTGACAAAAAAGGTAACATAAATAGTTGTTGCAATAAATTTATTATTGTGTATACTTTACATAAGTATTATACAATTATAGTTAGTAGAACAATACTGTAACGAGTGCGAAACTCGAATTAAAATGCCGTTAGAATTACTATAGAATTTATTAGAACTATACAAAGACGTATAATCCTGGTGCAAATAAAACCGAACACAACAAGTCCGTAATGTAGAAGGTCGTAATTCAAAAATAAAAGTCCGTCGCAAAAAGTTTCCCGATTGTATTACACAAATCTTACTTCGCTCGTGGTCATTGCTCGACTCACTCCCCCCTCCAGGTCATCGTTTTATACTGCGCAACTGCCATGTCCCCGTATCTTAATTCGACACATCTGGCTTATGGCTGCCATAAAATATTAAAATACAACCGTGGGCTGTTTTCTAATCACAAATTTTAAACACAAAATGAACAAAAGAAATCCAAATGCCGAATGGTAATAAAATGTGTTTTTACTGATATGCAGGTGTGAGTTTGTTTTTTTTTAGGGCGCCTAGGTCGTAACAATACAATAGTAGTCATCGGCAAACCTGCGCGCGTCTTATACTTGCTTTAAGTTAAACCTCTAATGGGTGAATAAGGAGATGAAAGTTTGCTCAGACTTTTTTTATAGCTGGAATACGGCAGACAGACTGACTGCCCACCTGATGGAAAGCGGTTACCGTCGCCTATGGACGTTTGCAACACCAGACCTGTCGCCAACGCGCTGCAAGCCTCGAAGAAATTTTATGACACCCTTTTGAAAAACACGGCTGGGAGCTCATTCCCAATTCCCACGGTACGCAAGGGAAAGGTTCAGAACTCCCAACCGATGGCGAGCGGTGCGATGGTGGAAAGAGAACGAAGACGCCATTCTAAACGGTTCCTCGGAACACTCCTCCGTTATACAGCCTATAAGATCTGGCCGATGTATAGCCTAATTCTGTTCTTCCAGGCGAGCTCCAACTGCTGTGGACGGACCGGGTCTCCGACCAGACCCTGGTCAGCTTGCGGCTGTATTTCCTTCCGGAGAATACTCCGGACGGGAGGAACCTGCATGGCGAGGTCAGTGCTTTTTGCTTTACTTCCCTGCACGCGGGGTTCGTTGTCATTGTTGTATAAACCGGTTCCGGTTTTTGCGTCCGTTGTGTACAATATTATAAGAATGATAAATGTAAAATTTTTTAGCATAAGATAATTCTCTGAAATCACTTATCTAATATAATTTATTTTAGGCCAGGAGAGAGAGAGAGAGGGAGATAACACTTTATTGTACAGCTTTACAGAAAACAGAAAATCTTGTACCCTAAAAAGTTTAAACATTTAAGTTAAATCTGACAAAATACTAAAAATATATCGCGGGCTTCAAGCCAGAGGGCGTATAAGCCAACTTTTCAGGAGATACAAAAATTTTAATAAGTTTTTTTTCAATGTATCTCTATAACTGAAAATTTGCAAAAGTACTTCCTTGATTACTTGAAATGCTCTTTTTTTAAATTAACCTACTATTAAGAAAAAAAACAGAGATGGTGTATCGATATAAATATAAATGATAGACGAAATAAAAAAAACGCATTTTTTTATACGCCCCTCTGCCTTGAAGCCCGCGATATAAAAACTAAATATTTGATTTACTTGTTGCAAAAACAAACAAAACCACGCTTCCCTCTGGCAGCGATTTGTTACATACTTTACATTTTTTTTATAATTAATCCATACCCGCCCGCTTCGGGTGTCGTAAAATCGGTTCTTAGCTGACCTCTATCTACTTGGCGAAAGGCAGGACCATGCCAAGTCCATAGGTAATACATTCCTACATTCGTGGATTTCAATAATATAAATATACCGGCAGAATGGCAACTCTAGTTTTTAATCGACTCGAGACCCTCACGCGAGTAAATATAATGCGTTTCAACTTGTAAAAGCAACAAACAAACTAACATACCTACATATATTGTTATTGACATACAACAGACAAACCTATAAACTAGAAAAAAAAACAACAGTATATAATTGTGTATTGAAAACCTCAAAAATCGTGTTATTTGCCTCTGCGGATAGCTATATATCGCCGTCTCGCTCGCACCCACCGCTGAAGAGTACGCCGTCTCGCTCTAATCCCTATTTGGTAACGCCAACTATTTCATGGATGAAATTACTGGTAATGTACGGTGCGATCCATAAGAGATAAGCGGGTTACTGAAGTGAAACTTCTTTAGAATCGTTGTGATTTCAAACCGGATGCAACGAAAAAACGACAGGTAAGAGACACAAATACAATAATTAGTGAGCCACAGCGAGAGAGCGCACTGAGCGGGAGGAATTCCATCGCACACCTCAAATCGCGGCACGAAGTTAGACACAGCGAATCGAACGGCCGCATGGTCGGTCCAACTTTGGACCGTCATTGGGATCTGCCCTTGCGAGCACACCGCACAGCTGATTCCCCCTCGCTCAAGGTCGAACGGCGCGCGGATATTGTCATATCATTTTTCAATAACAAACTTTTTAAATTCATAGATATTTGTTTAATTTTTTTTTTTAAATACACGGATTAAAAATAGCGAAATGTGTGCTGGGACACATATTAAAAGAGAAACTTCAACGGACAAGTGGAAAAACGATTCACAACAATTAAATTAACTTGAAGTTTTACGGGCAGGTTTTCAAAAGGGACAAGTACATTATTTATACATACATACGTAATTTCACGCCAGGTCCCTTGCGGGGTAGGCAGGAACAACAGAGCACTAGAACATTATTTATATTGTTCATATTTCCATTTCCTTGATGCTTGGTTTGAATTTGCATTCTTTGATGTTGTTGTTGGACTTGAGGAAACAGTTAGTACTAACAATTTTAATATATCTATCTTTATGTATAAAAATGAATGTTTGTCTGTATGTCCTTTATAGAATCGTAAACTTTACATTTGATCATGTGATGATCTTTAGGAGAGCTGTTGTGCATGAGCCAGAGAAGGTTTCTGAGTTGGTTCACAATGGACCCGGTAGGTGGCGCTGCTGTCGGCATATCGATTGAAGCTTTTCCGCAGGACGAGTTAGTTAGTTTCCATCAGAAAGCGATTAGCATCGGCTATGGGCATTTGTAACGCCAATGTGCTTTAGTTCAGGGCAGCATAATATACCTATCACCGGGAAATAAATAATTGTTACCAAGGGATAGAAAAGACAAGTATTCATAGACAAAATCTACATGAAGCTGCGCCAGACGCGAGTAATATTTAAATTGCATTTAAAAATATTAGCACATAGTTTTAAATACGTCTAATAATTGCGAAAGATAAGAATACTAATATATAACATACTAGTTTAGATCTGTACAGGAATTAGTTAACTTGCAAAACGCGTGAGTTTAGTGCTTGTCATCGCTTGAACAGAAAAAAACAGTTAAGGTATGGTGGGCGGTCTGCGTATCTGCTGAACGTGTGTGTTATATATAAAAATATGCCTACATATCGTAGCCGTGTCCAAGTGTTTGTTAGTGAAATTCTAACGAAAATGTTTAATTCTATAACTTGTACCACACACAAAGACACGTATTGCTTTCGTACACCAAGCGATTCTAACCCTTCCGCCTTTGGATTAACCGTGAGAATCGCTCGCACGTGCTTTGAAGTGATTCCGTTGTACATTATGGGATTATTGTAGTGCGACCGACACGGATTGAGGGTTGGAGTGGTGTCAGAAGGGAGTTTTACATGAATAATTAAGGAAGTCTAGAGTATTGTTTAAAGACTGGTATCAATTAATTGCAATTAGCTTACTGTTTCTAAAGGGGCTTGATCTGTGAAACAAGTATATCTTATATGTTAAAATCAATTGCTGACCGTTAGTCTCGCTAAAACTCGAGAATGGCTCGAGTGATTTTGCTAACTTTCGTTTTGATTTATTTGTGGAAGTCCTGACAAGGTTTATAAGGTGAGTAAATATGAAAAAAAAGATTATGAGGCAGTACGAAGTTTGCCGGGTCAGCTAGTAGAGTTAGAAAAATAAACCTAAAACTGCAGTCTAGGGGGACCCCCGTCAGGAACGAGTTCCCTTACGTTAAAACGAAAATAATTCATATATCGATTTTTTTAAATACAACTTGTCTAATAGGATATTTATTCGTTCTACATCGAGATTATAAATATAGCAATGTGTATCATCTTCTATTTGGAAAGTAGTAGTAATGATATTGTTTTATTACATTTCCATTTAAAACACCACTAACTTAGTTTTAAGTTCCTAAGAAATAATTTAAAATGAAAAATAAACATTAATTTTTAGTTTTTGGTTCCTATTAAACTATAATAAAAATAAAACTATACTATAAATATACCCTTACAAATATAGACATTAAAAATAAAAAAGAACACTATAAACTATCTAAAAACTTAATGTGAAATAGTAAATGGTATAAAAACATGTGCTCGTTCGCAGCGTCAGTGTCTGATTGTGGACGAATAAGGGTGGTTACAAGACCATATAATTTCAAAACACTATGTTACATTAATGAATTTTTTTTATTTTATTTCACTACATCAAAGTTCGGAAGTGTATGATAATGAGGTTCATAACGCTGGGCCTTACGTGACGATCTCTGCCAGTTTATTCTTGTAAGCCGCATAAAAAAGCTTCGTTCCAATAATCAGCATACAAACACACACATTGTATATCGTCAAGCTAAACAAGTTATTCTTATGTTGTAGTTTAGTTAGTATACAACGAACCACCGTAGGGCCTGTCCGAGACACCCTAACTATAGCATGTAACGAAAAGCTTTCATCGAAATTACTTTGCTAGGAATCGAACCCTGAGCCTCTGGTAGACTGGCAAAGGCTTAGCCCACTCAAGCATAGAGGCTATCCTTTGCATTCTTGTTCCATGATTAAAGAGATCTAATTCAGGGAATCATCATAAAAACACAATTAACTGATCTTCCGTCGTGTAGGAATAAGATTAAAGCAACCGAAGATTACATATAAAAAGTTAGTAGTAGACTACTACTAGTCATAACAAGTTAGTTACAAGTAAATTCCTTTTTTCAATTCATAAGATTGATAAGAAACCTGTCGTTAGTCTTTGGCATAAATTACAATATTTAGTTACTAATCATTATTTAAATTAATGTATATGAATGTCTTATTCATTTGCATGTTATTGACTAAAATAATATAACTTTTGAAGTATTTGAATAACACATTGCGTGTTTTGGTCTAGATCTGAAGAAAGTACTGCTATCCTGTAAGTTCAACTAACCAAACTCTGTCACTACATCCTCTTTCCTCTACAAGGTCCTTATCATACTGTTTCCTATCATATCACATATAACTCATATTATTGCAAATATATATATAGCTATTAGTTACTATTTGTTTTGTATAGTATCAACCTAATGCAGTTATGTGTAATGTATTGTAACATATGTGTGTGAATAATTCATTTGTCATTGCTCGTTATATTTTACCTACATCGCTTTTAATCGATATTACTAACTATTTGCACTATGCATTAAAGTGCTTTTGGTTTCGATCGTGACCCCGAAAATAATATTTTTATGATTTTCGTAGCCCTTTTTAGGCATAACCTTCCTTTGTAATTTGTTTTATTTTACTTGGAGGTTTAACAGCTGAAGACTTAAAAACTACGAAACAAAAAATAATTTAAGATGTGAGCACATCTTTATCTATATAAGCTTCTACAGATGACAAATTATGTCACATGTTTCTATTAAATATACGGTTTTGAAACGAAATACAAGTGTTTCGTTGCCAATAATCTTTACAATTATAAACCGTATAGTCTGATGACCATGACGAAAAGAAAGGCTTGAGTTTTTGTTTAATACGATCGATGGGTGATTGCCTTTTTTTAATAGCCTGAAGCAGGCAGACGGCCCACCTAATGAAAAATGGTTACCGTCGCCTATGAACGTTTGCAACATCAGGGGTGTCGCCAACGCGTTGATGACAGCCGTTGCCGTTGCTTTTGTATGTATGTCAGTACCCTTACGATATAGGTTATGTCTTCGTTGGAAATCTTGTTAATACACAGTCTGATGCCAATACCAATACATTTATTATAAAGTAGGCTTTCTGCTTGTTTGACTGCTTTATCTAGTAAAAAGAGATTAGTGTTATTTTCATATTAATTACTTTAAAGCGATAAGATTGTCCTTTATTCTTAACTTCAGCTCTAAATTTTAAATTACTTATTTTATATTATGTATATTGTGGTGTAGATATATTTCGTTGTATATGTTGTTAATAAGTACATGTGTAACAAAAGTAATAATAATAATTACAAGTATCAAGACCACATCACCTGAGTACACAATACACTGCTGCGACGCGGCATGTGACGACTTTAGGACAAAGTAAGATGTGGAGTCGATTTCTTGTATATTTTTTTTTAATTGTCTTATTATTTATATATTTATTCAGTTTGAAGAAGAACATAGAGAGAGTAGGAAATGATAAAATTGTTATTGAAGCTAGACGTGCTTGTGAGGTGTTTTGTCCCATTTCTTTTCTACAACATCGATGACATTACTCAGCGCTCTAAATTAAAATAATACGTAGAATTAATTTTAAATAACAATCTTTTAAAATGTTGCTTAGAAATCGAAGATCTAGGGATAATGTATAAAATATAAGCAGCAGCTCTCCTGCATAAGTTTATATTTGTCGCTTACGATATTCTTCATAACTTATGGGTAATATTTTTCTAGTGCCAAGATCAAATAAATAAGGGAACATTTCAAAAATCTATTCCGATTGAATTATTTGGTTTTTCTGACTATTTTGAACATTTTGTAGGTTACTTGAAGTTTCAGTGAGCTTCGTTGAGCAAGATTACAATCAAAGCCCATTACTACCAAAATACCTAAGTGAAGATATCGAGTGCTTCATAACAAATGAGCGTACAGACAAGAGTACAATTTTACACAAGATATAAAATTGGGAATAAAACAAAACTAGTTGATTGTATAAGGCTGAAATATAGAATACCCTTCTTTTTAGATACAACTTTCATACTGGTAAGACTTTCTAAATTATAACATGTATAGTACTAAACAAAAAAATGATTTTTTGCGTATACGCCTATATGTTCTGAAGCCCTCGATATGACTGATTATGGAAAATAAATTTTGTTCTATAGTTTCAATTAAATTAGACACACTACAGATTTGATGGACTGATCTGACTAAAGCTTTTCTCGTGGCCCATGTAAAGTGAGAAGTCGCACACTTCGTGATTTATAAGGAGTATCTTATATTTATTTTAGTCCCCTAAAGCAGTACAAAAATGATATTAAAATCGCCTCATACAAAAAGCTTTGAAAAGGGAATTAACTGTCATTCTGTCACTTTTGTTTTGGAATGGTTATCTTTTGTTCTTTTTTTTAAGTTTACTGCTAAAGTATTTGGAAATGAAAATTGGAATTAGAAACACGGCAGTCATACCACGAGTGTCCCTAAGTATTTCATCTATCTTATCGCCCAGTATGACCGTGTTTAAATAACTGATAACGCGCATGGTTTTGTCGTGTACAGACAGAAAGAAAATTGCTTTTGTTTATTATTATTATTATTTGTTTTTGTGTGAGGTTTTTTTACTTACACTAAATATTAGGAACGTATGAGATACCCGGAATACGCATTTTAAATATTTGTTGAATCAGGTATCCCATACCAATACATATTTTTAAGTTACTTATAGAAACATTTCTAATTGCTCTGTCCCTTCAAAGCTATCGTCATGAATAATCGAATGTCTTTAAATTTGATATATATTTACTTATTATCCCCGCAAATTGGTAATGCGCTGGACCCTTGTAAAATTAACATTCGCGTGACGACGTCTTTAACTCGATATGTAGGCTTACTCGCCGGCCAGTGATGCTAACGGTACTGAGTGTTCGGCTACGGTTACGACACCAAAATGGCGGCCAGGCGCAATAGCAATTTGCGGGGAGAATATGTATGTATTTACCCACGACTTCAGAGGTGAATATAAGTATACTTTGAGTGAGAGGAACAAATATAATAGAAAGAAAGTATATACGGAGCCTAAGCGAACACAAGCGTCAAATTAAGTAAAGAATATTTTAAATAGTTGTATCCATTTGTGTAGTTAATAATAATTTATCTGGAACTCGAAAGTATTTTATGTTGTTATGCTTTGAAAGGCTAGATAAGTAATAAGTTCTTAGTTTATTGAATAAGACCTATGTAACACTTAGCGCAATAGAAATGTATTTTCCTTTATCCTTATTACGTGATCGGCTTCCTATTACAAATTAAGTTTCCTTTAGCCGGCTTCACTCTGAAAGCTTTCATTTGAGATATACTAAAAAATGAGGTAATTGGCCAGTTTTTTTAATATAGGTAATTTCTACCTGCTTGGAGCTTATATTAATTTATATGGATAGTAAACATGGCCTATAAACGTTTATAATAACAGTAACAACGAATTAGTCCATTATATTATTTATCTTTTATAACATAAGAAGTTCATCGAATATTGACCAAATATGTTAATTTTTGTTAATATATTTAATTGTATGTGTGAATCAATGATGATTAAAATTCAGAATAATAATGAGAATTTGATATCGACGTGTTATATATTATCTAGCTATAAATAAATCGTGAGTTATTTTTATTGGAGTTACGATATGATTATAATCAGGAAAAGCAATGAAAACTTTGAGGTTATAAAATGAATGAATGAATTAATTAAAGCACGAAATAGATTGCAATCGTTAAACTAAAACTGTCTAATGTAAAAAGCCGTGTTTTATTTTAAATTGTGTAAAAAAAACACCAACAAAGTTATTTTTAAGAAAGTTGTTCACAGTTTTTATTGTATTACCGCTCCATCTGGGATGGGTTTACTGGCTTATTTGTGATGCGACATTGTTATTAGTGATGTTAAATATTGATATATAACGTATCTGTATACACTGATGTAGCTATTCCTTAACTGCATTATTTTTAACGCTATTAACAAGATACATTTTGTCAATACCCATAACATTAGCCCAGATGGAGCCCAAGCGTTACAAATTTACATACAGCAAAAATGAATGAAAATCAATCAGCAATAGATACAACAACGATAACTTTTGTATTATCGTAAAATCATATGAACATTGATTTATTAGAATAAAATTGTAACACATATTTGGGTTATTGCAATCTTTAGTCTATATAATATGATAAATGTATTATTACATTGTATAAGTGACTGTACATAATATAATCGCAATGACATTTTCATGTTGTTTCAAAATAAATATCACAATTTTAGGGTACGCATGATAAATGTTTGAGTTTTAAAAATAAATTTAAATAAATAAAGTTTGTATACAAAATATTACTGTTGAAAAACAAAGAGAATCGACTTAATTAAAACTTATGGTTAGGCATGATAGATTATTATTTATATTAAATTTCTAAGTTTTATCATTGTTTTAACAGTTTATTAATTAATAGTAATACTCAAATTTAAAGTTTATTTTACTTAATAATTTACTAATTACTCAGTAATTACGGGATGGTAATTAATGATTTAACAAATTTTATATTATATTTCATAATTAACGAATATGATAATTTTTATTTTATTTACAATTTTTTAGTAAAAAATGTAATTCTGAATGTATCCGACAGTTTTAAAATCATCATACGAAACCCTGTAGTTAATTTTGTAACACTCTGTTCGTCTTATCTTCTTGTTTATACGTCGTAGATAAACAGCTTTAACAGCGTTATAAGAGACAGAATGCGTTTTTAGATCGATTTCTCAATTATTTTTACAGTAGTTATACACACTTTATTGCGATGAAAAAAATATATGTCAATCTTGATCATATTTCTGACGTAAACTTTGTACTCGGAACGCATTTGCGATAAATTTTCTCGATAGAAAATAATTGCAAAGTAACCTCTAAACGAGTTATTCAATCTTCGTTTTTGTTATTACTGTTAATCGTACATCGATAAAATAAATAACAGTAACATATCATATTATAACAAATACAATTATAGAGTTTTATTCGGTTACTTAACTTAATTTGGAAGTAATTAATTATTTTATTAAAAATGACTGCAAAAATCCCGCCTGCCGGTCCCAATGTATGGAATTTGTTAGATCGCTTTAGAGCGTCGGCTAATACGGACGCGCTGCTCTTCTCCACGACCGCCATTGAAAAATAATTTTAAATAAACGAAGGAGCAATAATAACAAGAATTTTGAAACGGTCGCGCTATACTTATTTGGCTTATACGGTAGAGGTCTGGTCTAAATCACTAGCTGTGTGGGTTCGAACCCTACTAGTTTCACTTGATCCAGAAGATTTTTTTTTATAAGAAAGTTGATAAAATGCTCTTTTTCTCTTCCTAAATAATTTTATAAAATGCCATAAAAATACTTTTCAAAATTTTGGACTTTTATGCTATTGACAATAAAATTTTTACCTTACCGGTAACATTAAAATTCTAAAGCGCCATCTATGTTTCTCAATAGAAATGACGTAGACTCATGGATAGTTAGAAATATGAAGTTTCGTTGTTCAAGTTGAGTGCTCGCTCCATTTTCCTTTTCTAACAATTTTTTTTATTTAGCCCTATTATGTTTTTAACACGCTTTTATTAGCTTCACCTGTATGTATGTATGTATGTTTGTAACCTTCCCCTTTGAGCTCGATTTTGTCCTACTTTTAACGATCAGATTTAATTCAAAGTTTGAACACCTGTCAAAGGTCGATGACAATGCAATAATATGGTACCATGGAGCTGATCTGATGATGGAGTCGGAAGGTGGCTATAAGAACTCCTGTACTAAACAAGATAAACGCGTCGTGTTTAGGTTCGTATGTTTATATCGCGTGCCAATGCAATAATATGGTACCATGGAGCTGATCTGATGATGGAGTCGGAAGGTGGCCATAGGAACTCCTGTACTAAACAAGATAGACCCGTCGTGTTTGGGCTCGTATGTTTATATCGCGTGACAATGCAATAATATGGTACCATGGAGCTGATCTGATGATGGAGTCGGAAGGTGGCCATAGGAACTCCTGTACTAAACAAGATAGACCCGTCGTGTTTGGGTTCGTATGTTTATATCGCGTGACAATGCAATAATATGGTATCATGGAGCTGATCTGATGATGGACTCGGAAGGTGGCTATAGGAACTCCTTTACTAAACAAGATAAACGCGTCGTGTTTGGGCTTGTTTTACTTGTCTTAGTTAGCACTCTGCTGCTACATGATATGCAGAATCTCAAAAGCTTATATTTAAAATTTAATTTAAAAAAACATTAACATTTAAAAAATAACAACTAAAAATGAAAAATAAATAATAGTTTAAAAAAAGGCGCTCTTTAAGATTTTAAAGAAGAAGAAAAAGCGCATTGAATACACCCCACGCTTTTTTTAAGACCCCATTCATCAGAAACCAAATTTATTAAATTTTATTTTCTGTTTTTTAGTTGGATTTTTTATGAAAGCGTGTTTTTTTTTAAACTATTATATTTATCTATTATTATTTATTTTATAGTTCTTATCTATACAGATAAATAAAAGTGAAGTGCCTGTTTGAAATCTCAAAATAAAGTCTAATATAATCGGTCCAGGAGTTTCCGAAAATGCTATTTATAGAATTTTTGTCTGTCTGTCTGTGTGTCTGGATGTTCCGGCTAATCTCTGACACAGCTGGATCGATTTTGACGTAATTTTCATTGGCAGATAGCTGATGTTATAAGAAGTAACTTAGGCTACGTTTTTAGGGTTCCACGAAAAAAAATCCACAAGTATATTTGTCTCACTGTTTGTTATCCTTTTATGGAAAGACTATTGAACCGATTTGGCTGAAACTGAGTACATATGTTATGTTAATACCGAGGGTGGCCAAGAACTACTTTTTATCCCGAAAAATGAGATTTCCGAGATGAAAATATATTTAGCCGAACGGGTCTAAATGATCAAACGGCTGAATGGCCCAAATGGTCGAATTGACCGAAATTACTGAAATGGCTGGAATTGGCCCAAATGACCGCAATCGCTAAAATGGCCGAAATATCTGAAATGGCCGAAATGGATGAAGTGGCCCAAATGACCGAAATGGCCCAAATGGCCGAAATGACTAAAATGACTCAAATGGCCGAAACAGCTGAATTGACTGAAAAGGCCGAAATGTGTGAAATGGCTGAAATGGCCCAAATGACCGAAATGTCTGGAATGGCCCAAATAACCGCAATGGCTGAAATGGTCCAAATGACCGAAATGACCAAAATGACCCAAATGACCGAAATGGCCCAAATGGCCGAAATAGCTGAATTGACTGAAAAGGCCGAAATGTGTGAAATGGCTGAAATGGCCCAAATGACCGAAATGACCAAAATGGCCTAAATGACCGAAATGGCTGAAATGGCCCAAATGGCCGAAATGGCTGAATTCACTGAAGTGGCTGAAATGGCCCTAATGTTTGAAATGACTGAAACTGCCGAAATGTCCGAAATGACCAAAATGGCCCAAATGATTGAAATGACTGAAATGTCCGAAGTTGCCTAAATGGCCAAAATGGCTGAAATGGCCCAAATGGCTGAAATGGCCGAAATGGCCCAAAGGGCTGAAATGGTTGAAATGACTGAAATGGCCAAAATGGCCTAAAAGGCCCAAATGGCCGAAATGACCGAAATGGCCTAAATTGCCAAAATGACCCAAATGGCTGAACTGGCCGAAATGGCTCAAATGGCTGAAATGACCGAAATGGCTGAAATGCCCGAAATGACCGAAATGGCCTAAATGACTGAAATGGCTCAAATGGCTGAAATAGCCAAAATGGCCGAAATGGCCCAAATTGCTGAACTGACCGAAATGGCCGAAATAACCGTAACGGCCTAAATGGCCAAAATGGCTGAAATGGCCCAAATGGCCGAAATGGCCCAAATGCCCTAAATGAACGAAAAGGCTTAAATGGCTGAAATGACTGAAATGGCTGCAATGGCCCAAATGACCGAAATGGCTGCAATGACTGAAATGGCCCAAATGGCCGAAATGGCTGTAATGGCATAAATGGCTGTAATGGTATAAATGACTAAAATGACTGATATGGCCCAAATGGCTGAAATGATTGAAATGGCCCAAATGGCCGAAATGGCCAAAAACACTAAAATGGTTGAAATGACTGAAATGGTCGAAATTTCTGAAATGGCCCTAATGGCCGAAATGGCCCAAATGGCTGAAATGGCTTTAATGGTCCAAATGGCTGAAATGGCTAAAATGACTGAAATAGCCCAAATTTCAGCAAATCGTTCCAGTAGTTGTTCCCTGAAAACGGAATAAACAGACAGACAGTTTCTTTCGTATTTATAATATTAATAGGGATAATAGGGAAGGGCTAATATGAATTCATTGTTATTCCATAATACAATGAAATAATTTTAATAAAATGTACCTATCTAAAAACTAATATCATTAAAATATTTTTACTGTATCAAATTTAGTTAGAAAAAGTGAAAAAAAGAACAAATTTTATGGGGATCGAATCTTATACCTCCTCACTACCAGAGTATTAGAATACCATTAGGCTAAACATTCTTAGTGTTACATGTCGAATTTTCAATAAGTATTATCCATGTGAACTCCTCTCACTTTAGGATGTGAAACACCGATTTGAATTAGGGTGTTCACCTAAGACAGTGCTACGATAATTTTGAATAATAACCTATTAGTTATGACTGGTTTGGAAGATTGAAGTATTATTATATTGTAAGTATAATATTGCAATACACGACGATAATTCAGTGAAGAGTTACAGAATAAAAAAAGCGCTAAATAAGGTGTTAAGCGCTGAAAAATAATTTACGTAAAGAAAAAAAAATTAACACTGAAAGCGCTAATTTGGCAACACCGCAAGCCGCGCAAAGGAACTTCATTCGAATAAAAACTAAATAACAATATTATGTTATGTAAATGTAATTGCAGATAATCAATGCTGTTATTTTTGTATAACAGTAACAGGACTAACGATATTTAAAGTGACCTGTTATTACGCTATATCTATCTCTACCAAAACTTAGTAATAAATGTAGTTTAATAAGGATCCAGATCGTGTGACACGACCGTTTACCCAGTCAAAAATTTGATAGTAAGTTCCTCTTAATTTCTTAAGAGATGGCTACCGCCCATGGACATTTGCACAGATGCAAAGCTCGGCTCTAGGGAAGGAATAATATGAACTCATTGGTGTTCCATAGTACAATGAAATAATTTTAATAAAATTTACCTATCTAAAAAGTTCTTGGGAAAAAAAAACGTAAAGTCTTAGACGAGGATTTGAACCCCGTACCTCCTAGTTACCGTTGAGCATGGTAAGCCGTTGGGCTAAAGACGCTTAGGAAGTTGTGTCAAAATTTCAATAGGAATTACGCATACAAACGGTCTATCTCACTTTAGGACAGTTTGTCTCGCTCTCGTGGGCTTTAGAATCAAATAAATTGAATCAAGTCGGCAAGGCGCGCGGTGCGCGTCGGTATGGTCAATTGCAATATTTCGCCACGGTCGAAGTTTTATTTGGCGCTGTTCCATCGAAGTAAATATCGGACGTGCGGGGTTGATTTTATGAAATGCCGATTTGAATTGGGCGTACATAGCCTCTTAATATGGCTAATAGTTCTCAAAGTTTCTTATATATGTTTATTATAAAAAGGAATATTGGATTTCATTTATTTTGAAATTTATGTGTTTATATAGTATATAAACATTCCAATACTGGGCTCAGGCTCCCTATTTTTTTTTTGAAGAAATGATCAGTACACGTGACACATCGGTTAGGCAGTTTTCGAAAATGCAACTTTTAGAATGATTTCTTTGTCTATGCTAGATTGTCACGTGAAAACTACTACAGGATACTTTTTATTCAGGTAAATGACGTCGTTTCCATACGATAGAGGAATAGACATAGACAAGACTTTATTGTTCACCAAAACCAAAATCACAAAAAATGCCCAAGAAGACAATAGTTACTTGGTAAAACAAAAGGCGAAAAGGAGGAATGTAGGTAATAATATGGTATTGCAGTCGCAGTTTTTGGTACCTCCTTTGCAATTGAAAACATTACAAATATTTAAAGTATTTATTCAAGCCATGTTCAAACGTGTGTTTCACTGGAGAACATTTATTGAAGGTCATTTATAAATTAAAAATAGAGCCTATTTCCTATTCTATGTACAGTTGTGGTTTGAAAAGGTTCGCTAGTTTTCAAATTGATTTGTTTTCAAACTAAATCACAGAACAGACAGTTGCACAGAAAATTATGTTTAACTGTTTGACAATAAAGTTTTCTTTCTATCTTGTCTAAGAATATTTTTTGGAAACATAAAACCTCCTTATTGGTTTTTATATTTACTAGCTGTGCCCGCGACGTCGTCCGCGTGGTGTACCTCCAAATTTTTTTCGTTTTCCTAGATGTGACCTTGAACACAAAAAGTTTGGAACACTGTACTAGTAGATATGTTACAGTCATAGTGATTAAATAGCTATTATGTATAATGACTGGTCATTATATATATGTAATAGCAAAATTGACTAAACAATGTGATAAATTAATCACTTTATCCGGATATTATTCATAATAGCGGGTCAAAGTTAGCAAAAGTATTAAATTAATTATTTTATTATCGCAATATTTAAAGAGTGATATCAAATACTTGTATTGATCGCTGTTTTTTTTAAGTTTTGTTTTATGGCTAATGAGCTTTAAATTTACTTTATAAATTAAATAACTTTATAATCTATAACAATGTTAATTAACGTAGAATTATTATCTATGACAGTGATATTTTAATTCTTAGGCATATTGAATTATAATTTTGGGTGCGGTATAGATATTCGGCACATTTATTTATCACTTAATTTTGGGTGGTTATAAAAAAAAATAACCACGAAGGCTAAGGCGGGTGCGAAGCGAGCGGAGCACCCGCCTTAGCCTTCTAACCTATATTAAAAAAGTTCGGATTCGTGTATAATAAATAAATGTGCCGTGTATCTATACCCCACCCCATAATTTTTTAATCTTTACCTATACCTACTTGTTTTATTACATTATCCAAGGCTTTGAAGATATTATATAAAATTGCTAGTTAATGTTATTAATTCTGTGTCAATTATCACTTTATCTAAATTGAGTAGGCATTATAAATAATGGCTAGATAATATATATATAATATCCGGATTGATTACTTTGGCTGTAATAGATACATTTTAAAGAAATATAATACTTTTATTACGTTAGTTGACTCTATGCGTTTTCGATTCAGCAATTATTTACCGGGGACGCTCGCTCGGGCGTTGCAGGGCTGCCAACTTTCGGAAGCGAACGCAATAATGTTGAAATTTTGGTATTTACGGATTTTTGTGATTCTATTATTGTGTGTTAATTAATGTCTAATCTAGATAAACATAATTGGCAGATAAATTCACATATTGTATACTAGCTGTGCCCGCGCCGTCGATTTTGAAACATTCTTCATTGGCGCTCCGCTCTTATTGGTCTTAGCGTGATGATATAGAGCCTATAGCCTTCCTCGATAAATGGTCTATGTAACACTGAAAGAATATTTCAAATCAGACAAGTAGTTCCTGAGATTAACGCGTTCAAGTAAACAAACAAATAAACTCTTCAGATTTATAAATTATTAGCGGCCCCGGCAGACGCTGTCCTGCTCTGAAAAAATAAAAATCTAGGACCAGATCCCAGCGCCACCTACCGGTTCTAATTGCGAATCTAAACCATCCGGAAACCCACTCAATCACACAAAAACAAAATCACCAAAATCGGTCCAGGTGATTAGGAGGATTCTAGAACCCGATTTCAGCGCCACCTACCGGTTCTAACGTGGTAAAAAGTATCCTATGTCCGTCTCCTGGTTCTAAGCGACCTCCTTGCCAATTTTCAGCCAAATCGGTACAGCATTTCTCGAGTTATAGGGATATATATAAAGATTTTTTCAAATCAGTACTTCCTGAAATGAGGGCGTTTAATCAAACAAACTCTTCAGCGTTATATAGTAGTAGTATATAAGATGTCTACATGTAACTTTACATAGTATAAAATTTTTCATAAAATGAAAACTACTGGGCCAAACTATGTTAAATTTCTAGGGGAGCAAATGGCAACTATTCCGCATGGAACTAAAGAAGAATCACGTAAATCAGTTCATAAATCTCAGAGTAATCGGTGTAAATAAATACATTTAAAAAAATACCGATCAAGTTCAGAGCCTCCTCTTTTTGGAAGTCGGTTAAAAATAAAGTCCCTTTCTGCGTCAGTCTGTACAACCGCTAACTCCTAAACTACGCAATGGAGTTTTAAGCGGTTTTAGCATAACTTAGATAATTCTTCAAGGAATGTGACACACACACACACACTAGCTTTGCTCGCATCTTCGCTTGCGATATGTAGAGGTCTTCTAATAGTCTAAGTCTACTAAAAGACCTCTTTGAATTAATACTGTTACGAGCTACGGGACTCGAATTAAAATGCCGTTGGAATTACTATAGAATTTATTAGAACTATACAAATACGTATAACACAGATACAAATATAACTGGACGCATCCAGTACAAACGTGATGTACGATTCAATACCACGCGCAAAGTCCGTCACTATATGGATTATCGAATGTACACACGTCTTGCCTCGCTAGACTGCCAATCACCCCATTGGGGCATTGCTTTATACTGCACAATTACAATATGTCTCTCGGCCGCGTATATTGAATGTCTTAGAATTACACCTGGTTAATGACTACCATAAAAGATTACAAAACACAATGGGCTGTTTTTCTAATTACAAACTTTAAACACAAAGTAAACAAAAGAAGTCCAAATGCCGAAAAGGTAACAAACTGCAGGTGTGAATTGGTCTTTGTCGGTCATAACAATATTTTTAAATAATGGTTTCCAGAATGTAAAAAGACCAAGTATATTATTAATTTCTTAACCTGGGGATTTGACATGTACACTCTAGACGCAACTGGGATTTAACGTAAGATTGGTAGCCTAAAAGTCGTATAATTCAGTTATCTTAAATATTTGATGTAATTAAACAAACAGACGACGCCAACTCACCTTGACATAGATACATTTTTATGTTATTAAAGTGAGTTTACACTTTGTCATACGTCACTGTGAATTCCTGCTTATACATTGTTATTTCTTGTTAAATCATTTTCGTACAGTACAAACAAGTTTCTTTTAATAAATTACTCTATTTACATATATACATACATAACATCGCGCCAGGTCCCTTGCGGGGTAGACACGAACAACAGAGCGCCATTCAGGCTTATTCTTACACACCTCACTTGCTTCTTTGACATTCATAGCTCTTGTCATGCAAGCTCGTCTGTTCTTAAGGCTCCTAACATCACCTTCTGCTAGTACACGATCAATTTGATGATGGAAGGTGTGTCGTGGCCTTCCGCGACTTCTGCATCCATCCACTTTTGCATTGTATATCCGTTTAGTCGTTCTTTCATCATACATTCTTACAATTACACTATTTAACCTCTCTTCAAAGAACACAAAATTCTTACGGTACCCTCTGTCTATATTAAGGGAATTAGCAATTTTTGTAAAACAGAATCCAGATTTCTTCCCCACGTACGGAAAATCAAGTCAGAGACTACTGAGGCCCTCCTTAAAAAATCGACTTCTATATCCGTCGTGCAACCTGTCCTTACAAAAAAATTCTAATTTTATGGGTGTTAAAATATTTAATAATTTGCCTGTTGCCATAAAAAATGCTAATTTGAATTTATTTAGAGTCAGTCTTCACAATTGGTTATTGGAGAGGTGTTTTTACTCGGTGCATGAGTATTTTGGTTGGAACAAGACCTAGATGAGAAATACAATAAAATAAGATAATAACATTGACATTTTAAATTTAATATTTTCAGTAATTTAAAATTTGTTTTTAAAATGTTTAACAATTCATTTTTACTTTTTTGACATGTATATTTAATTTAATTAATTTGTAAACATTAGTTTAGGGTTATGTGAGTGTATTTGCACGTCATGTAAATGACAAAACATACTGGAAACTTTATATTATGTAACACCTATTCATGTACCTATGTTTTTGAAAATAAAGACTGATTGATTGATTGATTGATTAATTATGTTTAAATGTCTTGGACAACTGAAATCACATCTAAAGTTAGTAGATAATGTATATTAATATTACAGAGAGGCAAAGTTTGTGAGTTTGGATGTTCGGGGTAAACTCCGGTGCTAATAATCCGATTTTGAAAATTCTTTCACCAGTTGAAAGATACATTATACCCGAGTGACATAGGCTATATTTGATTGTAATGTTTTAAGCTCAGCAAAGTGGGTATGGGAACGCCTGTCAAATATGTTACGGCAATAACGTTCCACATAAGAATCGCGCATATCCTCGTACGAGGCACGAAAAATTTGAAAAAGTTCTATTTCACTTCTTACATCCCCCTGACTGTTCTTAGCTATTTTATGCATAATAAATACATTAAAACAATAAGAAAACCATTACAGACACATTATCACGCATTTGACACACACACGCATATATACTTGACTTTAACAATAAACAAACAAAAAATGAACAGTGTAGCCTTGGCGAAATCGGTGATTATAGAAGTAGTCTTTGACAACAGAACCTTAATAAAATTATATTTTCAGTTAATCATGGTCGAATTTCGACCAATGGGCGACCACTGCTTTCTTTAAATATACAAATACTATAATAAAACTACGTTTTAACGGTTTTAAGCGCAGTAATTTATTGAATAAAAACTTTAACAATACACGTTTGACAAATGTCATCTTTGTCTTCCGTGACCACGGCCACTGAAAAGCGGCCGAAACGTCGGAAAAACCTAAATAAAATAAATTACCGCGCTCAAAACAGTTAAAACGTAGTTTTATTATGTGTACAAGTCGCGAAAACTTAAGAAAATATTATACAAATACTATACTACAAACACAAAGACGTCTCGAAGTTAATTTATTTATGTATTCGTAAGAAAAATGTAAATTTTTAGTAATAAAAAAAAAACAATATAATATTATATTTAGGTATGCGAAGAGAAAAAGTTTATGCACTGTAATGCAGAATTTTATATTGTATTAGTATTTCTAACAAAAACGTGAGACTGCATTGTTGGAATAATAATTTTGACTTATCATACATAATATCACGCCTATTTCCAGTGGGGGTAGGCAGAGACTATAGATCTCCACTTGCGACGATCCTGACAAAGAACTTTCGCTTCATCTTTTTTTTATTGCAGGAATCATCAGACAGGCAGACTTGATGGAAAGCGGTTACCATTGGACGTTTGCCACGCCAAAGGTGCTTTGAATGCGCTACTGCTCTCTTAACGGAGACTGGAACCTGTTCACTGACGCCGGAATACAACTCAAGGTTGTTATGGCGGCGTACTCTCGACCAGGGGTGGTAGCCATCCAGTCGGGCGAATACCCTACCACCAGGCTTAAGGTTGTTTTGTCGCCTCTTTCGGCAGGCCGTACCAACGCAGGAATTGTATTCTTTCTTCGTCCGCTATCTCACCAGAAATTTACTCGCCAGTTTCCGAAACAACACGCCACATTTGGAAATTTACTCGCCAGTTTCGCATATTAACTCGTAGGTTTAGAAAATAACTGGCCAGTTTCGCATATTAACTCTTAGGTTTAGAAAATAACTCGCCAGTTTCGGAAATCGACTCGCCAGTTTCCAAAATAACTTGCCGCATTCAAAAAATTACTCGCCAGTTTCGCATATTAACTCGTAGGCTTAGAAAATAACCCGCGTTTCGGAAATAACAGTTTCGGAAAACAAATCTCATGTGTCGGAAATTAGTCGCCTGATTCGGAAATCAACTCGCCAGTTTGACGAGCTCACTTATCAGTTTCGTAACTTAACTCGTTTCTTAAGTAATGCAATTGTAAATTAGGTTTAAGTTGCTTAAGTAATCGATATTTTTCACTATTTAATAACAATAAATGAATTTTGTATTTTTTTTACTTGGGTCATTGAAATTGTAAACGTGTCCAGTGGTACGTGAGCGAATTGTTGTAATGTTTTCTGTTCTAAGGGAAAAACGACATTAAATGCAATGGAATAAGGCTTACTTTAATAATTTCGTTGATATCAGTATATGTTTGTGTGCGTTTGGTAGGGCTGCCATTTCTATAGATGGTTTTCGACGTTCATTTCTGTGCTTTTATATAGAAACTAGCTTCTGCATGCGACTTCGTCCGCGTGAAATCGTTAAAAAAAAGTGAACCTCCGAAAGAAACCTCCGATTTTTGAACATTCTTTATTGGTTATTGGATGTTAATATCTATTGTCGTTTTTTCACTCATATCTATACATATAATAAAATTGTAGGTCAAATTTCTGTACAATGAAAAAAAATGCTAAAAACCGAGTCAGGGGGATGTAAGTATATGGAACTAAATTTGATTTTTTTTAATTTTCTTGTTTCTCTGTTTGTACCGGCTAATCTCCGAAACGACTGGACCGATTTACGTGAAATTTTGTATGGTGGTAGCTTATATCCCTGGTCAACATATAGGATACTTTTGATCCCGAAAAATTAAAGAGTTCCCGTGGGATAGTTAAAAAGCTGCACCACGCGAGGCGCGGACAGAAGTTATCGTTTATATGGCAAAACAACGTTTGCCGGGTCAGCTAGTTTTTAATATTATTTGCAAAATGAACATGAACAACTTTTTTTTGTATATCTACTTTGTCGTTTTTCGTTTAAGTAGCACCTAGTTTGGATTATAATCTGTCCCTCTATATTATTTGTTATTATTTCATTTTTAATGATTGCAATCTGTTTTGTGCTTAAATAAATAAATTGGTGCTACGCTACTATTGGTATTAGCGTGATGATATATAGCCTATAGCCTTCCTAGATAAATGGGCTACCTAACACAGGATTTTTGAAACCAGACCAGTAGTTCCGGAGAATAACGCGTTCAAGCGAACAAACTCTTCATCTTTATATATTAGTGTAAAATTAAAACGATAAAAAACGTAGGTTTCATAAGTCACTTTTTTGATTGATTTTCTTTTTTTTAGCTAATTTTATGGCAAAAGTCGGACATTTTGAAAAACAAATTATAGTCTATTTCTATTTCAAATAAGTCGTTACGGTTGACTTCATCCGTAAAACGTAACTTGTAACGTTACCGTAAACTTTTCTACGAATTAAATGTTTTTAATTTATAATTAAATCTTTTAAAAAGTATATTAAAGTTTATATCTCTTTTCTTTCACCACATTCCAATTATTTGGGATTGGCACAATATGTCTTTTCCTTCCACACACATTTCCTCCATTAATTCTTCGAAAAGTCATTTTGTAACATACTTCTGTATAAAACTCATAAAAAAGGACTTGAGATGTAAATAGAATAAGAAATATAAAGAAAATCAATTCTTAGCTAGACGTGTTTCTGGGAGTTTGTGCCGCTTCTTCTGCTTAACAGCAATACCATGTTGCCAAGCGGTCTATGTGACTAGGAAGTCAAATAAAACTGTCGAGGCCGAATTTCTGTACAATGAAAAGAAATGCTAAAAACCAATTCAGGAGAATGTAAAAAGTGAAATAGAACTCATTTAGTTTTTTTTTTCAAACTTTTTCGTTCTCTGTTTGTACGGGCTAATCTCCGAAACGACTGACCGATTTTAATGAAATTTTGTATCCCTGGTCAACGTATCATACGTTTGATAAGAGTTCCTGTGGGATAGTTAAAAAAACTTTAATTATGTGGATGAAGTCTTGGCCATCAGCTAGTCTTCTTATATATATAAACGAATGTTTGAATCCTTTATAGAATCGTAAACTATACATTTTGATCATGTGATAATCTTTAGCAAAATTGTTGTGCATGAGCCAGAGAAGGTTTCTGAGTTGGTTCATAATTGGATCCGGTAGGTGGCGCTGCTGTCGGGATACCGTTTGAAGATTTTCCGGGCAGGACGACGTCTGCCGGGACAGCTAGTTTTGATTATAATCATTTGAATTTGAATATAGAAATTAAACACTGCCGGTGGTGGAAACTTGGAAAAGTGAAAGAAGAAAGAAAATGCAACGCCAGTGTTGCAAGTTTAAAAATAACATTATCCTATGTCGGTGTTGCCAACAGATATGAATAAGTATTGTTTAGATAAATATTGCCTTAAAAATATTGCGTCAATAATATTGACAACCCTAAAGCCGTATCGTGAACGTGTGCGAGTCGTAAAATTAACTCGCCTCTGTGTGTGTATTATTAAAGGTTGAACGGAATAGCTGAGCGAGAGAAGCGTTGCAACTCGGCTATGTGATATTCGGTTGGTTTTTTACACCTTGCTAGCCGTTCATATGCCATGCTGCATATGTATGCTAATTAATTATAGATTATGATATTGTATGTCTTTGATTATTATAAGTATTCATTAATTGATTGTAAAAATATGTTTACAAATCAATATTGTAATATTAATTTTGCAATTATGGGTCGAATGCTTTGATACTGTAAAACCCTTAACATCTTTGTATATGCATTACGCAATAAATATATTCTATTCTGCGCTAGTAAGTTTGGCATAGGTCTGTATTATAAAATTTTGGTTAATTTTCTGTCAATGATAAAGAGAAGGAGGGTTAGTTTTCGCGCTTTCTTTTAAATAAACATCGATATTTCTACAACTTGTAAGTGATCGTTATGGCAGAAGTTTCTTCTATCATCATTTTCGATTCATCATTCATTTCTGAATGGACGATAACAACGTCGCAAGATGTCCTTTAATGTGGCTAAAAAACTACTCCATGTGATGTGTGTAAGACACAATTTGTGTTCTATATAATATAATAGACTTTGTACTTATTTGTTTTTTGTTTGATGTGTGTGTCCTTGGTCCTTTTTATGTATCAATGTCTCTATTGTTATTTCCTAATTGCCCGGTTTCGATACCAAACTATCCCTGGTGATTTTAGTATATTACGTATGTAGAAACTGAATATATTACATTCTATATAATCAAATTATTTCATCGTTTATAATTTTTGTATTATATTCTCTAATATATCTTTGGTAATCTTGATGTTGTTTGTTTAGGGGGTGAAATGTTTAGGGATGAGGGTTTGATCAATGTTTGCTTATCAAAATTTTCATTGCTTCCACCCGAATAATTTACTTGAAATCATTTATGTTTGAATATTAATTTAATAGTTTACAGAATAATCATTAACTAAAACAAACTAATTTTAAGTCATTTAAACAAATGATTATGTATTTTACGTAAACAACTATATTGTTTGTGTCGAATTAAAATGACTTTTATTTTGTAAGGAGGAACAAATACACAAACATCGCTATAATTAATTGTAATATGATCTAATGCTGATATACAGACCACTTAGAATAATAATAAAAATATTTTTAAGATAACATAGTTTTCCTTTTATCTATGGTGATAAGCTTATTGATATCTAAAATTTAGTTTCCTGTGTCACAATCAATCACGCTTGTAATCAACGATTTTATGGTATAGTAATGTTTATCTAGCGCCGGGTGAAACAGCACTTAAGTTCATAGTCTGCCTCTATGGTTTAGTGAGCCAAGGTTCGACACGTGGAGTTCACGGATTATTATCGGTACGGAAAAGTCGTAAAAAAAATTACGTTATAAAACTAAGATTTGAAATAAAATTTCTATTATAGCACCTGAAGTGTACACTCTAATAAACACAACTACACTATATGTATTGCTATTTAAATTTCAGTTAATAATAATAATAATTAAAGACAGCACACTCCACTTCAATACAATGTAAATTATACTAATATTAGTAGTATTACTTTTTTATTTATTTGCTTCTCCCTGGCGCAGCTGCTATATCAGGTATTTATTGTTTTTCTCACACAAGAACTCACTCTATAATACAATTTTAGTTAACTCATCATACTTACGTATATTGTACATTTTGTTCTTGCTACTTATTTTATATGTAGGTACTCTATTTTTTTTATTACATATGCTAACAATTTGATTTACTTACACTATATATGTGTAAAGAAATTATTATGTCATCGTTCGATTTCAATTTGCCGCGCGTTAATATATTAGTTCATTCGATTATGTATTAGCCATGTAATTAAAAGGAATCTCAGTATTGTCGGTACTGTAAGCCATATGAAGGTCGTTGTCCTATCTATTTTAAAGTATAATTTACGAACTGTTTATAAAAAAAATATTAATCAATTTCTGTGAATAGCTTTAAATATCGTTTCCTTTTTCATGTATATAATAACAACATGTTAAAGACAGTATAGTATATATTATAATTATTTTAAAGAATCGTATAGTATTAGGTTTTGTTAGGAGTGCAGAATGCTAACTTATTTTTATTATGAATAAAAATACATTAAATAAATAAAAAACCTGTGCGTCTCGGGACGCCCGACAGAAGTGTCAACTTGCCTGAAAGAAAGGGAAGCCAGACAGACTGGCGCCGTAACGCGGTACGTAACGTAGCGGTTTACCCTCCCATAAGAAGTTATCACTTCAAAAATCATTACACACACTATCATGTATTTGACTCAAACACGCATATGTACTCTTTTGTTTGTTGTTGGTTTGGCGAAGTGTATAGTCTTTAACACCAGAACCTGAATAATGTTCAAACTTATAATTTAAATTAATTATATTCGAATTTCGACCACTGGGTGATCAGTCATTTTGAAAACAGCTGCTACAATTTGCGCCTTGTATTACGCTGTTAAGCGTAAACCGAGCTACATCGCTTTGCCATCGACTGGCATAAATATCAATGTACAATCGAGGTAATTTCTCCTCCGCTAGTTAAACTACAGGGTTCTCTCGCACTGATATACATTTAATTTATACATTTAACTAATACAATTGAAAGAGAACTTCTTAGTTATATTCCTTCACAGTAATCGATCCTCACAAGCTACACGTAATAATTAATACTAGTAGTCGTCCAATGGTCGAAATTCGACCATAATAATTAATGTCAAAGGCTACTTCTAAGGCTGGTGTGCACCGAACTTTAACCGTCTCTTAACCCAAAATAATCACTGCTTTTCCATACATTTATGGCGATTATTTTATTTTAACCATAGGTTAAAAGTCGGTGCACACCAGCCTCAATCACAGATTTCGCCAAGGCAACGATAAACAAAAAAGTATATATGCGTGTGTGTGTCAAATACATGGTAGTGTGTGTAATGTTTTTTTATGCATAATTTAACAAATATATCAGCATTCTGTACTCCTGCTTTTTTTTAATTGCTTAAGTTCAGCAGACAGGCAGATGGTCCACTTGATGGAAAGCGGTTACCATCGCCTATGGACATCTGCAACATCGAAGGTGCTACAAATGCACTGCTGCTCTCTTAAGGGACATTGGTACCTGGTCACTAATGCCGGAACACAACGCAAAGGTTGTTTTGACGACATACTCTTGACCAGGGGTGGTAGCCATCCAGTCGGGCAAATGCCCTACCCACCTGGCGAATGCCTTCTCTATATAAACTACTAGCTGCCCCGGCAGACGTTGTCCTGCTCTGAAAAAATAAAAATCTAGGACCCGATCCCAGCACCTACCGGTTCCAATTAATCCAATAATCTATCCTATCTTTCAAGTTGGATCAAACTGCACACGGTATGCAAATTTGATTAAAATCGGTTAAGTAGTTTAGGAGTCCATCGCGGACAAACAACGTGACACGTAATTTATATTAAGATAAGTGTGCGAAATTTCATACTCCTCCGTCTGCGCAATTTTCGTAAAAAGGGGTACAAAGATTTTGCTCCAAGTATTTGATATAATGATGATGCTGATGAAGGAAATTGGTTTTTCAAAAATCTAATGATACCGGTTTCGTTTTGTCAAAATGGGCCCCGTGACTGCTTTGAGTGTTTTGAAGGCCCAATTGAAAATTAATTCTGTTTACTGGATTTCAACAAAATCGATGCGTTAGTTTACCGGTGAAAACGTAACCAACATACAGAATGATTTTAGTGTTTTTCATTCTCGTAGCGAAGTGAAACTGCCAACCGAAGCACATTAATTATAATGCTTTGTATAAATAACCTAATTTTTGTGCTTTCAAATTGAAATTCGATATTTAGCATTCTTGTGTATAAAATCGGTCAAGTGCGTGTTGGTTCATGCACACGAATTGTACCGTATGTTGGTTGTTTGTTTTTTATCGTTTGGCTACACAACCGAAAAAAAATTGAATCCAAAATTGCCTATATTTTTTTGGAAAATCATGTAATAACACTTTTACTAGAGTTAATTTTTCAGTTTGTTACACATTAGGTGTCATACATAAATGACGTCCACGTAAGGGGGCTGAGGGGAGGGGAGGGGGGCGTTACGAAGTGTGACAAGGGGTGGGCGGGGTCCTGAATTTCGTGACGCGACATCTCAATATCTAATATGTGTAAGCTTTAAAACGCAAAATTTGTTTGTCACAGTAGGAAGGGAGGAGGTCACAAATGTGACCACCTGTGACAAGGACGGAGAAGGGGTCGAAAAAGAGTATTTATTATCTAAAAACAATGTTTTGCGTTACGTTGATTTTTTTATCTTTTCACCTATTAACTACCTACTACTACTACCTATTAACTTGCTGTCAGACAAGCAAAATCCCTAATAATATTTAAGAATTTAGTCAGAAAATTCTATCTGCAATATAATGATATGTAATTTTATGTAATTAGTATATATTATATTGCATATAGCTATATGTCTATTATGTTTAAATAGTTGCATATTATCGCTATATATTATATATGTATATAACTTATGTGTATATTTGTATATATAGTATAGTTATATATTTATTAATAAAATTTAAGTAATCATACAATAATAATGTATACTACCTTCGCCACTTCTAATCGGAATATTCTCGCCACAGGTTGTCTGGAAGAGATCGCTTTTTAGCGATAAGACCGCCCTTTGTACCCTACTATAATAATACTAGTTCGTAAGCTTTTCTGTAATGGTGTACAATAAAGTGTTATCTATCTATCTATCTAACTAAAAATATGCATAACTCAATCTATACATGAATCTCTAGGTTACGTCACTAATATTTAAGAAAAAGAATTATTAACAGTCATAACCTTTGCAAACCTCATGTTACGTCTCTAGAGAAATATGGTAATAATACATACATACATACATACATAACTTCACGCCAGGTCCCTTGCGGGGTAGGCACGGCATGGTAATAATGGTGTTTCAATATATCTATATTAATATACTAGTGGCCCCGGCAGACGTTGTCCTGCTCTGAAAACATAAAATCTAGGACCCGATCCTAGCGCCACCTACAGGTTCCAATTATGGAATTTATTCATCCAGGGACCCATTGTTTTTGTGTCATGGAATAAAGTCTTTTAGGAATTCAGAAAATAGGCGGTACGAAGTTCGCCGGGTCAGCTAGTTATTATATAAATATTATTATAATTTTGTACCACTTTTCACGAAAATTTCGCGGACGGAAGAGTATGTAATTTCGCACACTTAATAGTTTATATAAAGAAGCGACGAAAGCTATTATTTTTTAACGGTTTGCATAAAAAATACATTACATCAATAAATAAAAAATACGGCACTCTACTTTTGATTAATGTTGCATTGGCGAAATCTGTGATTATAGAAGTATATATATAGATAGATAGATAGATAGATAGATAAGACTGTATTGTACACCATTACAGAAAAACTTACGAACTAGTATTATTATAGTAGGGTACAAAGGGCGGTCTTATCGCTAAAAAGCGATCTCTTCCAGACAACCTGTGGCGAGAATATTCCGATTAGAAGTGGCGATGGTAGTATACATTATTATTGTACGATTACTTCAATTTTATTAATAAATATATAACTATAATATATATATACAAATATACACATAAGTTATATACATATATAATATATAGCGATAATATGCAACTATTTAAACATAATAAACATAGCTATATGCAATATAATATATACTAATTACATATATCTTTGTCAACAAATTATTATGGTCGCATTTCGACCACGGGTGACCACTAGTTTATGCTAGTGGTCGCCTGCATCTCTACTATTCATTTTTATTTATATAAGAATGAATACTAGAAATGCAGGTACGTGTATAACTTGAGAACGACTTTACTAATTTTGATGTTTTTTTCTGTGTTTGAGTTTGGTAGCTTTGATTCATAATTGAAACTGCCGGTGGCGCTAGGATCGCGTTCTAAGATCTCCTAATTTCCTGGTATATTTTGATGATTTTTTGTGTATTTTTAACTGGGTCCTCAGATGCTTTAGATTCATAATTAAAACCGTAGATGGCGCTGACCGGCTCCTAGATTTTTATTTATTTTTGAGGAGGAGAACGATTGCCTGGACCTGGACCTCTTGATTGATATGAATTATTTTGATACTATTATAAAGTTGTTATTTATATAATACTTCAAATGGGGCATCTTAGAACGCCTCAACTGTAGCGATTATTACTAATCAACGTTAACTGCCCATTATTGGTCTCTGAGCGCGATGTTAAGACAAGAGTCATAAAATGAATTCAATTTAACCCCACAATTTTACTATTCGAGTTTTGTGAAGCAATAACACTTTGATAAGCGGCGTGTGTGCATGTGTGTGTATTGCTTTCATGTGTGTGTACGTGTGTGTGTGTGGACGAGTGTACATGTGTGCGTCAACTGATAAACTTACACATGACATGTAGTTTAATAATAGGTGAACTTTGGTCAACGTGAAATGGATACCTTATAAACTTTCTGATATTATAAAGGAAATATTTAAATTTTCTCTTTGTTATATTAAGTACAATAAAAGCCGTGGTAGCTTAATTGTAAGAGTATGCGTCCCAAACTCAATAGGCGTGGGTTCGAATCCTGTTCTTACCTAATGTACATATTGTTAGAATTACCACGTGCTAACAAAAGGAAATCATCGTGGTGAAACCTGCACATGGATATAACTGATGTGTCAAGTCGCCTTGGACAAGCGTGGTGGGTATTTGTCCGCCCCATAAAAGGCGTCCCGATCCCAACTGCATAAGAATAAGCTAATTTTTATACACCCAAAAAAACTACAAACCGCTCCAGGAAAAATTTCCGCGAGATTCCTGAGATAAATATCACTAATATTTTATTATATAAAATTTGGTATTGGTTAGTGAAAAAATCACATTGTAATTAGATTTTTTAAAATCTAGGCATTTTAAATCATTCCAGAAATTTCCCGCTGGATTTCCGGGATAAAAAGTAGCGCTGATATTCAGTCTAAGAATTTTTATTAGACATCGTCTCAGTAACTTGTACGTGAATCCCGAACAGACAAGAAATCTGAAAAATTGCATCGTGTTCTCATTCGTTTTTTTTTATTTTTTTATTGCAGGCAGTAACATATTACAGTTTTTTTTTAAATATCATCAATCTACAGGCACGGCATGTTAAGAATGTTATAATTAATAGATTAATGGAAATGGGTACAGATTTGGGGCGGAAACTTTGTGTCCGTGCGATCCTAACGCTCTAAAAAAGGTCTACCATGACGTCGCCAAACGTTTAGTAGACGTCACACGCGACCAGAAGGCTGGTGTCTATTTTGATCAAAGATTAAACATTGCTAACAACGTGGCAACGCCGCCAGCCTCTGGGAACGTTCCCGGTAAGTAACGGTAGCTTGGGACTATAACTTATCTTTAG
>CM022555.1:8778286-9058286 GCA_012273795.1 Dendrolimus punctatus
TTGATAATATTTCTGAGGTCTACTTGATCATCAATCTAGTCAAAATGCATGTTTATTTTGTAAAAACGCCTATTAATATTTTATAATACAGCACACATTTAGCTGCAAAACGAAAAACATATTTAATCATAATAAGCGCACTCGCGCGATTGGACGAACTATAGTAGAATAATTTTCTCCGTGCAGTTTGGGTCATAAATGAAACTCGGCCTCAGCCCGGCTAGGGCGGTGAGCATGTTGCGCGGGCGTAACGCCATTATCGATAAAAACTCATTCTTATCAAAGAAAGATTATAATTCTTATAAAAATCATTATTATCTTTTTTGCTGTTAATTTTAAACTTAGATATAAGTATTTATATTTATTTTTAATATAACTTGTTACATTCTAAACTTTTGTACTTATAGTTTTTTAATACATAGATACCTAAGTAATAATTTATTTTAAATGATTATTATTCTTATTTAAATAAATACTTTCATTTTTATAACTAAACCACAAAATGACAAAACTAAATACACTATCGATAAAGCTTATCGACAACAATAATGCGTATCACTATGGCCCGTGAGTGGAAGAGAGAGCGAAATACTCCGATTATTTATGACCCAAACTGCACGGAGAAAATAATTCTACTATAGGGTGAGTTGAAGCGAGGTGTGTGGAGAAAAACACGAGGGTGAACGAGGAGTGCGCACTGCGCACTTGCCGTTAATTTGCGAAAGGCAAAGGTGGTGATCAGACGTCTGTCGCTAGAGTGGATTATGTGAAAGACGACCTGATGATTTCTAGTGTCACATAACACCTGTGCTAGAATAGAGAAATGTGGATAGAAAATAAAAGCGAGTAATGTATGTTATTCGCTGATTTTGAGTTTTAAGAGTTCTACTTACACGTGTTTTATCTTCACCAACTAAGCCATCTTCTCTTTGGACTCTCGCATCAGTAGGAGAATGTCCAGAAACCATAGCCTCCTCAATCACGCCGTTATCTTGAGTATCTAAAAATATGTAGACGTTAATGGTCACTACATACACATAAAGGTACACACAATGTATCTACACTTCGTGTACAATATACGTGCTATTTTCGCCTATTCCACGGTAATTACGCCATTTACAGAGATAAATAGTATCTACGGAGGGTAGGGGTAGAGAGAACCATCTCTGTACTTTATAAATGCATTAAACTACGGTGGCGCCATCTTGGCATCAGGATGAATTTCAAGGAACGCGCCAAAAGTTATAAGAGTAGTTGGTGGGATAATAAAATCACCATTTGATTTTGAGGTGTTTGTGGACTGTAGATTGGTTCAATGGGGGTGGAAGGAACTCACCGTATGCAGCTGCTGTTGGTTCTCTTCTTCTGCTACAGATCAGCAACAGGTCCGAAGAGTTTTAACTTATTTATATATTGTCACTTCGCGAGACGTGCGCACAGTCTTAATTGTAATAGTGGTTTTTGGTTTTATAACGACGGAGCGGTGAAATGTATGCGTGTGGTGCGAGCGACGTACTGAGACGGAAACGGGGATTGCATCTCTTGTCGTGCGTTTTTAATGTAATTTTACAAATTACTTGATGCGGCGAGAATAGGACGGGCGGGGAAGGTTTAATGATATGGCAGGTATAAATTAAATTAAAAAATGCGATAATTAATTACCGTAGTATTACAGGGTTTTAGTTTTATAAAATGAACTATTACAAAAAAGTAAGCGTATTATTTAAAATTCACGCAATGAAATCACTATTCACATTTCCGCATAACAATTCTTTGAGGTTATGTTTACTAAATTACTTTGTACTACGTAAATAGTTGACGAAGATATTGTTGCATACCGACAAAGAAATGCGCACACTCGACTATCGTAAAACGCAGTTTATTATCTTTTACTGCATTGGGAGTTTTTTTTGTTTACTTCGTGTTTAAAATTTGCAATTAAGAGAAGCATGCTATTTTTATCGTACTTGTTTGATGAGTGTCATTAGTGTCGAACTAATCCTTGCTGTTATTGAATTGCGTCGAAACTTGCCAGATGTGCGGATTAACTCGATGAACGCGGCCCTTTGTCGGTATTATAGGTTTAGTACAAAACAATACCCGAACGGAGGGGTGAGGCGGTCAAGCGTCGACTACGATACGATTAAAAATTACATTCGATGAGCGATATAGTGATGGACCGCGCGTGTTATAGAATCGTGCAGTATTGTACTGCCTGTGTCCAGTCATATTTGTGCCTGTTTTATACGTGTTTGTACAGTTCTAATAAACTCTATAGTAATTCAGCGGCATTTTAATTCGAGTTCTGTACAGCTCGCAACAATATTATGAATTTATTAACTCGGCATACTTCGATTCGCCTACAACAGCTACCATTATATTATTATGGTTATATGGTTTCAAATTTTAACTAAGTCCGTTCAGTATTTCTCTATTCTTTGAGTATATTTTTAGACATTGTAAAAGACAGACAAAAATTCTAAAAATTACATTTTACTAACGTGCAACTTTCATTAAGGGTTACATATTTGCGCCGCTTATAATATTGACCTTCGTGTGCAGATCCTTCGTCCACGGCGGCTTCAGAATCTTCAGAGTCTTCAGCGTCTTCATCGTCTGTTCCTGGATCTTTATGGATCATAACTTGAATTGGAATGTTCGTTATCCCACCAAAGCCGAACTCTGTGAAATAATGATATTCATAAGCATTTATAATCTTGTTACGAGTTACGGGACGCGAATTAAAATGCCGTTGGAATTATTATGGAATTATTAGAACTATACAAACACGTGTAACACAGGTACAAATATAACTGAACACAACCCGCACAAACATAATGCGCGATTCAGTAACACGCGCAAAGTCCGTCACTATATAGAGTATAAAATGTAGTAGACACGTCTTGCCTCACGGCTGGTTATCGCTAGACTGCCTAACTCCTCCGTTCGGGCATTGTATTATACTGTACCAATACAATATATCTCGACACATTACTCAACCGCGTAATAATAATTTCCAAGAATCACACCTGGCTAATGACTACAAACATTACAATACACAATGGTCTGTTTTCTAATTCTAAACTTAAACACAAAGTAAACAAAAGAAGTACAAATTCGGAAAGATAATAAAATTGCTGTTATGGTATGAATCCACTTTTGTCGGTCGTAACAATATTATAAAATTCTAAACATGCCGTTACATTAACTAATTATAATTATTCTAAAAAAAACCAGTTGGAATACAAACGATGGTCAATGGAGGACACAATTTTTGAAGTTATACTTCTATAGGTGCGTTAGGGAATAATGATAAAAGTAAATTTTTACGACGCGCGCGCACACCGTCACACGAAAACCCGACACCCTGAAGTTAGCTATAGTCAACCGACACCTTGAAGTTAGCTATAGTCAACATCTTAGTTTTTCTATTGTTAGTGTCGGTTTTTCTACAAACGTAGAATAAGGCAAAAGGTAAAATTTTTGAAAAGATTTTTATCTTGATACGCCAAAGAATAACTTCAAACGCGTGTACATAAGTACACACACACACATTTTTTTTCGATTTCTTGCCTGCTTTTCTGTTTCTTTGGGATTCACGCAAAACTTTGCTTAAAATAAGTGGCTATACGTTTAAAATTTGTGTAAAATATAATATTACTAACACTACTAATCATTATTTTATAAGATAATTGTAACTAACACACTAACTAAATATGGACCCCGGTCCGAAATTATGTTTTTACTATTATTATTATAAAACTACTGGGCCGATTTTGATTAAGTCTTTACTAATTGACAGCTAACTCGCAGGCTTAAAATCTGCATTACATTACATTCCAGGAATCCAGCGAGATTTCTTCTGGGAATTATTTAAAATGGCTAGATTTTTTTCGTATAGGGGCGGAGAAAGAATACCATTTTCTGTGTTGGGGAGGCCTCTCGTAAAATGTGATGAAAACAACCCACAGCCAGGTGGTCTGGATGGCTACCACCCTGGTCTAAAGTATGCCGCCATAACAATCTTGAGTTTTTTTGGTTTTAGTGGACATGTTCAAGTCAAGCTTTAGAGGCGCATTTGCAGCACCTTTGATGTTGCAAATGTCCATAGGCGAATCGCTTTTCATCAGGTTTCATTCCGACAGGCAGGCGACCCTCTGCTTGTCTGCTGAACTGATGATGAAATAAAAGACATGACAAAACTACTGAACCGATTTAAATGGAGCTCAACACAGAGCTAGCTTACTCAAAAAATCCACTTTAACATACATTCGTACATAACTTCACGCCAAGTCCCTTGCGGGGTAGGCACGAACAGCAGAGCGCCATACAGGCTTATTCTTACACAACTCACTTGCTTCTTTAACATTCATAGCTCTCATCATGCACGCTCGTCTGTTCTTAAGGCTCCTGACATCACCTTCTGCTAGTACACGATCAATTTGATCATGGAAAGTGTGTCGTGGCCTTCCGCGACTTCTGCATCCATCCACTTTTGCATTGTATATCAGTTTAGTCATTCTTCCATCATACATTCTTTCCACATAACCGAACCACCGGAGCATTCCTAAGAAAATACAATTATTATTATTAAATTGGGCCGCAACTATAATATATCTGTTATTACCGCTAGAAGTCCCTTCTTGATTATCTCCATAATTTTCTGTATCAGCTGATTCTTCTTTGTCTTCTCCACTCTTCGTGTCATCAGCTTCTTCATTGTCACTTTCTCCTTCAGTCTCTAAATCAGCAAGTTCTTCCCTTTCAGTGATTCCTTCTCCCTCTTCATCAACAATTTCTTCATTATGACTGTCTCCTAAAGACCCTTCATCAACAACTTCTTCATTCTCGCCTTCTCCTAAAGACTCTCGGTCAACAACTTCCTTGTTCTCCTTGTCTCCTACAGGCTCAAATTGGCTCTCATTGGCCCCTTCAACCTGTTCCTCACTAATTTCTTTATTCTTCATCTCAAGAGCTTTAGCTGTAAAAGACAATCAGCAGGAATAAGAATGGTATAGGAATAGTACATTGATTAACCAAATAAATTGATAGCCAGAGATTATACATAACATTTTATTGCTCCCTAAAATAATAGCGACAAAATTTCAGTCACGATATTTTATTGGCAAAACGATAAAGAAAAAAGCAAAATCATTTTATTCAAGACAAATTACAGCCGAATGAGCATAATTACTGATAGATTTAAAATTAAAGTAATATAATGTTGTCCGAAAAGGGGGCATCACTCCCAAATGATCGTCTTTCAAAACCAGCACTGATCTAACGCTGTAGTCAGGAGGTATCGTCACGGTAGACAATTACATTATTGTAAAGCATAAAACTATAATCTTTAACTATACGTCACCAATGGTTGAAATTCAACCACAATTAATTTAAGTTATAAGTTTGAACATTATTAAGGTTCTGTGTTCAAAGACTGTACTTCTATCATTACAGATTTCGTCAAGGCTACACTGTTAATTTGACTTCACTATCATCATCATCATCATCATCACTACATAGTATAAAACAAAGTCGCCTTTTCTGTCCCTATATCCCTATGTGCGCTTAAATCTTTAAAACTACCCAACGAATTTTGATGTGGTTTTTTCCAATAGATAGAGTGATTCAAGAGGAAGGTTTATATGTATAATACATGCATCATATACTAAGGCAACATTGCTAATTTTAGAGGTTTCTATGTAGTGATGCCCGTGCAAAGTCGGAGCGGGCCGCTATGTTTTTATATACAACGTTCATAGTTTTTCTGTAGTGTATTTAATTTTGTATCAGCATTGCACCCGTGCGAAGCCGGGGCGGGTCGCTAGTTTACAATAAACAAAAGTAGTGCGAGTAATGTCTTTTTTATTGATTTAATGTATTTTTATGCATAATTAAAAAAAATATTAGCATTTGTCGCTTCTTCTCCATAAGAGTGCGAAATTTCATACTCCGTCTTGGTAATTTTCGTAAAAAGGGGTACAAACTTTTTTCAGTGTTTTTACTTTACATATGGGGCCGAGACATGGGCACCGACGGCAGGATTGGTCCACACGTTCAAAGTCGCTCAACGGGCTATGGAGCGAGCTATGTTGGGTCTCTTATGGATACAAATAGATATGAGGATATCCGTAAGAGAACCAAGGTAAGCGACATAGCTCGCAAAATTAGCAAGTTTAAGTGACAGTGGGCCGGTCACGTCTGCCGCAGGACCGATGGCCGATGGAGCAGACGAGTCCTGGAGTGGAGACCGCGTCTCGGTAAACGTAGTGTCGGACGCCCTCCAGCCGGATGGACCGAAAACCCAAGCAAGGTCGCCGGTAGGCGCTAGATGAGGAAATCGGAGGTCAGGGATGAGTGGCGCCTCTGAGGGAGGCCTACGTCCAGCAGTGGACTATTAATGGCTGACGACGATTAATATATAGATAAATTATAGAGTAAGTGGATGTTTCAATTTTAAACACCTCCACCACTACAAATGATAAATTCTATGATCCGACTTTAACACACATATATACATATATATTATGGATTCACTAACACAATTATTATAAAATTACATACTATTGAATACAATGTAAGAAAACTTATTTGTATGGTATTCTACCCATAGACCCTCAAGACTATAAGTAGAATACTGAGCCCAGATCACCGTCTTCTATGGGTAAGGTGCCCAGAAGGCTGGCTACGTTTCCTCGCTGGATCGCCATACTGATCCGTTGTCCGAGGTAGGCACCAGCCCTCTGATGACCTGAAGAGTCGATGAGTCGGGATTTACTTATCTACCTCTTTCTTGTTTCTCTAAGTAGTATCTCATGTACACTACATGCATATCTCGTACAAGCTCATCGTAGAACCTATCTTCCTCAGCCTCGCGTTCTTTGGTGTTGTATGGTTCTATGATCAGAGGCGGCAGGGGGGAGCTCGATTGGTCGCTAGATGGTGTGCTTCGCTCTGTATCCGTGCCTTGCTCCATGTCGTGATGTGAAGCATTAGCTGCAAGTATGGAAATGAGAAAGATTTAACTCCATGGATGCCGGCAGTTTAAACTACTGACTGCCTGCCTCTGGTTGAGCGGACTAAGCCTTTGACGGACCCACTGGAACGCAGAGGCTCCGGGTTCGATTCCAAATTTTAGAAACGTTATTTACTATGGTTTTGGTGTCTGGGATCGGCCCCAAAGTAGTGTTACCTACGTTTATTTACTTGCATAATTGTTCTCGTCATGTTTCTTTTGATGGACATTATTTCTTTTTCGTCCTATTTATAATATACATAATACATATACAAAATAAACAAATAAAGTCTCCTATAGGTAAATGGCCTCACCAAAGTTAGCCCCCCCTCACAATTTTTTTTCTATTTTCAATTGTTTCTTTTAATTCGTTTGTTCTTAATTGTTCGCTGTTAATAATTGTTTGCTCTTCATTTATTTATTTAAAAAAAAACATATTTACCTATCTAATATATATAAATCTCGTGTCACGATGTTTGTCCGCGATGGACTCCTAAACTACTCAATCGATTTCAATCAAATTTGCACACCGTGTGCAGTTTGATCCAACTTAAAAGATAGGATAGCTTACATCTCAATGGACCCGGTAGGTGGCGCTGGGATCGGGTCATAGATTTTTATTTTTTCGGAGCAGGACAACGTCTGCCGGGGCCGCTAGTTTGTTTATATATTTTAGAAACCCTTAACTTACCTTTTTTTACCCTCATAACTGTGGGTAGGAGAAGGAAACAATGTGTTTTGTTTAACTTTATGCGTGATCACATTATTTTATTTATGTATTTTATAAATTAAACTGTATTGTACCAATTAATTGCTCCTTCAGAATTTATAATTGTTTTTTTTTCACGATTAAAACCACGTTGCGTCGCAAGCGCAACACACATATTTTGAATACATATATCAGACTTATTAAAATAGTTAATTAAACAAAAAATGAGTAGTTTCCAAAAAGAACAAACGTATTTTTTATTTATTTTATCGAAAATAAATATTAACGAGTCAATATTGACGGAAAAGTATTAAAAATCTAAGTTCAATTCAATATTCAAAGTTTTGACACTTGTGTTCAAGTGGATGCCATTTACACGGACTTTCGAAAAGCATTTGACAAAGTGGATCATGAGTTGTTACTACAGAAGATAGCATTTAATGGTATTCACGGGAATCTTCTGAGATGGTTCCAGTCGTATATAACTAATCGAACTCAAATGGTGGTAGTTAACGGTTATCAGTCTGAGGTCGTGAATGTTACTTCTGGCGTTCCACAGGGATCTATACTCGGCCCTTTACTATTTATATTATTTATTAACGATATTCTTCGCTGTTTTCATCATTCTAAATTTCTTTTATATGCCGATGTTCTCAAAGTTTTCAGAAAAATAAAAACGCCTAATGACTGCTCGCTTCTTCAACAGGATTTAGATAGATTTTCTGAATACTGTTGTCCTAATAAACTCCAATTAAGTCTGCCAAATTGCAGTAGCCTCAGTTTTACCAAAAACATAAACCTCATCAAAAATGTCTACACGTTGTGCAACACGCCCCTTAATAAAGTTACCTCTATAAGAGATCTCGGTATTTTATTTGATAATAAATTATGCCTGAACCTTCATGTGGATAAAATTATTGGCAAAGCTTATCAAATGTATGGATTTATAATGAGATCGACAGACGATTTCCGTAGACCGTCATCATATCTATACTTATATAAAACACTAGTTCGTTCACAATTAGAATACGCTGTAACTATCTGGAACCCATTTTACTCCAAATATATAGACGCAATTGAGAAAGTCCAGCAAAGATTCCTGCGAGCCATGCATTTTAGATGCTTCGGAAAATATTTGACCTATGAACAACTGCTAAGTAAATATAACCTATTGACACTAAAGAGTAGACGCATATACCTTGAAGCTGTAACATTGTACAATATCGTATATAATGTTTTTGACTGTATAGAGCTAAGTAACACTCTGTGCTATGCTGTTCCAAGAACTGTCCACAGGAGAGAGGTGCGCACGGGTAGACTTTTTGCTATAAGTGCCTGCCGTACGAACTCTGGCCTTCGCTCTCCTCTCACACGTATGGTCGACACACATAATAAACTCTTTGAACACATAGACATATTTGCCAATTCAACTTCTAGATTTAAATTCCTTGTTCACAAAACACTAACACAACACTAATTCCATTTCTATTTTCTCCTTGCTCTTCTTCTTCTTTTTTTTTTTTTTTACTAACTTTCATTTCCTTTCCTGCATCAATAAGCATATACATATTTAATATTAAAGCCTAGCGATTACCAAAATTGCCAAAATCGCTTTAATAATATATTCATGTTTTAATCTGTGGACAGCGCTGTGGGCTGCATTATTGATTAACATTTAAGTTGTAATTTTGTGTTTAATTTTAATAATGTAGCCGTTTGTTGTTCCATAAAATAAAATAAAATAAAGTTGTAGGTATATTTTTAATTATTTACAAAAAAAAAAATAAGTAAAGAACAAACAATTATTAACAGCGACTAATTAAGAACAAACAATGAGCAAACGAAAATAAAAACAAAAGTCAAAAAGAGAAAAAAAAATTGAGGGATAACTTTGGAGAGCATGAACCTAACTTAAATATATATTGCGGCGAACAATGGTGGAACCATTTAGTTAGTTTAAGAACTTTAAGAAAAACTAGAAAATTCAGGAAGCAAAAGACAAGAATGGATACATTTTAGAAAGGGATAGATGATAAACGAAAGTTCTGGAATAGAAGGTTCGGGAAGGAAAAGACAGAGATAGATAGATGTTAGAAAGGGACAGATAGTAAATAAAAGAATAAGTAAAAGAAGATCGAAATTATGGGTTCCAGAAGCTTCCTCCGGGTTACAAGCGCGTAAGGCGTGCCTACCGGGCAAGTTAGAATTGAGTTCAGTTCAAGACAGTGAAGCGACAAGTGCGATACGCTTGGAAGAAAAGTTTAATAGAAGACAGTGACGAGTTTAGTGGTGATTTTATTGCAATTTGAGTGGTCAGTTAAGTGAAAGAAGTAGCGAAGTTCGAGAGACAAGGCAATATCGGAGGTGAGCTCTGCAGTAGCAGGAGGTAGTCTAAGCAATATCGGCGACGGTATTAGCGAGACACATTGTCGTCGGAACTGCATCGTTACTCGTGCGTATAGGGGCAACCCTGTGGAGAGGAATTGCGTGCGGCACTGCGAGTCAATAAAAGCGTTTAGTTAAAAACTGATGTTTTCTTCTAATCCTAAGTGCGGACGCCCCGCTCGCACGTAACAACAATATTACGTGCTAGCGGGCGTACACAATTACAAATTGTACTAAATTAACTTTAAAAAATATAACTAAATATTAAAAATATTAAAACACATGCATGCACACACACAAACATATTTAGATGGGCAGTAACACTAGCATTATCCCAGATACAACAGAGTTTTTGACAAATGTAGGAAATCACGAAGTAGAAACTACCCTCTGTATGCATTTTGAATTTTAAATAACTAGTTTTTCAAGCGGATGGATGTGCTTTTAGCAGTAATGGAAGGTACACCGCTGACATAGAACGAAGAGTAAATTTGGGGAATAGTGTGAATGGAGCGTTAGGTAAACTTCTAGGCGCTAAGAACCTCAGCCAGAAGGCCCAGTTTGCCATACACAACGCGGTGCTGGTACCTACGCTCACGTATGGAAGCGAGAGTTGGGTGTGGAATAGAGAGTATGAAAGTAAATCTGCGGAGTGACGCTCGCGGACCGCGTTCCTAATACCGAAGTAAGAAAGAGAGTTGGTCTGAAAGAGAGTGTCGGGGTGAAGGTAAGGAAAGGAATGCTCCGGTGGTTCGGGCATGTGGAAAGAATGTATGATGAAAGAATGACTAAACAGATATACAATGCAAAAGTGGATGGATGCAGAAGTCGCGGAAGGCCACGACACACCTTCCATGATCAAATTGATCGTGTATTAGCAGAAGGTGATGTCAGGAGCCTTAAGAATAGACGAGCGTGCATAAGAAGAGCTATGAATGTCAAAGAAGCAAGTGAGGTGTGATAAGCCTGTATGGCACTCTGTTGTTCGTGCCTACCCCGCAAGGGACCTGGCGTGAAGTTATGTATGTATGTAGTTTTTCAAGCTCCAGGAAATAGTTTTTATTCACTCACATAAAAAAAACTTAATTAGGTTTTTTTATATGTATTACAAGAAAAACCAAGACCTATTTATTCTACTTTCTGGGATAACCTTTTCATTCTCGCATATGTGCACCACACACGTGTCTGTGGAATAGAGGTAATCGACCCGGGATACCACGGTCTTTGTTGCCGCCGCAATGCCGGCAGATGGTCACGCCACGCCGCCCTGAATGATGTCCTACGGAGGGCGCTTGCCACCGCTTACGTGCCGACTCTATTGGAGCCGAACGGTATTGCACGTGATGATGGCAGGCGCCCTGACGGAATGACTCTAATTCCCTGGCAGCGTGGCAAGCCTTTGGTGTGGGATGCGACTTGCGTAGACACGTTGGCCGCGTCCCATTTACCAAACACGTCTAGATCGGCAGGTTCGGCAGCGGAAACAGCGGAATCACTCAAGCGGCGGAAATATGCAACCCTTAGTGAGAGTTATATGTTTGTGCCGTTTGCTGTCGAGACGCTTGGACCGTGGGGTCCTGAGGCCATGAGCCTCTACCAAAATTTACCAAAACGACTCATCGACTCTTCAGGTGATCAGAAAGAAAGAAAGAAAGAAATAATTTATTTGCTAGGAAAGCGATACAATACAGAAATATTTATACATACATTTTTTATGACATTATATGTATTTTACACCGCATTTCCTACAAATGAGGTTGGCAACTCAGCTTCATGCTGTGTTGGAGTTTCCTCCACCACAGCGCTGATTTTCAGTGCCGACCCCGCCTCATTTATTTAAAAATATTTGATTTGATTTGATTGATCAGAGGGCTGGTGCCTACCTCGGCCAACGGATCAGTATGGCGATCCAGCGAGGAAACGTAGCCAGCCTTCTGGGCACCTTACCCATAGAAGACGGTGATCTGGGCTCAGTATTCTACTTATAGTCTTGAGGGACTATGGGTAGAATACAATACAAATAAGTTAAGTTTTCTCACATTGTATTCAATAGTATGTAATTTTATAATTGTGTTAGTTTAATATTTATAATCTATTAAAAACCTTTTCATAAATCCGTCCATTATCTGGGGCGAAAAGTACCCTTATCCACCATCGGTATTAAAATTACATATTTTTCATCTAAATCTGTTCAATAGTTTTTCCGTAAAAGCATAACAAATAAAGAGATAAAAATATTTTATCCTGGAAACCATCCAGTTTTTAGATATAAAAATCCTATGTTCATCATCGGTATCGAAAATATAGGCTGCGACTTAACAATCCGGTACACAAATTTTAAGTAGTGGGTGGGCGTAGTGGGTAGGGGGGAGGTATACTTACCCCCACTACAACCCCTAAGGACCGGAGGTTTAATTTTTTTTTAATTTGTAAACATAACCTTACTTATTTTTGTTGTAAAATTGTGTCGCTTTTGATAATAACAAAGCGTGATTTGAGTTTATGAATGTACTCACGAATTACATATATCCACCAGAATTTTTTGTAAAACTAAAACTGTTTTTAATGTAGAATTGATACGCCGGTCGCTGTGCCGCGCCAGCAGAACCGACCCGACCGACTGCCAGAACCGACTGAGAATTGATACGCCGGTCGCTGTGCCGCGCCAGCGGAACCGACCCGACCGACTGCCAGAACCGACTGAGAATTGATACGCCGGTCGCTGTGCCGCGCCAGCGGAACCGACCCGACCGGCTGTCAGAACCGACTGGATACCATTTACTATTTATTTTATACACACAAACAGTACGAAGCCTTAAAAGTCTCTTGTGGTGTATGTGAACGTGCTCTATTGTGTTTTTCTTCACTTTTATCATATTAAGCTGGTTTTTGGTTCCTTTTATGTCGATTACTGGCTTTTTTGGACTTTGAAAAGATTTTTCAAGTTTGGACTTAGGACAGAAGAAGATAGCTAATATTGCACATATTAGCGAAAAAATAAGTGAGGTTTATGTTTATAAAAAAAAATAAGGCTTCCGGACCTTAGGGGTTGTAGTAAAGGTAAGTATGCGTCTCCCCCTCCCCATTTCACCACCCCGCTACTTAAAATTCGTGTACCGGAAAGCTATACATTTACCTTCAGCTAAATCGGTCCAGTAGTTTTCCGTGAAAACGGAACAGATAAACAAACAGAGTTACTTTCGCATTTATAATATTATAAATAGGAACTAGGATATGACGGAGACTTCTTCCACGCTGACTTGTAATTCCCGCAGGATTTCCGGGATATAAAGTTCCGCAGCTATCGTATTAGTGAAAACTCTTTGGAATAAGCTAATTTTTATGCACCCAAAAATACAAATCACTATCGGGATTATTCCCGTGAACCGTGACTAGTGAAAAAGTCGACCATTTGTTTTTTCAATTTGGCCATTTTAAATCATTCGCAGGAAAATTTCCGCAAGATTCCAAGGATAATAAGTAGCGGAGATTTTCAGTTTAAAATTTTCTGTCGATCAGCGAAAGCAGCATCGAAATTGGTCCAGTAGTTTTTACGTTAATCACAAACATATAGACAAACCGAAAAGCAGACAAGAAATGTAACAAAAATTGCATCGCGTTCTCATGCTCCATCGTTTATATAGTGCAGATGTTTTCTTTAAATAGCTTCAATGTACAGACACGCCATGTTTAGAATTTTATAATATTATAGATAACTTCAAGTAAAAAATATTTAACTAATTGTAACAACCGCTTAAAAATTCATTGCGTAATTTAGGAGGAGTTAACACGTTCACAGCGGCACTGACTAATCTGTAATTTCCTTTCCTGCGATACAAGGTGTTTGTACTCAGACAACATTCTGACGGCACGAGGTCATTAACCCCCGTAACGTTTTAAAACTAAAATCCTATTTTGGCTTATATATAAAAAGGTTTCCCGTACAACAAAGAACTCGAAGTTTTTTCTTGGCGGGTACTGCACTACAAGTGAGACAAGTTCGGGGCGACTTAGACCCCGTTTCGCAGTGAACGTGTTAACGGATATACAGACAGACATGCGGAAAGAAATTTCGTTATACTACGTTAACGATGCAACGAGAAAATGAGTACCTACGTATTAATGGAGCACAATGTGTTTGCTAGAGTTTTCGCTTCTTCGCTATACAATATAGAAACACGCTGCGAAGCGCTTTAACCTATAAGAAATTACTGCAATACAGAATTTGAAGTTTGAAGCCAATATAAAAACTACTCACTTGATATATCTTGCAAATTGCTCATAATTATAGCTGTTTTAGACTGTTATCACCGTATTCGAAATGAAGTACTTTATAGAGCACAAGAAAGTGTAATATGAAAATTATGATTCTTTCTACCTTATTTTTAAAACATATTTTTTTGATATGGAAGAAGGGGGGGCGTAGCTCTTCCGTTCCTATTGTCTATGGTGTCTTTTTTTGAAAGTTTCCCGCTTTCAGTGTTGACAGCCTAACAATAATTGTATTGTATGCTTCCATATTCAAAGTTTCTAAGTAAACGTGCTTATATTGTTTTTTTTTGAGGACGAAACTTAACTTAATTTGTACTACACTCTAGTTGTTAATTACCTTTAATATAATTAATCCTACGATCGACCATGTTGCGAACTTAGAGCAACTTATAACTGTGCGCTGAATCCTATAAAATATAGACATTTTGTGAGTTTCGAATTGCAGTGGTGATTTGTTGAGTTTCACACCATAGGTAATTCGTAAACAACCTTTCCATTAATTACGTCAACTCGAAAAGCTGAACTTTAGCGGTTAAAATTTTGCGTGCAAAATTTTAAAATTTTTACCTGATTCATATATTATTAAAAAATAAATAATACACAACGGACGGACCCCAATTTAAGTCATTTGGGATTTTGGGAAAGCTTGAAATGCCCCATATAACTTTAAAATTCATATTTCTTACAAAAATCATAATTATTATTCAAAAACTATCCAAAAATATCCTACGACGACTGATAAATAAAAAAAAATCAAATCTTTTTCTTCTTTTTAAATATAGCAATGGACGATTAGTATAGCAGTATTTTGTAGCCAGTGTTGTGTAGTAATTCAAGTTTTTGAGTAATAATCTTTAAGCAAAAGCCTCTCTTCTTCTCTTGAACTCTCCACCTTTAGGAAACAAGGGAGTAGTTGTAACATCGCAAAAAAGAAAATTTCACTACAAAGTTGAGAAGCTTAATGCAAATAATAGTTTTTTCATTACGAACTATCAATAAAACTAAATATTTAATTGGTAGGAGTTTTGGCGGGAACTGAAAGGAGATAATTAGGGCGTTCCACTAGCAACGCACAACGCCCAAAATGCTCAGCTTGCCGTTCCACAAGGCGACCGCGAGCGTTGCGGTCGTGGCGAAAACGTCACTAATGACGTCATCATTTTCGATCACACAACGCCCGCAACAACCCATGTCAAAAGGTGGGTCGAAGTGGGCGTTGACCACAGAGCATTAATTCTCTCTTGTCAATACATTAAAAAAGGCGCGAATTTTGAAACATGATGGCGAATGAAAAATATCTTTCTTTATTAATTTTGTAAAATTAATTTTAATGTATTTTAAACAGCCATCTATCATTTTCCTTTATTTGTTATTAATATTTATTTACATGATTTATTTCTAATCAGTTTTCATTATCGTTGACTTGAATATAATTATATAATTAATGAGAAATTCATTGTTTGTAGCTTTTGCTGCAGAGTTATACGAAAGAGTTATAACTCAAAATTCAGAATTATAGATAGACAACAAATAATTCTATGTATTTCTTGAAAGTATAAATGGCTTTTAAATTCTTCATCTGAATAACGATCGACTATATTTTTATATTGTGTAATACGTGGTCTGAGATCACGTTTTTTAGTATTACGTTTATAAACTTAACGTCCACTCTTCATCTGAGCTAGGCGAATTGCTTTCTTCGAAATTATTACCGCGATGAAGTAGCCGATACCAATGGGGTCACCCATTAAGGACATTTTGTATAAATAGCTATATTTCTTTTAACATAGTCATCCCTATTGAAAAAGGCGCGATTTTCATATCAACCAATGACATTTGCGTATGACATTAATGACATCAACGCCCAATAACCCGTTCCACTAGCTTTTAGGATTGTAACGTCCGCAAGCAAGTGGAACGGCAAAAGTCGCGGTCGTGAACGTGGTCGTTGTGAGTCCCTAATGGAACGCCCTGGTTGTGCTTTGCAGTTTTATTTTCTAAAAATGTGTGAAATTACTCTAAAATGATTAATATTTGTAGGATATTGATAGTTTTTGACTAGTGATTATGTGTTTTGTGAGAAATGTGAACTGTATAGTCAAATGTACTTATGCTTAAGAAAATGAAGAAACTATATTGTAAATTAAGATCTGGCTTAAAAGCCTGCTACCAAGCCATAAACCTAAATAAATAATTTAATAATTGGTACTAAGTTCCCTCTAAAAAATAAAAAAGTCATAAAAAATAATAAATTCTTTGCCTAGTATTATGACAAATTAAAAAGCTAAAAACTATCAAACTGACATTATCCATAATTGAAATATTGTCATGTCAGTCATGTGTGACAAAATTGTGCCAGATTTAAATCAATACATTTTTTCCATTATTTCTCCATGTAATTGGCCTTTGTTTAGAGTTATTTCTATAAATATATTTGAAATATAATGAGCCGACATAGTAAACATCTGTCGTAACCCTTCCATTGGTATTATTCAAACAAAATCATGTAATTATGTGGTGTATTGTTTTTGAAACGCTTGACCGATTGTTTGCGCCGGAAGCTAAAGTTATTCCAATGTTTTTTTACTGAATACAATTAAAATGGACCTTTCCCCGGACGAGGAACATTTCCAAGGGCGGCTGCTACATCAGGTAACTGTTAGATTATTTAAAAACAACATTGAAAGTTATGTTGTTTCAGCCATTGTTTAGGTGGTATTGCTAAGATTCGCATGGATGTGGAGGTGTTGCAAGGTCGTTATACTGTTCTTGCGCTTTCCTAATGCCCTAATTGTTTAATCTACTGTTGTGTTTTTATGAGTCATAACTTATAGATATTTGTTTATCATAATATTAGCTCTGCTTGCAATTTCATTTGATATTGACACTTATTATTTTATTTTGGCCATTTCTAACAATATATTTATGAGTTTTAGCTTATGTGTTATTCTAATATAGGTATAGGCTGCATTATTGTAAAGTTTCATCCAAATCTGTCCAGTAGTGTACATGTGACAGAGTAGAAAACATGTATATATACTCAGAAACTTTCTCGTTTCTATAATAATCTAATACCGAGTCTCAACCATTTTCTAAAGAGGCTATTGCTCTGTGAATGTCTCAAGGGCCAGATATAGAAGGCTGAGTATAGCTTAAATAGTTATGAGGTTCCTGTTTCTGAAGCCATAACTAGTGGTAGCTTGGGTGCTGCTATTTTACTACATACATACATACATACATAACTTCATACCAGGTCCCTTGCAGGGTAGGCACGAACAACAGAGCACCACACAGGCCCATTCTTACACACCTCACTTGCTTCTTTGACATTCATAGCTCTTGTCATGCATGCTCGTCTTTTGACACTTGACATGACTCTTGACACTGCTGGACGTAGACTTCCCCAAGTCGGCGCCACTTGTCCCTATCTTCCGATTTCCTCATCCATCGCCTACCGGCGACCCTGCACAAGTTGGTCCATTGGGCTGGTGGGCGTCCGACACTAAGTTAACTTAGAAACGGTCGCCTATCCAGGACTCCATCGGCCATTGGTCCTGCAGCAGATGTAACTACCCCACTGCCACATCAACTTACTAATTTTGTGAGCTATGTGAGTTACCTTGGTTCTCTTACAGATATCCTCATTTCTAATTGTATCCATAAGAGAAACACCCAACTTGTTCCATAGGCCGTTGATCGGCTTGGAACTTGTGGAGCAATCCTGTCGTCGGTGTACATGTCGGCCCCGTGGGTCAGGACGGGAATTATTATTACAAAATTATAGAAAATTATTCTACTTAAAACAACTGTACTGAATTAATAAAACTACTAAAATTATCATTCAATTAAGGAAATAAGCCCTTGTATTGTTTCGACAATCTTAAAAAGAAATGTTACAATGCAAGTAATTAAACTGAATGTAACTAGGCACAGAAAAAAAAACAACATAAATGGCACTAGTTAAGATAATATAGACATAAGGCACACACTGCACATGCACTTCCTCACGACACCAGCATGTAACAGGTACACTCTACATTAGTATAAGTTTAGTATTAAAATTAGAAAAAGATTATAAGTTATTCTTAAGGTACACACAACATAATATAAAAATCACAAAATTAATGTCACACACAGTAATAAAATTAAACAATAAGCCTGTATAAACACAAAATTTTTTGACAGTAATTAAGTTGTAAAAAAGGTATGGAACTTGAGTCCGTAGATTTGTTAATAATAAATAAAAAATAGTTTAAAAAAAAACGAAAAAAAACACGCTTTCATAAAAATATCAACTAAAAATCAGAAAATAATATTTAGTAAATTTGGTTCCTGATGAATGGGGTCTTAAAAAAAGGTTGTGTTTTCTGTGTTTTCTGAAGAAAAAGCGCTTTGAATACACCCCACGCTTTTTTTAAGACCCCATTCATCAGAAGCCAAATTTATTAAATATTATTTTCTGTTTTTTAGTTGGATTTTTTATGAAAGTGTGTTCTTTTTCTTTTTTTTAAACTATTATATATTTTAATTTTTTAGTTTAATGTTTTTGAAATACAAGCTTTTGAGATCCTGCATATCATGTAGCAGCAGAGTGCTAGCCAAGACAAGTAAAACGAGCCCAAACACGACGGGTCTATCTTGTTTAGTACAGGAGTTCCTGTGGCCACCTTCCGACTCCATCATCAGATCAGCTCCATGGTACTATATTATTGCAATGTCATCGACCGTTGACAGGTGTGCAAAGTTTGAATTAAATCTGATCTTTCAAAGTAGGACAAATTCGAGCTCTAAGGGGTTGGTTACATACATACATACTAGAAGCTAATAAAAGCGTGTTAACAATGAATGTAACAATAGATAATGATATCACAGGCTGCCCTCTGGGACAATCTGGAGCTCCTCCAAGAGCTGCTGGCAACCGGCACGGACGTGAACAGCAAGGACTCGTGCGGCCGCAGCGCTCTCCACGCAGCGGCTTTGGCGGAGCGGAGCAGGTGTCTCGCTGCGTTGTGCGCGGCCGGCGCCAAGCTCGACGCCTGCTGCGTGCCCAGCGCAGGCGGCAAGGTGAGCTTTTAAATAAAATAAAAAAATAGATAACACTTTATTGCTCAACAATTGTACAATTGAAGACGTGAGTGGATGAAGGTGATATGTCGCATATTCTGTTTTTTGCTTTTTTTGCGTAGATGAAGGTTATAAGTCGATACCAAATGACTACAGATCTTAGACCATAGATATAAGGCATATTAAAAAAAAATAGAAAGTTGAAAATGGTGTTAAGTTCAATTCTGTTTAAAATAAAAGTAAAACTTTTATCTCGATTTACTCAGAATTGGAATTATGCGACTTATCACCTTCATCCAATCATGTCTTCAATTGTCATGGTAGAAACAGTAGGAGGCCTTATCGCTTAATGCGATCTCTTCCAGACAACCGCAATATCTTATATATAAAAATGAATTGCAAAATGTGTTGGTAAGCGCATAACTTGGGAACGACTTTACCGATTTTGATGAAATTTTGTGTATGTTTGAGTGGGTCCCGGGATGGTTTGGCATTTATACATACATGCATACATAAAATCACGCCTGTTTCCCATGGGGGTAGGCAGAGACTATGGATCTCCACTTGCGACGATCCTGACAAACAACTTTCGCTTCATCTACTTTCATGCGCGTTTATTTGAAATGCTTTTTACCTGACCTTTTTTAATAATTCTGATATTTGTTCATGGTATGTTCGTCTCGGTCTACCGGCAACAGCTCTACCATTGACAATACTGTCATATACCTGTTTTGTGATTCTATTTTCATCCATCCTCTCTACATGCCCAAACCACCTTAACATTCCTTTTTCAACTCTTGTTATTACATCTTCTTTCAAACCACAACGATCCCTTAGCACACTGTTTCGTATCCTATCATTCAAGCTAACCGCACATATACTTCTCAAAGCTTTCATTTCAACTGCGTTTATCCTACTTTCATGCTTCTTCTGCCATACCCAACTTTCACTACCATACATCAGGGTCGGCACCAACACTCCTTTATGGACAGCCAAGCGTGCCTTTACAGACACTTTCTGGCTATTCATAAAAGAATTTAGCGCTCCATTCACCCTATTACCTGCCATAACTCTCCTTTCAATAAGGCATTTATACTGCAACAAAACCTTTTAGTACGTCATGTCTTTATGATTTAATATTTTTCTTTCGTTTTATTGTCTCTGTCTTATTGAATACAATACACTGTCTGCTAAAACTCCATTAATTCTTCAAAAGTAATACTGTAACATACTTCTGTATAAATTTATAAAAACAAAAGAGTTAAATAAATCAAATAAGAAATATATAAATAAAAACAATTTTTAGCTAGACGTGATGCTGGGGAGTTTCTCGCCGCTTCCTCTCCCTAACAGCAATAACACGTTGCGAAGCGGTGTACATAGATCAGGGAGTAAAATTAAATTTTAACCTATACTTCAAAGAGTGTTCTCCAGTCGAACTTATTTTTAACCGACTTCGAAAAAAGGAGGAGGTTCTCAATTCGTCGCGACCTTTTTATTTATGTATGTTCACCGATTACTTCGTGATTTATGATCCGATTTACGTGATTCTTTTTTTGTTCGACGCGGAATAGCTGCCATGTGGTCCCCTAAAATTTTGACATAGTTTGGCCCTGTAGTTTTCATTTTACGAAAAAAAAAAATTCCCGTTTCTTGGGACCTATATTTTTTGAGAAGCGCGGCACCATTCGCAGGTCCGCCCATACATAGCTAGACGCTAAAAAGTAACAAATAAAAAATAAAAACTTCGTTTAAAAAACCGACTTCAAAAACTAAAAAACTAAAATGTATAAAATAACTTATTTCTAAAGCTATTATCATTAATATATATTATCTAAAACATCTTGGAAGTCGGTGCAAAGTAAAACATAATAATTACTAAATTTTGAAAATTACTAAGCATCGACTTTAGAAATAAGTTATTTTATACATTTTAGTTTTTAAAGTCGGTTTTTTTAAACGAATTTTTATTTTTTATGAATAAACTTGAATTTGAAATTTATCAGACTGCACTCCATATATCGGCTGAGCGTGGGCACGTGGAGAACGTGAAGATGCTCCTGACAGCCGGCGCGAGCCTGTCGGCTTTGGACGCGAGCGGAGACACGGCACTAGCCTTGGCCGAGAAGAACGGGCATCGGCACGCTGCGCACGCGCTTCGCGAAGCCAGAGGTGAGTCCACACGACCTTCGGCAATGTTCATGCCTTTATTATAATAATACATATATAACTTCACGCGGGGTAGGCACGAACAACAGACCGCCATTCAGGCTTATTCTTACACACCTCACTTGCTTCTTTGACATTCATAGCTCTCGTCATGCAAGCTCGTCTGCTCTTAATGCTCCTGACGTCGCCTTCTGTTAGTACATGATCAATTTGATCACGGAAGGTGTGTCGTGGCCTTCCGCGACTTCTGCATCCACCCACTTTTGCATTGTATATCTGTTTAGTCATTTTATATTATATTTTTTATATTATAATAATAATAATAAATATTAGACATAGATAAAACTTTATTGTTCAACATAACAAAAATTATAAAAAAATGCACAACAAGACAATAGAATAGAATAGAATAGAATATACTTTATTGCATAACATTCAGATACAATTTAAGAATTTTAAGAAGATTTACAGAAGACTAATGTATCTATTGTTTGAATGTATATATATTTATAATATCATCATATATCTAATTATATATGTTTATATGATTATCTATATGTATATATAAGTAGTATAAGTATATAGTACTTTATTTATTTTTATTTTTTTTATAATACACCACCAAAAATCTTATATTTAAATTTCGTTCAAAATCTCCTGACACCGGGTTGCCTGGAAGAGATCGCTATAAGCGATAAGGCCGCCCATTGTTCTAAAACAAATGTATCCATATCAATTGTCTAGATTTAAGTTTATGGTGAACAATAAAGAGTTTTCATTCATTCATTCATTCAGAAGACAATAGGCGGTCTTATCACTAAAAGCTATTTCTTCCAGACAACCTTAGGATGGATAAGAGAAAATTGTGTGACATGTGGGTTTTGCAATATAAATATAATGAAAAAGTATATATATATATATAAGATTTTGAGATGGTAAGTATAAATAAACATGGAAATAAGACAAAAATATACATAATTTAATAGACATAAATAAATAATAAATAATAGAAGTCGTGGTAGCGTAATGGTTAGCGCACGCGCTCCTAAATTGAAGGGCGCCGGTTCGATCCTGACCGGAACGCATGCACCTCTTAGTCAGTTTTCTGATCTAATGTGCATATTGTTACAATTACCACGTGCTAGTGACGGTGAAGGAAAACATCGTGATGCAACCTGCACATCGAGATAACCGATGTGTCAAACCTGCCAAGCCGCCTTGGACAAGCGTGGCGGGTATACTGTCCGATCCCCTATAATGGGAGGCCCGAGCCCAGCAGTGGGACATTTATGTGCTGACATTATTATTTATTTATATATTATATATAAATAAATAATAAACATAGAAATAATGTATAGAGCTATGTAAGTAAATATGGGGGGGGGGGGGAATGAAGATGTTATTATAGACCAGACTATTAGAGCCCGAGGTAATGTTCCTTCACGAGTCCGTTGAACGCCTGAAGAGACTGAGCATGCCTGATTTTCACAGGTAGCGCATTCCATAGGCAATAGACAATAGTTACTTGATATAACTAAAGGCGGCCTTATCGCTAAAAGCCTATCTCTTCCACGCAACCTTTCTTAAAGAAATTCTTAAATTATCTATAATTATTATTTAATGCAATTAAAGAAAAAATAAATAAAAATGACATACATGGACAGCAGATTACAGTCAAAAGTATAATAATCTCTTTATTCCATATAAAATCACAAGACAAAATTTTACAATTAAAAGTTATTAAATTAAATTAAATTTCTAATAACATTATAGTCATTTCAATGTATAAGTAGTGTTACGAGTTAGCGGAACTCGAATTGAAATGCCATCAGAATTATTATAGAGTTTATTAGAACTGTACAAACACGTATAACACAGGTACAAATATAGCCGAATACAACAAATCCAAACGTAATGCACGATTCAATAACACGCGCAAAGTCCGTCACTAAATAGATTACAGAATGTACACAAGTCTTGCTCCGCTTGTAATTATCGCTCGACTGCCGATCTCTCCATTGGGACATTGCTTTACACTGCACAAATACAATTTGTCTGCTCGGCCGCGTGGACTGAATTTCTTAGAATCACACCTGGCTAATGACTACCATAAAACATTACAAGACACAATGGGCTATTTTTCTAATTACAAATTTTAAACACAACGCAAACAAAATAAGTCCAAATGCCGACAGGTAATAAAATGTGTTTTTACAGATCTGTACGTGGAATTTGTCTTTGTCGGAGACTAAGTTATTAAATTCTTCAAACGAGGACCCATTGAATTAGATAAAATTAGCGATGTCAAGTGTACGAATTGTTTTGTTGGCTTTTACGAGAGGCCAACCGACGCAGGAAATCGTTTTTCAGGTTTCATGTATTGGCAAAAGAGATTTATGACGGCATTTTGGAGTCCTTAGTTATTTCGCATAGTGAAGCAACGTGGTCAGTCTAGAAACACGTATTCGCCAAACATGTAGCAATACCAGTTCTATGTGTTTGTTACGTAACATGCGAAATGTAAGGTAAACGCCTTTGAAACTATGCAAATATAATAATATTAGCGGCCCAGGCAGACGTCCTGCTATGAAAAAATAAAAATCTAGAAACTGATTGCAGCGCCTTCAACCGGGATCAATTGTTAATTTAAACCAGTCTCGAATCTACTTGAAAAAAAATCATTAAAGAGGTGTTCAGCGGCGCCACCTACCGGGTCCAATCGTGTATCAATCTAGTGAAAATTCTATAGGAATCATCCAATTATTGTGCACTCTTGTCACTTTAGATCGCTCCCGGGATATATCCCGCGGGATTGTCGAGTTTAAAGTACTGCAGATTTTGACTTAGTCTCCTTATTCCAATTATTACTACTTGGCTTTCAATACAATATATTGGCAATATTAATGCTAAGATCGCATTACAGCCATAAAAAAGACCATTTAAATTCCATGTAAGCTAAACCGCGTGAAAAGTAATCCTACTTCCTATTAATATTATAAACACGAAAGTTTGTAAGAATGCATGGATGTATGTTCGTTACTCTTTCACGCAAAAACTACTGAATGGATGTTGATGAAACTTTCCAATAATATAGCGTACGCATCAGAATAACACATAGGCTATAATTTATAGAGATATAGGGTGAATTATCCAAAATATAAAGATTTTCCATCACCACTCCGGTCAGACTGCGGGGCGCAGCTAGTGTTATTATAATTATGGTATCAAGGTGACTTTACATCAAAACCGGTTTATTCATTTAGCGGTCGCATATTAAATATTCACGAATGTGAAACGAAACACAAAAGTTGAACATTATTATCTTAATATCAAAAGTGCGAATGATCTTCTAATTTTATTGAAAGAAGAAAGACGGAAAACAATTTTATTTTTAGGACATATACAAGTTTAACAAACACGTTAAAAGTAATAAATAAAACACATTAAAAAAAGAGAAAACAACCACTAAGTATCAGAATTAAATTAATTAAATAATATTGTTACAATTTGGGCCACCTGCATACCTGTAAACAAAGCACATTTATTACCCGCCGGCGTCGTTTGAGCTAATAACTTTGAAACAGTCTTATTGTAAATTCCTCTGGGTTGTATGCTTGTGGATACTAAGCTGTCTTCAATGATTAGTGGACTGTATTTAATATATGCTTTATTACAATATAATTATAACACATATGATAATGTATGCGTCGCCGGACGGTATGTGGCGGACTGCTCGCACGCGGCGCTCCCCTCTCTCCCCGACGTAACCGGTTGGCGTTAACATACTCCCGGCGTTGAAGATTTTTCTTCAAGAGAACTGATGGGCAAGCAGCAAATGGAATTGAAGGCACGACGGATGACTCCCTCCTTCGTCCTTATGTCAGCAACCCTCGCGACACCGTCATTTCCTGGTACGACGTGCTCTGTCCTTCCAAGAAGCCAAATCAGAGATGGAGTGGTTTTCTCTTTAATGACAACAAGAGCTCCTTCTATAAGTTCTTCTTTAGAGCTATGCCGTTTCCTATTATTCTGAAGACAGAAGATATACTCGTTCGAAAAGCGTCTCCAAAAGTGTTGTCGCAAGGTCTCCACGCGTTCAAATCTCTGCATACTGTTTATGTTCCGTATGGAGATTTCTGGATGCGGCACAGAAGTAAGTGGTCTTCCAACAAGGAAATGTGCGGGAGTAAGAGGCTGAAGGTTAGAGGATCGTCAGAAAGAGGAGTTAAGGAACGAGAGTTCAATGTTGCTTCGATTTGCGCTAAGCATGTAGTCATCTCTTTGAAGTCAAGTTGAATCAAATCTAAAATACGTACTCCTATATGTGTGGCATGTAAGCGTGTATGAAAGAAAAGTATAAAATGTTTTAAAGGCATTAGAAGCGCCGACAAAGGTTATGTCGTTATTTGAAAGTTGGTATTCGGTTTACCTCGACGAGCAATAAGGCACCCGTGAGCAGTAGTGAAGGCCTCTTTCGACAAATCAGAGACAGGCTCTAGGTAAACTGCCCTTGTTGTTATGTAAAAAAGATGCAAATATAAGATTTAAATAACCTTCCTCCCTTTCCTTCGCGGTCGGCTATAAGAATTGGTTATATTATATAAATATATTTTAAATTGATCGTATTTTTATATAATCTATTTTTTTATATATGTAATAAATTAATACATAAGCTCTTTTAAGTTTTGTCAAATATGATACAATATAAATTAAAGTTTGAATTGCATTGGTTTATTAGTCGGTCCCTGTTCCTAATAATTTCGATATCTTTATAAAGGTTATTTACTAAAAAATGTATTTTAATAATATGATGCAGTACGAAGCTTGGTACTTGTTGCAATGCGCAAATTATAAGTTTATATGTTGTTTTATAATTATATTGAAATCTTATATCAATTAAATTAAGATTTTAAAATAAGGCAATTTATGAATTAATGTTTGTTTTATATGTGTGTATATGTTTTATATTTAAGAAATAATTATTTCAAGTTTAGTATCAACAAAAAGGTGTAAATAAACTGAAGTGATGAACGATAACTCATCTATAAGACTCGCGAGATGTCCGCGAGATAGGCAATTTTTATATTTATTCTCCAAGGTGCACGCGTATTGCCCAGTATAATCAGAATAACTTTCCCGTATCTCCGAAACAAAAAGTTTATGTAATTGTCATCAGTTGACAGGTCGCGTTACTGATTTCCGTCAAGCGATTCTTTAGTAAAGAATAAGATACCGTAGGTTCTCAGATAAGTCGCTGGATGCCGTGCCACCTATGAAGGCAATTAAGTCTAATTAAACTTAATAGTTTATAATTTCGAAATCAATGCGAACTTGTGCCAAATACGTTCCCGAGGCTGTCCGCTCCATCAAATATGACGATGAAGAACGCAACAAGGAAAGACGGATCAGGCAATGTGTACTGTGTTAATGATGTCCAGAAGATGTTCGCTCCATCTTATAAGTCGATGGAGAACGCAACAAAAAGACGGACGAAAAAAAAAACACTTTATGCAATATTAAATAGTTAATAATTTTATAATAATGTTACCAGTGGAAGACGTTATTTGAAGAACGCAAGATCTAGTCAACATTGTATGTTTATAGTTATAGTAAGAATTTACGTAAATATGGTAATTTGGTAAATAAGGCTTACCGGACAAACTTGTGTAAGTACTAAAGTTTGCAATGCTACCTATATCCAATAAGACCCCGGCGTGGTGTGTCCATACGTTGGCACCCACCACTGTGACCAGCGCTGTGGATGGTAATATATGACGTGATATAATAAGAGTCGTTATTGTTCGATAAGATGAAGAGCTCAAGCATCGGAGACTCGTCATGAAGATGCAATAACAATAATAATACATGGTGTTGCAGTACTTACAATTAAGATGTTAGATGTATGAATCTCCTAGAAGAAGGCATTTAAGTTACACTTTATGTAAAATTTCGTTGAACACATGGATGTTCGTAAGTATGCAACTGTCAATAATGAAATATACGAGTAAGTATTTATTAATGTACGATTAATGCATAATAAAGAAATATAAAATTGAATTTCATTACATAATAAAATTATGTAATATACGATTATTATTATCTATATTAAAATCATACTAAGCCTATGACTTAATGTTGCAAAGTCATAACTAATAAGACAGCACTTCCATGACGGGAAGCCCGTAAATAAATAATGAATTAATGAAATGTCTTAAAGAAATCGTCTCATTATATATTTAGTATAAGAAAATTGACAATGAATTTTAACCAATCCTGATAGCCGCCGCTAGCTTAAGTCAGTTGAATTGATTTTATGAAGACTAAAATTATAATAACGTTTACTATGCTGAACTACAAGATTAGGGATGTCACCTGAGCCTACCTCTGATGCAGAATCAGACTGCTGTGACAGCTTGCGAGTAACAGCGATCAAATTGCGCGCTGCAGCGATTTGACTGTAGTACTGGCTTTCAAACTGCTCCCGGTCTGCATACAGCTCTTCAGGTGTATCCGAGATGAACTCCAACGCACTCTGGAATTCATCATAAGCAAAATATGAGGATTCTAATTTTCTAATTCTTAATTCAAGCTCTAACAGCTGAGTGTCGCTAAGATGTTCGTATGATTTAGCGTTTGCGAGAAAAGAAGTGAAATGCGTAAGATTTGCTTTAATGGAAACCCGTTTTTTAACAAGTTCCTTTATCTTTGCTTCATTTGCCATTTTTAAAAGAGAAAATAAGCTTTAAAAATGAAAAAAATAGTGTCCCAAGAAAGAAAAGATGTAGGGGAAGAAAGAAAGATAAACTTGAAATATGTGCAGTGAAGTTAAATTCAAGACTAAATATAAGTTTTATAAGTGATATAGTAAGCTACGCTATTAATGACTTCAATGAATGCACGTAGCGATAATCTAACTATATAGATATACGTATAAAATACCTTTACGCGTTGTTCACAAAAACTCGGCGATGTCTTTATGCAGCTAAAAGGAAAGATTAACTTTAAATGTACCAATATGCAACAATGTATCAGGCATGAGTCACCTAAGTAGATAAGAAACGCAGCTATGCGTATTGGTGATACCTGTATAACGCAAATGCATTAGCAATAATGAAGGTAACGAATGATTTTTAATTTACAATAAGATTACTATTAAATGATTGTATTACGATAAAATAATAATTAATGAATCGATTATATGTATAACTTGGATAATAATGAATAATAAGGAATGATAATGTGAGGAATAAGGTTTAGAAGATCTCACTTATCTTTTAAGATTTGCCGTCCGCCTCCGGTCACGTACGCAGTGGGTCCAAAGTTCAAGCGATGTTCACTTTGCTTTCACGTCACAATAATTATTTAATTTATAGGTCTTCTTGGTTCTTAAGAGGTGAGATGGACCATATGTAAGCGTGTATGATGGTTGGCCGGTTGGCGTTAACATTATGACTGTCTTCTTTTGTTTACTTTGTGCTAAAAATGTGTGATTAGAAAAATAGCCCATTGTCTTTTGTAATTATGGTAGTCATTAGCCAGGTGTGAGTCTTAGAAATTCAGACAACAGACATTGTATTTGTATAGTATAAAGCAATCCCCAACGGAGGGGTGAGGCAGTCGAGCGATGAGCACAAGCGAAGCAAGACGTGTGTACTACATTCGATAAGCTATTTAGTGAAGGACATTGCGCGTGTTACTGAATCTTGCATTTCGTTTGGACTGATTGTGTTCAGTCCAACGAATTATTAGCGGTTGGAATTATTATAGAGTTTATTAGAACTACACAAACACGTAAAACACAGGTACAAATATAACCGAACACAACAAGTCCAAACGTATTACAGGAGGTCGTAATTCAATAAAACGCGCAAAGTCCATCACTATTAGATTCCCGATTGTAGTACACACGTCTCGCTTTGATCGGGGCTCTCGCTCGACTGCCCCTCCCTCAATCAGGCCATTATCTACTGCACAAATGCAATATGCCCGAATTTCCTAGAATCAGCTTGTACTTTAAAATCCGTAACATCTGACTAATGAGTACAATGCAACAATAGGCCGTATGCCAATAAATAAGTATACAAAAGAAGACCATCATAAAAGAATTACAACAGCTTCAATGTTATTAGTTTAAATGCTGAAGGGTAATAAAATGTGTTTTGTTTCAGATACTTATGTAGGTGGGTTTTGTGTTTGGACCTGAGTTGTAACAGTATCATTTAAAAATGCATTAGTATACTTGTTAAGTGGATTAGACGGTCCGCTATTCATGTGTGTGTTTTTCTCTGCTTCTTGACATTCAAATTGGTATAAGGCTATGTGCCTATTGATAGCGATTCTTAAAATTATTTTATAAATTAGGTTTTCTTATCATTCGCTAAGTATAAAATAACAAAAATTAAAAACCGCTACAACGTAGTAGCGGTTTTAAGAGCTGAAAGTTAGTGGCCCAAACGTCGAAATCAAATACTAAATATACTAATATTTTCTTAAGTTTTCACGACTTGTATACATATTAAAACAAAGTTTTAACGGTTTTTAAGCGCCGTAATATATTTGAGTTTTGTTATTCCGACGTTGCACTTTTAAGGGGCCGTTATCACGGAAGAAAGATGTGTCGATGCCCTCGCCGGCAGCCGAGCCTGGGGCCCAAACTACCTGAGGGTAGGTTTTCAGAGTCAGGAAGGTTTCGACCACTTTTAACTTTCGGTCCTTAAAACCGTTACAGCATAGTTTTATCTATATACTAATACGTGAAGCAACGAGAATTGCGCGGACAGAGGAGTTTGAAATTTCGCACACTTCTAGTTTATATAGAGAAGAAGCCTTGGCGAAATCTGTGATTATAGAAGTAACAGTCTTTGACAACAGAACCTTAATTATGTTCAAACTTACAATTTAAATGAATTATTACGGTCGAATGTCGAGCATGGGTGATCACTAGTTCTTGTTAAGAACAAAATACTAAAGGCCGCTTGCATAAGATTGCTTAAATTTATTTAAGAAACACAAAACGTATTTAACACCCTTAAATACAGCTAGCGTCTTGGACAACTCAAAATTTGCCGCTAAATATGTACAAAATTAATACTAATTTAATTTAATAACCCTTATGCTCAAATCTGTTATTATTAATTATCGATAAAAAGCCGCCAGGTTAGGGTCATTATCTCATAATATACCAAGAATATATGTATACCCATTTCATTCAAATCTATACATGTACATATTTTTTATAAACTTTTTTATTATACTGATATATATTAGTCTGTAAGCCTTCCTAAAATTAAATAAATAAAATTGGAATGTCTGTTTGTAATATTGAAATAACCGCTTTTTAATACATGCATATGAATATATATACGGTATATACACCAAAAAAACATTTTTACAATTCTTGTCTGTTTGTCTGTCTGGCTGTTTGTTCCGGCTAATCTCCGAAATGGCTGGACCGATTTTGACGGGACTTTTAATGGCAGGTAGTTGATGTGATAAGGAGTAACTTAAGCTACTTTTATTTTAGAAAAAAATCTTTTATTTTCGAATTATGACGATTTTCAATCACCACGCGGGAGAGACCGCGGGGCGTAGCTTGTCCTATATAAACATAGTGAGACAACAACACAAAAACAAACGCTGCGCAAGCGCAATCCGGGGATACACATGTTGTACAAAAACTGCCTGCCTTATGCAAGCGGCCCTAAGCCTAGCGTATTAACTCGCTGTCAATCCGACCGCATCCCATTTATTCTACATAATTGACCTAAACTTGAGTCAGTGTTAAATTAGCGACGTACGTGACGCGACGTCGCTTCTTATGTCAATAATCGCTCGGGTTGTTATTAATAATATTATAAACACTTATTCCGTAAATAAATACTTAATAATCGCAATTAAAGAGTTTCTGAGGGGGAAATGGAGTGTGTTGTTTGATGTGCGGTTTTGTGTTTTATTGTTTTAATGTGAAGTATAGTTGTGTGGTGTATTAGTATTGGTAGCGTAATGGCTAGTGCACGCGTCCGAAACTCAAAGGGCGCGAGTTCGATCCTGGCCGGAACGCATGCACCACTTAGTCAGTTTTCTGACCTAATGTGCATATTGTTACAATCACCACGTGCTAACAACGGTGAAGGGCAACATCGTGATGCAACCTGCACATCGAGATAACCGGTGTGTCAACCTGCGAAGCCGCCTTGGACAAGCGTGGCGGGTATAGTGTCCGTTCCTCCTGTAATGGGAGGTCCGAGCCCAGCCGTGGGACATTTGTGGGCTGATATTATACATAGTTAGTTAGATATGTGTTGCGATATAAATATGAAACCTTAAATCAAGTTTGACATCCGTCTACGATATCATAACATGCTTTTTTGTTACAATATGAATCTTATATATAAAAATGAATCGCAAAATGTGCTGGCAAGCGCCATAACTTGAGAACGACTTTACCGAATTTGATGAAATTTTGTGTGTGTGTTTGAGTGGGTCTTAGGATGGTTTAAATCTACACCTAATTGGAGCCGGTAGGTGGCACTGAGATCGGGTTCTAGAATCCTCCCTAATCATCGGGAGCGATTTTGGTGATTTTGTTTTTGTGTCAACAAATTCTTTTAGGAATTCAGAAAATATGGCGGTACGTAGTTCGCGGGTCGGCTAGTATATACAGCGTGTTTCAGACCTTACGACAATAAATCGGACCACGTTTTCGTCATGACGTACTCTACCCAAATACATAAACAAATCAAGGTAGCTTCTTTGGTTTAGCCACAGGACCTCATTTTTCATTTCAGAATTTTACAACAACATGTTTCTGTTATTGTGACTAAATCGGTAGGTTAGTGGCCAAATGTATCATGTTGCCAGCACGTCTCTTCATCATTAAACGCGGAAGATGTTCATTCTTACCAAGGTCAGTTAACCAAAATTTACAAGATGTTCTGTTTTTATTGTCTTTTTATCGTAATTAATTTGTTTGGAAATTGCTTTTTTTTAATTTTGACATTACGGTTGATTTGATAGTACCAAAAACTTTGTATGGAGTCAGACTGCTAAAATTATGATTTATTGTCATTTGAAATGAAACACGTTGTATATATATATATATGTATATCTGTTGAAGAATACTTAATTGACTAAATTCATTTACATAGCAGCTCGCTCCAACCTCTTATACTATATTTTGTATGAAGTTTTTATCTAGCCAACCATGTAAGGCATTTATACTACAACAAAACCTTTTAGTACATCATGTCTATGATAACTATAATAATATTTTTCTTTCCTTTAATTGTGTCTTATTGAATATACACTGTCTGCTAAAACTCCATTAATTCTTCAAAAGTGTAACATGCTTCTGTATAAAAGTTATTTACAAAACCAACGTAATGTAATATTATACAGATTGAGTTAGATATGTGTTTGCGATATCAATATGAAATGTTAAATCAAATTTGACATCTGTCTACGATTTTATAACCTGCTTTTTTGTTACAATATGAATTATTGAATAAAATTTACGTTAAATTAAATTAATGCATGCCTATGAAGTTCGTTGTTTTGTCCAACAACCCACAGCCAGGTGATGGGGGTGTTTGGATACGGTTTATTTATTACTAGCTTCTGCCCCCAGACTTCGTCCGCGTGCAATTATTTTTTTTTCTATAAATCAGGGATTTAATAAGAAATACCTTATTAATATTACCATCTAACCCACGAAGATTAATAAGTAATTTAAATATAACCTAAATTAACTAAAAGTATTATTACTAAGAAAGTGTTCATTAACACTTCTTATTGTCTCTATTAAGGCGAAGACACTTTGTTCATGTGTTCTATATTAATAGCGTGCAATAGTAAAAAAAAGTTAAAAAATCCTCGATTTTTAAACATTCTTCATCGGTGCTCCGCTCCTATTGGTCTTAGCGTGATGATATATAGCCTATAGCATTCCTCGATAAATGGGCTATCTAGCACTTTTCAAATTCACCAACAACCAAATTTACTTTACATTTACAATGTTGCAATTACAATATTGCATTACATTTACAATTACAATATTGTAATGGTAGAATAAATAGGCGGCCTTATCGCTAAAAGCAATCTTTTCAACCTAACTTAAGGAATAATTTAACCTAATCTGGCGAAGTAGGTGGTGCAGACCATATACCATAAATACACATACTTAAACTATATATATATATATATATATATATATATATATATATAAATAGTCTATAATATAAGAATTAGGTATAATTATTTAAGGAAAAGTAGTGTTTTCTGAGTGCGTTCTTAAATGTAGGCGATGTTTGACAGTAAGAGCATATAAAATTTAAATAATATTAAATTGACTTGAATAATGCTATAGCGCTTCCTCGCACAGCGGAATTCTTAACGAGTCTGGGAGGATGTTTGGCCCGCAGATTTGTCTGGCGCATTGGGAAATATTTTAAAATGTTATACTTGATAATATATAAAACACAGGCTTCCTAAAATGACGTTAGTTCCCACACTTTTTTTAAAGTGTCTATCTAAAGTTATGGCTCACAGGAAGTTGTCTGGCAAGTGTATATCTTTGTTTATAACAATATCATATATGACATAATAATATGTAAAATCTAGTCTTGCTACTTTGACGTAAGTTAGCATGGTCTTTTTCCACCTTTGGTACCTGCTGCTTCTTCAAATAAAATTTTTCTTTCTTCTCTTTCTTTCTTTCTGCTATCTGAAAAACGGGTATCCATTACTTTCTAAGTTTATGTTATACTAGCTGCTCCCCGCGGTCTCTCCCGCGTGGTGATTGAAAATCGTCGTAATTCCAAAATAAAAGAATTTGTCTCAAATAAAATTAGCCTAAGTTACTCTTTATTACATCAGCTACCTGCCAATAAAAGTCGCGTCAAAATCGGTCCAGCCATTTCAGAGATGAGCCGGAACAAACAGACAGACTGACAGACAAAATTGCAAAAAATGATATTTTGGTGTATGCACCGTATATTCATATGCATGTAGTAAAAAGTTATTTCAATATCACAAATATACACTCCAATTTTATCCATATATAGATTGCCGATCCTAAAACTTTCATCTTTCCTAAAATCACCTAAGTCTTGGGTGACTGGGATCCTGTACTAATACATCAATAATAATTGCCTTAATTCGTTAACAATGACATTGAACATGAAGAAACAGGTCAATGGTCACTTATTTGCCGCAATCGTTATGTTTACTAACAAACTTGAGATAAGTGTGTTCAGAGTTCCGTACACACTAAACTTTGTTAAGTTAAACAGTATTATTGAACAGTTAATTCTTTTTTATAGAAACACAACCGTGTTTAAACTAAAAAGCAAAAACTAATATTGTTACGAATTTGTGGGGTGTGAATTAAAAAATGCTGTCAAATTCAAAATCAATTTTTTTTATTCAAAATAAGTTCCACTGGAGAACATTTTTTGAAGGTCATGCATATAGGTTAATATTTAATTGTACTTCCTAGTCTATGTAGACCGCTTCGCAACGTGAAATTGCTGTTAAGAAGAAGAAGCGGCTAGAAACTCCCCAGCAACATATATAGCTAAAAAAGTTTTTCTTTATATTTGTTGTTGTATTTATATTTAAGTACTTTTTTAAAAGTTTTATACAGAACTAGCTGTCCCGGCAGACGTCGTCCTGCCCGGTAAAAATAGGAGTTTGTCGCAGAGGGTTAATAATTTAGGGTTGTATGTATTTTTGTATGTTGTATCATAAAAAAATAGAAATTAAAAATTTTGTCTAAAAAATAAAAAAATATTTAGGGGTGGACTACCCCTAATATTTAGGGGGATGAAAAATAGATGTTGGTCGATTCTCATAGATACCGGATAAGCACAAAAAATTTCATCAAAATCGGTCAAGCCGTTTCGGAGGAGTATGGCAACGAAAACTGTGACACGAGATTTTTATATATTAGATTATGTTACAGAATGACTTTTGAACAATTAATGGAGTTGCAGAGTTGTAAACAGTGCATATTCAATAAGACAGAGCGCAAATAAAAGGATAGAAAATATTATTAATTAAAAATAATTGTCGTAATTATCCGTGCAGGGTACGGAGAATGAATTCAATTTCCTTCCTTGGGGCGGCCTGTCGTAAGAGGCGTCAAAACAGCCCACAGCCAGGTGGTAGGGCATTTGCCCGACTGGATGGCGACCACCCCTGGTCTAGAGTATGTCGCCATAACAACCTTGAGTTGTGTTCCGGCATTAGTGACTAGGATCCAGTCTTTCTTAAGAGAGCAGCAGCGCATTTGTAGCACCTTTGGTGTTACCAACCTGGTGTGACCCCCAAACATTCGAGAGCAGGCGAAAGAAATTCTTTATCGCGATTCGCGAGCCTGTGAATGCGGCCATAGAAAGTAATAGGTAATTAAAAACAATAACAAATCGCGATTTTCACGATCTGTAAATAATAACGATGCGTCAACGTGTGAATGAGATTTGGGCAAGTTATCTTTGTCTCACTCAGATATAACGAGAAGGCTCAAAAGGACAAAAGCGTTTGACCTAGTGCTGTAAACAAAAGGAAAGCGCGGTGTACTGTGCTAACATATTAAAGAACACATCAACAAAGTGTCTTTTCCTTAATAGAGAGAGACAAAGAGAAGTGCTAATAAAACACTTTCTTATTTAATTACTTTGAGGCAATTTAGGTTATATTTAAATTACTTATTAGTATTTTTAGATTAGATTGTAATAATAATATGATAGATAGATAGATAACACTTTATTGTACACCAATACAAACATGAACTTAAAAACTAAAATTATAATGTACAATCGAACAAATTGAATCATGACCCACCATAAGGTCATTTTCTTACAGTCGTGAAATACAATTAGGTTGAAATTCGCCTGAGCATACATTTCCTTGGTAACGAACTTGTTATCATGTTATTAGACATTGGCAGTTACTGACTACGTTGTATTAAACAGATCGGAGAGACTCGTCTATACTCGTGTAACATCTGACAAATGCTATTACGTGCTATTACTATCTCTGTCATTAGGTATGTTGGATTAAGTGCCGTTTCCTATATCTTACCGACCGTTTATTTGCCTTACTAACGATTAAAATTTGAAGTAATCTCTATACAAGCAATGTCAAAATTCAAAAGTTGGGTATGGCAGAAGAAGCATGAAAGTAGGATAAACGCAGTTGAAATGAGAGCTTTGAGAAGTATATGTGCGGTTAGCTTGAATGATAGGATAAGAAACAGTGTGCTAAGGGAACGATGTGGTTTGAAAGAAGATGTAATAACAAGAGTTGAAAAAGGAATGTTAAGGTGGTTTGGGCATGTAGAGAGGATGGATGAAAATAGAATCACAAAACAGGTAAATAACAGTATTGTCAATGGTAGAGCTGTTGACGGAGACCGAGACGATCATACCATGAACAAATATCAGAACTGTTAAAAAAAGGCCAGGTAAAAAGCATGTCAAATAAACGCGCATGTATGAAGAGGTTAATGAAAGTAGGTGAAGCGAAAGTTGTTTGTCAGGATCGTTGCAAGTGGAGATCCATAGTCTCTGCCTACCCCCATGGGAAACAGGCGTGATTTTATGTATTATGTACGTTATACGTTAGGTAGCAGAAATACACAAGAAAATAAAACATTAACAACATTAATGTGGAAGAAAATAAAAAAAATTTTTTTTGTTAATTTTATTAATTGGTTGTAGTATTTCAAAGTTAGAAATGGCACTCATTTTACTCTAATTAAACCTAAAACCGGGTATAAGCACCATTGTTTTCAATGACGTCTAATAGTCGATTACGCATCGACCCGATTAGACGATTGCAGATGTCGGTTCCCCTCATGTAATTCCAAATTTCATTACAGTGCTGCTCAATTGCTTCCTTTGTCCTCTCTTTTCTGTTATCCCACATTTGAACCATCAAACCCCATAAATTTTCTATTGGGTTGAGGTCTGGTGACCTAGATGGCCATGGAATTAGAGTAATTTCATCTTCATGCTGGGTAAACCAGTTCGAGACAATTCTGGCGGTATGTACTCGACAATTGTCGTGAACGTAGGAGAATACAGGGACTTCTTCAAGTGGGTACACTATTCGCACTGTCGATAACATTGATTCTTCCAACAAATCGACATAGTTTAATGCGTTTTAACGAGGAGAAATTTGGACAAGTTCACCTATACCCCGGTACCCATCCAGGCCCACATGTTAGCTGAAATTCGACCAGATAATTGATTGGGTACTACGTGATCCTCTGTGTATCGCGTATTGTTATAACGCCACAAAGTTAAGTGACCATGTTGAGAAGATCTAAATGATTTTTCATCTGAAAATATGGTATTAGTCCAGTCAAAGTCTAAATAATTACGTGCAAAATTTAATCTTGCAGTTTTGTGTGCATTCGTTAAGTGTACTTTCTTAGCATAATGCCGGTAATGCAGTCCAATGCGGTGTAAATGATTTCTTATGGTTTGTAAACAAACGTCGTAACGTGCCGCGAAATCTTGGGTACGAGAAAAAGGATGTTCTTCATAATGGTGCTGCATATCTGTACTTTGTTGGTTTGTTATTCGACGAACGCCATGATTATGTTTTCGTCTATCTTCAAGAATGCCCTCTTCAGCGTGCCGTCTGATCCATGTCCTCACTGTGTTCCGACTTATATTTAACACTCGTGATATTTCTCGAATGCCATAGCCTTCCTCACTGAGCACTACAATCCGAGCTCTTTGTTCTGCGAGACTACCCATTATACAATTTAATTTTTAGATATTAAGTTCTAATTTTTTTCTCATTGACTTTCCTTGACTTTTGATATACTTTCAGAATGACGTTTTGTTTTTAAAATTATAATAATTTTTCTATAATGAAAAGAGTTAGAATTATAAGGCAAATTTCAGTTCGAGATTCAAATTATTTCAAATCATTACTGTTTTATCTAAAACATATCTAGTACAATGATAACAAAGTTTAAAATTGCGTAGTTTTGAGGCTTTGACGCATTTTTATTAATGTTTATAACGTCCTAAGTGCAACACACACAATAAACCTTACTATTTTGACGGTTTTAAAGGAATTATTAGCAAAGTGGGTCATAAATCAGTTGTGCCGATCGTACTTATGTAAAGGGCGGTCTTATCGCTAAAAAGCGATCTCGTCCAGACAACCCCAGGAATGAATTGAGATGATAATGGCGATGGTGTTATACGTAACATATAGTACGAACTACTTACATTTTAATAATAAATACATAAATGATATATATAATAAGAAATTTTATATATTACTTAGATATATACTTAATATACATACCATACAAATACATAATTATCTACAAAATATATAAATGAATTTAAATATCATATTCCAACGACAGGTAGTATTTTTTGATCATAGTTTTAAATATCGCTAGCGATTTTGCTTGTCTGATTGTAACAGGAAGTGCGTTCCAGAGCTGTATAGCCTTAACGGTAAAAGAATTGCTATAAAAAGTTGAGATATACGCAGGCGTGTTCAATTTAAGTTTAGTAGAAGGGCGTAAATTATGAGAACATGAAAGAAATTCAAAATTTTGTTTCAGGTATTTTTTAAATACAACATTTAAGAATTCGTAAGACCGAAGTAAGAAAGGGAGTTGGTCTGAAAGAGAGTGTTGGGCTGAAGGTAAGGAAAGGAATGCTCCGGTGGTTCGGGCATGTAGAACGAATGTATGATGAAAGAATGACTAAACAGATATACAATGCAAAAGTGGATGGATGCAGAAGTCGCGGAAGGCCACGACACACCTTCCATCATCAAATTGATCATGTACTAGCAGAAGGTGATGTCAGGAGCCTTAAGAACAGACGAGCGTGCATGACAAGAACTATGAATGTCAAAGAAGCAAGTGAGGTGTGTAAGAATAAGCCTAAATGGCGCTCTGTTGTTCGTGCCTACCCCGCAAGGGACCTGGCGTGAAGTTATGTATGTAACATTTAAGAAAAAAACACTTATTATTATCTGATTTCTTTTTAATGCATGAGTTCAGCAGACGGTTCATCTGATGGAAAGCGGTTACTATCGTCTATGGACACAACACCAAATGAACTACAAATGCGCTGCTGCTCTCTTAAGGGAGACTGGCCTGGCCACTGATGCCAAAATCGCTCCCGGTGATTAGGAGGATTCTAGAACCCGATCACAGGGCCACCTACCGGTTCCAATTGTGGCTGTAAACCATCCCGGGACCCACTCAAACACACAAACAAAATTTCATCAGAATCGGATATATAGTTTTCGATTCTGTAAAGGACATCTTCTTCTTCAGCCAATTTCAGTCCACTTCTGGACGTAGGCCTCCCCAAGTACGCGCCACATATCCTGGTCCCCCGTCTTCCTCATCCAGCCAAAGGACATACCGACAAATATTCATTTTTATATATCAAGATTGAAATCGTGTTCCGTTGCACGCAGAAAAAGCTCGCAGTGTCTTGAGGTCTGGCGTTTGGTTTTTATTGGGTATCTTAATAGTTTTGATGATCGACCCAAACAGGTGCTACTTGCCAACCATCTTCTCAATCGAAATTTTGCTGTTTTTTGTATTTCAACAGCCTCACGCATCATTCTAGGTATGAAACGATTCTCTTTCGCGAGGATTTGTGGTTTATCGACACTATCTATACATACATACATAACTTCACGCCAGGTCCCGTGCGGGGTAGGCACGAACAACAGAGCGCCACACAGGCCCATTCTTACACACCTCACTTGCTTCTTTGACATTCATAGCTCTTGTCATGCACGCTCGTCTGTTCTTAAGGCTCCTAACATCACTATCTATACATATAAATAAAATTGGAGTGTCTGTTTGTGATATTGAAATAACCGCTTTTTACTACATGCATATGAATATATATACGGTACATATACAAAAATAACATTTTTTACAATTTTTGTCTGTCTCTCTGTTTGTTCCGGCTAATCTCTGAAATGGCTGGACCGATTTTGACGGGAATTTTATTGACAGGCAGCTGCTGTTATAAGGAGTAGGCTACGTTTATTTTAGAAAAATCTTTTATTTTGGAATTGGACGATTTTCAATCACCATGCGGGAGAGTCTGCAGGGCGCAGCTAGTATATTATATTTTTAACCTATTTCAAACCTGGCTGTGAGTTGTTTTGTCCCTGTTACTCTATTAAGTTAGCTCCTTAATGGAAATACGTCAAACTTAACACCCATTGTCGAAAATTAAGTAGGGTTATTTGCGGTCAACATAACTATAACTTGGCGGCCTTCAGCGAAGCATTAAGTTACGTTAAGTAGACTGTTATGTAACCGGCGTATATTGGCGGTTGTTACAAATAGTAGTGTATCTAGTTACGACCGCAGGCCAGTCCACGTGCCGTAACTAGTGCGTTACACGCGACTTTCTTAACGGCATATGAGGTTTAGGGCCGATTTGTCACTTACTTAAACAGCTTGTTATAGAACTTATGCATCTCATTAAGCATTGATATTGCCGGTATTATCATCATACAATAAAACCTGTATATCATCAGTTCATCACGCTTACACCAGTAGGAGCGGAGCACCAATGAAGAATGTTTCAAAATCGGGAGGGTTTTTTTTTAGTTACTTTTTTTAACTATTCCACGCGGAGGAAGTCGCGGGCAGAAGCTAGTTATCAAATATATTACTTAATCAATATTCATTCTTTTGCCTCACCATCGGTTGATTTTTGACATTGCTTGTGTGGAGCTTTGTCCTTTAACCGATGGTAAGGCAAATGAACGGTTGGTAAGATGTAAGAACGGGCCATAAATGATAAGATATCTATTCTTTATAACCCGTAGTCAGAAGACTGGCTCATATTTCGCCCAGCAAATAAGCGTGGCAATGCAACCAGCTTTCTGGGCACGCTACCCGCTGGATCTGCTACAGAATATACTTTAGCTTTAATGGTTTAGTTTAATTTTTAACAATAACTGAATTAATTAATTAACATTCGTTGTGGTAGTATAAGGTGAATCATATTTTTTATAAACATTTATAATATTAACTTGGATTGATTCACTAGTGAATAACCTCCTATACCGATTCCATGTTACTATAAAAAACAATTTTATAGATACCAAAATATGTGCCTTTATAAATTTAAAAAGTAAAGTTTCAAATTTGTAGTGAATTTCGAAACTTTAAAACTAAATTCGAAGTGTCAAATTCGAAAACTGAACTGTCGAATTTAAAATTCGAACGGCCGCCATGTTACAACGGTTCCGCCAATCAGCGCACGAAGCACGCGCAGTTGAACGCGAACAGCGTGATACGGAAGACGTGGTGGAGGCGGACACCGCTTACGATGTCACAGATTATTTCCTCGATGAAGTCGGGGACCCAAGAAGGGAATCAGGTTCATATTTTAATCCTCTCTCTACCAGGTTTGCTAGAATCATTAACATGTAAGAATGAATCATGAATATATTACCTCTGGAATATGTAGAGTTCAACATCTATATGACTAGAGCTCGTGTATAAGGCACCGCCACCACTTTTTGAATTTATATGCAGATGTTGTCAAAACTATCTTCTTCCATACCACCATTAACACCCGCTTGACAATGTATAGCGGTGCCGTGTACACGAGCGCCTACGTTCTACTTTGGTTCTTTGTATTGTATCTAGAAGACAGACGGCCTACATGACGTAAAGTGGTTACCATCGCCTACAGCCGTTTGCAATAAAATGGGCATTACTGACGCGTTACCGGCCTTCAAGATATTTACAAGCCCATGTTGCAGCGTAGAGGGAGAATCTTGTGCTGGCTTCAAATTCTTTACAGAATCCCAGCGGTACAGGATAGGACCAGTTCCTCAGAGTTGCATTCCTCACTATACAGACAGTAGAAAACGCAGAAATAGGCAACCAATTGTAGAATGGATATATCCTCTTTGCAGATGCTCAGGAGAGGGAACGGCTCTCCCAGCATGCGCAACTCCGTGACTTTGTCGCGAGAGGGGAGAGTCATCAGCTAAAACACAAGCTCCAGGCCCTAGGAGCGGAAGCTGGCTTGGTGGCTAACCTGACTCCTGGTGGAGCTAACACACTTCTATACGTGTAAGATCTTTTTCATCTGAGGCTTTCCTAGCTGTTTTCTACATGTCCGTCGGTTTTTTTTCCTCAACTGGGAAATAGGCAGGCGGTTCAACTCATGGAAAGTGGTTACCGTCGCGTATAGACGTTTGCAACACCATAGCGAAGTCAACACGTTGCCAGCCTTTTGGATGGGATATCGGGGAATAGATAGAATCAGACCGCAGGAATGGGATAGAGAAGATAAGTGAATGGAATCGGGATAGGATAGAGATTAAGGGGTTAGGGGTGGGGAAGTGGGCCATGGGAACTTTGAGTCAAGTTAGTCTTGAGCTAAGGTTCACGTTGACTTTCTATGAGAACGTGATATAGAGCCTTAATGAAGATAATGATTTCATCATGGCTCTACTCTGTCAATGTGTGACATTTCCATGATGGTAGACTCCTGTATTCTTATGCCTTCGCCACATATTGCTCATATTTGCACCAATGTAGCAACGTATATACGGTGCTGAGACGTGGACACTGACAGTGGGACTGCTCCACAAATTCAAAGACGCTCAATGAGCTATGGAACGAGCTATGTTAGGTATTTCTCTTATGGATAAAATCAGAAATGAGGACATCCGTAAGAGAACGAAGGTAACCGACATAGCTTGCAAAATTAGCAAGTTGAAGTGGCAGTGGACCGGTCACGTCAGTCGCAGGAGCGACGGTCGATGGAGCAAACGAGTCCTGGAGTGGAGACCACGTGTCGGCAAACGTAGCGTAGGACGCCCGCCAGCCCGGATGACTGACGAGCTGCGTAAGATCGCCGTCAGGGGCTGGATAAGGAAGAAGGGAGACTGGGTTTGTGGCGCCTATTTCAAGAGGCCTACGTCCAGCAGTGAACTGAGATTGGCTGAAGAAGAGAAGAAGAATGTAGCGTATTGCGGTTAATATTCCAACGTGTGGATCAGACTTGGACACAATGTTAACATTGCGTCCAATCACCGTCTAATGGCCAATACCGACGCGCAATGAGTCGGTCATTGAAACAAATTCAAAGGCGAGGGAATGAAAAGGGAGTAATCGTGGGCGCCACACGTTTGTTTGTTATTCGTCCCGAGTTGCAGCTACTAAATAATCATCGACCACCGCCTTTTCTTTCGGTGTTTTCTTGTACGATGCAAATGCCTAAACCATTTGCGTCAGCCGATAGTGCAAACGAGTTATCGTCGATAGTCTTTCACGTCGCGTCGCGTCCAATATCCTTGTCTATTTCCAATATTTGGGTACAAAGTTGGTATTGGAAGCCAATGTGTAGTTTGGTTCAATACTGGCTATTTCATATTGGAACCACGTTGGATGCAAAGTTGAATCCAGTGTGTGTCTGCGCCTTTAGGTGAATTGTATCAGGAAATCCATTTGGCATTTCCAGAGCCTCGGAGGCAGGTCTCACGACTGCTGTCGCGGCTCTATTGGACTGCGGGGCTGATGGACGAGCTCATCCAGTCACCAAGTACTGTCCACTGTACATAGCCTGCTACCATGGCCGGCCGGAGATCGTGAAGCTTCTCCTAGCTTATTTCCCACATGCTGTCCAGGTTGGAAGATTTTTTAATTCTTAGAATACAGGAGACAGGTTGACTGCTTACCTGATGGAAAGTGGTTACATTATAACATCAGAGGTGCTGCCGTCGTACGGCTAGCCCCGAAGGGGAAAGTGGAACCTGGCGATTGATGTTAGAAGACAACTCAAGGTTGTTATGATGGTAAGCTCTAGACCAGGGGTGAACGAAAAAGTCAGAGGAAGAAGCCTAAGGCGGTACGGGAAAACTGGAAGATTCACAGCTACAAATGTAAAAGTCGACCAAAAAAGAGATGGATTGTGAAGGATGACATGATGATTTGTGGTGGGATAGAGGACGTGTTTGTTTATTGCAGTAATTCAGCAGACAGGCAGACGGCCCATTTGATGGAAAGCGGTTACCATCACCTATGGACATTTGCCACACCAAAGGTGCTACAGATGCGCTGCTGCTCTCTTAAGGGAGACTGGAACCTGGTCACTAATGCCGGAATACAACTCAAGGTTGTTATGGCGACATAATCTAGACCAGGAGTGGTAGCCATCCAGTCGGGCAAATGCCCTACCACCTGACTGTGGGTTGTTTTGTCGCCTCTTAAGACAAGCGGTCCCAACGCAGAAAATTGTATTCTTTCTCCATTCCAACACGGATACTTCTGCTGTACCAAAGATCAGATACAGAAGGTAGTCTTGAAGAAACCTAAGGAGGTAACCTCCAGGCAACTTGCTCATTAGATCATCCTTCTTTATTCCAGCAAGAGACCGTGGAGAAGTGGCTGCCTCTACACGCGGCGTGCATCGGTGGCCATCCTGCCATCGTCACCTTACTCCTGGAACATTCGTATCCGAAGGACATGTTGAATACTTACATGTAAGTATGTATTGTTCGAGACGGGACGATATGGCAATTTGCTAGTGATGTGCCTTCACTTACCTGACGAAGTGTGACTAGGGATGGGGGCGGTCCTAAATTTCGTGACGTCACACTTAATCTTATATATAAAATTCTCGTGTCACAGTGTTAGTTACCATACTCCTCCGAAACGGCTTGACCGATTCTCATGAAATTTTGTGTGCATATTGGGTATGTTTGAGAATCGGCTACTATCTCTTTTTCATCCCCCTAAATGTTAAAGGTAGTCCACCCCTATTTTTTTTTTTTTTTTTTTATGATACAGCATTAAAAAATACATACAATTCTAAATTTTTAACCCTCTACGATCAACCCCTATTTTTTAATAGCGATATTAGTATTTTTATAATTTTCTACTAGGATGATTTAGTTTTTAATTTGAACCAGGTAGATGGCGCTGCAATCGGGTACCAGAATTTAGGTGTTCTCTTTGTTGTTGCATGTGTTGAAGTTTGTTCCGGAATTTTAAATAAACGATTGGACCCAGTAGGTGGCGCCGCGATAGTCTTTCTAAACGCTGGACCTGATTTTGATGAAGTTTTTTTTTATTATTTCAAGTGGATTTGAGAATAGCTTAGATTAACATTTGGTCCCGGTAGATGACGCTGGAGTCGGGTTCTAGACTTTTATATTTTAAAGGCAGGACAACGTCTGTCGGGTACACTTAGTTATCTTATATATTCACGTCTATAATAGCTATTGTAAATTATTAATGTATGTAATAGTATTGCGAAGACATTAAAGGTACATTTGTATTGAGATAGTGTCAAAGATGTGGAAAGAATGTATGATGAAAGCATGACTAAACAGATATACAATGCAAAAGTGGATGGATGCAGAAGTCGCGGAAGGCCACGACACACCTTCCATCATCAAATTGATGGTGTATTAGCAGAAGGTGATGTCAGGAGCCTTAAGAACAGACGAGCATGACAAGAGCTATGAATGTCAAAGAAGCAAGTGAGGTGTGTAAGAATGGGCCTGTGTGGCGCTCTGTTGCTCGTGCCTACCCCGCAAGGGACCTGGCGTGAAGTTATGTATGTATGTATGTCAAAGATTCATATTCTACTAAATCCGCAATATCGCAATATCTATATCGTCGCGGCATAATAATAGTAGAGAAATGCAATGGCAATATTTCGTGAAGTTCGCTTGTAGTATGTAAGCATTTGTATTGTGCATTGTAAGGGTGGCCAGCGCACAATAATTAAATATTTGCACACGTATTATAAATGTAGTATATGAGTCTTTAATTTTGTTAAACGTGGAGAGAATAAAGACATACACATTGTGGTCGCGCGTATTTCATTTAATATTTATATTGGAAATTCTTAAAGTAATGGAACGAATCGTAATACTTCAAATCATGTAAAACCACATCCTATCTTTTTTTCCTCTCCGGTACATACTCTAGCAAGCAGAAGGAAGGAGACAGCATGAGACGTCAACTGCATCGCTATAGTGGTCATCGCATAGAAATGACCTTCTCGCTTACGGACTGCAACGCATACGCATCGCTTTTGAACATTATAAAATATTTTCGTCCATATACTTTATATACATAGACTTTACTAGTTTTCGTGAAATTGTGCGTGTCGTGCTAACTTCAAGAATCACGGAGAAACCATCGCTTCGCTACGCAAAAGTACTGTGCCATCCTTCCTTTATACAGCGTGTTTCATTTCAAATGACAATAAATCATAACTTTAGCGGTCGTACTCCATACAAATTTTTTGGTACTATTAAATCAACCGTAATGTCAAAATTAAAATTTTAAAATTTCCGAACAATTTAATTACGATAAAATGGGAATAAAAAACAGAACATCTTGTGGTATTGCACGTGTAACTTATACAAATCAAAAACTGGGTTTCTATTTTACAATAATATAATTACGCTTAACGGTATTAACAAAAGACAGTAAGCAGGTAGGCGCACGATATCACGATGCAGTGTGTGTCGCGCAAGCCGTCGTGGCGAGAACCGGTGCGCCACACATCCCGCGGCCCACCTCACCGACGACGCCTTCAATGCGCGATCCGCTTAGTGGTGGTTTTCCACAATCTTGTAAATATTGGTTCGCGAGCGAGTGCGTAAGAATGAACAACTTCCGCGTTTAATGATGAAGAGACGAGCGGGCAATATGATACATTGGTCACTAACCTACCGATTTAGACACAACAACTGATACATGTTGTTGTAATATTCTGAAATGAAAAATGAGGTCCTGTGGCTAAACCAAAGAAGTTACCTTGATTCGTTTTTGTATTTGGGCTGAGTACGTCATGAAGATAACGTGGTCTGATTTATTGTCGTAAGGTCTGAAACACGCTGTATAACTGTCTATATTTCCCCGTGGTTTTACATCGAAATGAAATGAATATGCGTAACAATTACCAATTCGCGTAACCACATTGGGACAATGTAATTGTAATAAAACTATCACCTCAGTCTACGAGCAGCATCCGCTCATACCACACGCTTATAAATATTTATAAAGACAAACAGAAACAGAGAAGGGGGGGGGGGGGAGATATAGATTGGACTGCTGGTGCCTCCCGCTGCTGGGGAATGGGCAGTATACCCGCCACGCTTGTCCAAGGCGGCTTGGCAGGTTTAACACATCGGTTATCTCGATGTGCAGGTTGCATCACGACTTTTTTCTTCACCGTTGTAAGCACGTGGTAATTGTAACAATATGCACATTAGGGAAGAAAACTGCCTGAGTGGTGCATGCCTTCCGGCAAGGATTCGAACCCGCGTCCCTTCAGTGTGGTACGCGTGCGATAGCCATTATGCCACCACGACGAAAAACAATGTATACTTTTTGTCAACCTTCGTCCCTTTTGTAGTGACGCATCGGGCCAATGGCAGTACAAGTTCGGCTTCGACGCGAACGCTCGCGACGTGAGCGGCCAGACCGCTCTGTACGTTGCGTGCACTCTCGGCAACGTTGCCGTTGTGGACGCGTTGCTCACGCACACCGTCGTCTGCGAACCGGTCATCGTTGCCAGGCAGGTGAGTTTAATTATTGATTCACTTGTTACATGGGGCGCACTGGCGCGTTACCCGTGCAGGAACGGATAAAGAATATAATTTCCTATCCGTGTGGGAACAAGGAAAGAAATAAAATTTCCTATCCATGCAGGACCGAAGAGAGAATACAATTTTCTATCCGTGTAGGAATAAAGACAGAATAAAAATATCCTATATATGTAGGAACGAAGAGGGAATACGATTTCCTATCCGTGCAGGAACAAAGAATTAAATAAAATTTCCTATCCATGGAAGAAAGAAGAGAATACAATCTCCTAGTCATGCAGGAACAAAGAAAGAAATAAAATAACCTATCCATGCAGGAATGAAGAAAGAATACAATTTCCCATCTGTGCAGGAACAAAGAAATAAATAAAATAACCTATCCATGCAGGAATGAAGAAAGAATATATTTTCCTATCTGTGCAGGAGCACAGACAGAATAAAAATATCCTATCTATGTAGAAACGAAGAGAGAATACAATTTTTTAGCCGTACAGGAATAAAGAAGGAATTAAAATATCCTATCCATGCACAAATGAAGAAATAATACAATTTCCTATCCGTGCAGGAGAATAAAAATGAAATTTTCTATACATGCAGGAGCAGAGAAAGAATACAATTTCCTATCTGTGCAGGAACAAAGAAAGAAATAAGATAACATATCCATGCAGGAACGAAGAGAGAATACAATTTTCTATCCGTGCAGGAACAAAGAAAGAAATAAAATAACCTCTCCATGCAGGAACAAAGAAAGAATACAATGCCTATTCTATACACCGCTTCGCAAAGTGTATTGCTGTTAAGGAGAAGAAGCGGCAAGAAAATATAAATATTGTTTTTCTTTATATTTCTTATTCTGTTTACATCTCAAGTTTTTTTTTTATAAGTTTTTTTACAAAAATATGTTACAGAATGACTTTTGAAGAATTAATGGAGTTGTAGCAAATAGTCCATATTCAATGAGATAAAGACACAATAAAAGGAAAGAAAATTATTATTAAAGTATAATAAAGACATGACATACTAGAATTTTATGCTGCAACATGTCTCTATAAATTCCTTACAAGCTTGGCAAGGTAAAAACGTCATACCAAATATAGTATAAGAGGTTGGAGCGAGCTGCTATGTAAATGAAGTTTTGTCATTTAAGTATTCTTCTGTTCACCTCCTTTCCATCAGGTCGAAGAGGCGCAAGAGGCGACCCAGCAGGTCCAGCAGGTGCTGAGTCCGCACCGCAGCGGGATATCCCTAGGGATCCACGCCATAGTCAGCAAGTTGACTGGCGCAGCAAGTAATCACGTGAGCATAGTGAAGTGTTTTTGATTCAATTGTCCAATATAGAATTTTATTGTATTTTGGAAAATTAAAAAATACATCAATAAGGTATTAAAATCGATAGTTTTTGTTTAAGCTTAAGCTTTCGTGACCGTTACACATACAGGGCGTTCCATTAGTAGCTCACAACGCCCAAAATACTCCGTCTGCCGTTCCACATGGTGACCGCGGTCGTTGTGGTCGTGGCGAAAACGTCACTAATGACGTCATCATTTTCGATTACACAACGCTCACAGCGACCCATATCAAGAGGTGGGACTAATAACCGTTCCACTTGGGTTTACGATTGTAACGCCGGCAAGCAAGTGGTACGGCAAAAATCGCGGTCGTTGTGAGTCTCTAATGGAACGTTGCCATAATAAAACTAAAGGTTGTTGCGCGGTATTTTGATTTTTATTTCGACATTTCAGTCAATTTTCAGTAGAGTAAATATTTACCTTTAACAAAGATTAAAATTTAAATAATTAAAATGAATATATTGGGGCCTGCCCCCAACCTGAGTGAGTCGTTGAATCAACTCGTACAACTCTCTTATGAATGTGTCATACTGGAACACTGCTCTAAGCTTGTAATATAAAAAATAAGGTCAAGTGAAGCTGTCATTATAGTCTAGGAAGTTAAAAATCGAAGTATAGAATAGAATAGAATATATTATGTTGCATAAAATTAAGATACAATTCAAGAAGTTTAAGTACAGAAGACAATAAGCGGTCTTATCACTAAAAGCAACTTCTTGAAAAATTGTCTAACATGTGGGTTTTGTAATATAACTAGAACAAAACAGTCTATATATAATATATAAATAATAATAACAGTCATAGTAATATTGTACAGAATTACGTAAATATGGGAGAGACGAAAATGTTATAATTGACTTTAGAGCCCGAAGTAATAATCCTTCACGAGTCCATTGAACGCCTGAAGAGACTGCGCACGCCTGCTTTTCACGGGTAGCGCATTCCACAGGCACACTGCGTGAACTGTGAAACATTGATTGTAAAGTATATTATCCCCGCAAATGGCTAATGCCCTGGAACCTTGTCAAATTAACATTCACGTGACGTTATCCGCAACTCGATATGTACGCGTACTCGCCGGCCAGTGATGCTAACGGTACTGGGTGTTCGGCTACGGTTACGTCACCAAAATGGCGGCCAGGCGCGATAGCAATTTGCGGGAATAATACCTATGTATATGTATGTGTTAGGATACGCCAGAGGACAAGAGGCGTCTGCACCCCGTCCGCTGGGACGTGACCCGTAACGGCGACAGCTGCGTGGCGTGCGCGTGCCGCGCCGGCCACGCCCCGGTGCTGCGGCGGCTGCTCGCGGCCGGCGCGAGCGCCAACGCGCCCGCGCACGCGCCCAACGAACAGGTCACTTGCTCACTCACTCATTCATTCATTCATGTTGAGATCGCACCAACGCGCCCGCGCACGCGCCCAGCGAACAGGTCACTTGCTCACACTGACTCACTCACTCATTCATTCATGTTGAGCTCGCACCAGTGCGCCTGCGCACGCGACATTCGAAGCGGTCGACTTGTTCACCGACTCACTCACTCATTCATCCATGTTGTACTCCCGCCACTGCGGTTGCGCACAGGTCACTTGCTCACTGAGTCACTCATTCATGTATGTTGAACTCACGGCAATGCGCCTGCGCACGCGCCCGTCGAACAGGTCACTTGCTCACCGACTCACTCACTCACTCACTCATTCTTTCATGTTGAACTCACGGCAATGCGCCTGCGCACGCGCCCGTCGAACAGGTCACTTGCTTATTGACTTATCACTATCATCACTCACTCGTTCAATAACGTTCATTCATTCATTCATTTTGAGCTCGCATGTTTCTCCAGAGCACCCCGAGCAGTGAGAGCTCCCGCGAGATGAGGCGCAGGTCCCGCAGCGCTTCGGCTGTGAGTGGGGCCATGACGAGGGCCAGCAGTTCCCCGTCCCCGTGCCGGACCCCCTACAGCAGTGACAGTGAGACCATTTTTATTATGCTATGTTATTTCCCAATTAGCAATGGGGATTGTTCACAAAAAATTACCTTCTGATTTTATATTTTTATTACGTAAAATAGGGTATTTTAAGATACTAATTTGAATAGTTTTGTAATTTAAGCATTAGTTTTTTGTAATTCGATTTTAAAATTATTTCTCCGATGACGTCATAAGGGACAAGTTTACATTGATTTCTTTGCCTGGAAAACAAACATAACAAAAGTAAGTTTTATTTATATATAATTATCGTAATCTGTGCTACTGTTTAAATGTCACTGTCATTACTCATTACGTATCGTGATCATTTTAGTGTTTTTTTTCGCTAGGCTTATAATTTTTCGTGTTCAGCCATTATTATTTTCTATAGTTATCGTTAAATTTTTAAATATGGTCTTTAGGGGAAATCCATGTTGCAGAACTTAAATCAAATAATGTACAGCTAGAATTTTTCTTTTACACCTGAAGCAGCCAAACAGGCAGAGGGCCCACCTGAATGGATTTAGTAAGGTCAAATAAAGGTCAAACGCATTTCTTACAAAATACAAGAAGATCGTACGTTTTTTGGAATTTTAACTAGACGGAAATGATTAGGGACACTATTCCTCGAAATGGTTTTTCAACTTACCTTACTTACTTTACAATTCATATGTTGAAAAAATCTAAAATCCTCGATCTATTTAATGTCAGTCCTCACATTCTTCAAAATAATATCCCAGATTGATTAAGTATTGTTACACCCCGACAAAGTGAGTGCACACCTGTCTGCCATAAAGCACAGTTTATTATCTTTATATTTATCTGTGCAGGAACGGAGAAAGAATACAATTTCCTGTGTTGGGGTGGCCTGTCGTAAGAGGCGACAAAACAACCCACAGCCAGGTGGTAGGGTATTTGCCCGACTGGATGGCTACCACCTCTGGTCTAGAGTATGTCGCCATAACAACCTTGACTTGTTTTCCGGCATTAGTGGCCAGGTTCCAGTCTCCCTTAAGAGAGCAGCAGCGCATTTGTAGCACCTTTGGTGTCGCAAATGTCCATAGGCGATGGTAACCGCTTTCCATCAAGTGGGCCGTCTGCCTGTCTGCTGACCTCCTGCAATTAAAAAATAATAATTATCTTCCCGCTTTTGGACTTCCTGTCTTTACTTAGAAAAATAGCCTATTGTGTATTGTGTTCGTTTATGGCCGTTCGCATGAATAATTAACCAGGTGTGCAGATTACGTTTTCTTGGAAAAATTCATACAACAAAAATAAAATAAAAACAACTCTTAACGACTTGATAGCAACTCGATCACAAAGTATTTGTGATTATTTATTCAAATTTAATGAAAAAAAATATATAAAAAAAATCTCTTGTTGATGTAATACCTTTATCTGGAATCTATTGAAATTGTGACCTTCTTGGTTCCAGGAGATGGACCCTGGACGGCGTTAGCGATAGCAGCTCGGGCGAAGAACGTGCAGATGGTGGAAATTCTTCTCCAACACGGAGCAACCGACCCCCATTGCAGGGCCATCAAGGAATGCGCCAAGCATGGGCTCACGGAGCTGCTGGCCAAACTCCTGGCCAGTAAGGTGAGAGACAAGAGACTTGAATTTGGGAAATAGTAAGAGACAGGAAGAGTCAGTTTTCGACGTGGGGTAACATCATCGACCTATCACACACAAAATCAAATTAAAAAATCATTTATTCACTAAAACATAATTCAATATTTTTGAAACTTGTTGGTCTTCAAAATAGTTCGACCTGTATCTCGGAGACCTCCCTCCTAATTGGTACAATTTCGATTGGGAAATTATTTGTTACAGTTACATGTGTATGAGTGATTGCGAGTGTGTGTTATGTGTGATATTGAGGAATATGTTTTTTTTTTCATGGAAGTATAGGTTTGCGTATGACCACTGTCTCACCTGATGTTGAGTGATGACGCAGTCGAGGATGGAGCACGCTTACCTAGAAGATACCTATTCACTTGTGATTTGAAGACTTCAAGATTGTATTTGTCAGGAAAATCAGACTCCGGCAAATTATTTAAATCTTCGGCTGTGCGCACCAGAAAAGGTGAGGCGAAACGCTTGGTTCTGACTGGTGGTGTTTCCACCATGTAACGGTGGCGTAAACCGGTCCGTCTGGTTGTTCGATGATAAAAAGGGGATGGAGGAATCAGCTCGTGCAATTCTGAGGAACACTCCCCGAAATGTATCCGATAGAACACAGTCAGCCCCGTGGCCTTGCGTCTATGCTCTAGACTCTGGAGTCGAGCATCAAAAAGACGATCATCGCCGATCAGCTTCCTGGTTCTTTTCTCAATTGATTCCAACGCCTCCAACTGGTATTTGGCTGACCCGTCCCAAAGATGAGAACAGTACTCCATGCAGGACCGAACTTGTGCTTGTATGGAAAAAGATAACAATGTTTATGAAATGTGTGTAATTGAACCAACTGAATCATGACCCACCATAAGGTCACTTTTCCTACAGTTGTCAAATACAATAAGGTTGAAATTCGCCTTAGGGGGCGTGAGGTGTTTAAGGGGGGGAGGGGGTCGAGTGAAATCTCATCTAATCTTACGTTGGAGAGAGGGGGGGTCTCGGCAAATAACACGCAATTTTTTTTCTGATTGAAACAAAAAGAAAATTATATCAATCAATCAATCTTTATTTTCAAAAACATAGGTACATGAATAGGTGTTACATGATATAAAGTTTCCAGTATGTTTTGTCATTTACATGACGTGCAAATGCACTCACATAGCCCTAAACTAACGTTACAAATTAATTTAATTAAATATACATGTCCAAAAAGTTAAAATGAATTGTCAAACATTTTAAAAACAAAATTTAAATTACTGAAAATATTAAATTTAAAATGTCAATGTTATTATCTTATTTTATTGTGTTTCTCATCTAGGTCTTGTTCCAACCAAAATACTCATGCACCGAGTAAGAACACCTCTCCAATAACCAATTGTGAAGACTGACTCGAAATAAATTCAAATTAGCATTTTTTATGGCAACAGGCAAATTATTAAATATTTTAACACCCATAAAATTAGAATTTTTTTGTAAGGACAGGTTGCACGACGGATATAGAAGTCGATTTTTTAAGTAGGGCCTCAGTAGTCTCTGACTTGATTTTTCGTACGTGGGGAAGAAATCTATACTATTCTGGTCCATTTAATCCAGATTGTATACATGCTTAAGATTTAATCTTAAGGGTAATCGTAATACGTTTAAGATCATTTACTAATTGTTTTATACCAAATAGCTCAATTTGAAAAACTCACATTTTGAAAAATCTCACGCGAGATTGGGGGATGGGGGAGGGGGTTGAATAAAATCTCACGACATCTCACCGGGAAGGGAGGGAGGGGCAGAAAATTTAAAAAAACACCTCACGTAATTTATGGACGCCTCCTTAACAGACATTGACAGTTATAGACTACGTTGTATTAAACAGATCGGAGAGACTCGACTATACTCGTGTGTAACATCTGACAAGGCAAGATTTCAGTTCCCGATTAAAATCATTTCAAATAATTACTGTTTTATCTAAAACATATCTAATACGATGATAACAAAGTTAAAATTGCCTAGTTCTCTGAGCCTATAGTAGAATTGTTTTGTTCGTACAGTTTGGGTCATAATCGTCTAAGAGCTGGCAACGTTTTCGAGAGATAATTTCAAGAAGGCCAGTTTTTAGATATGCTATTCTTCTCACTCTAACGGACGTCATACGGGCAGTCTGGCTGGCGGTAGTGGTTGCGTTCATCAGTGCGCATCGTGTCTGTACAGGGAAAATATCAATTTTTCAAAGCATTTTAAGAAGGTTTCTTTTTTGCTTATTCATTTAATTGGAATTTTTGACACATGAATCTATTATTGCCACACAATTTTATTGTTGTTTAAACCGTGCCAGACGCCAATTCAGAATTGGTTTTTTATTTTCAAATTATTTTAGTATGGCTAAAATTTTCATATGACGTTATTTAACTAGCTTGAAACCCAAAATTAATTTGCCAAACAGTAATTCATTTGTTAATCTTCAGCCAGGCCGAAATATTTATATCTAAGTTTAAAATTAACAGCAAAAAAGATAATAATGATTTTTATAAGAATTATAATCTTTCTTTGATAAGAATAAGTTTTTATCGATAATGGCGTTGCGCCCGCGCAACATGCTCACCGCCTTAGCCGGGCTGAGGCCGAGTTTGATTTATGACCCAAACTGCACGGACAAAATAATTCTACTATAGTGAGCCTTAGCCGGGCTGAGGCCGAGTTTGATTTATGACCCAAACTGCACGGACAAAATAATTCTACTTTAGTGACGTATTTTTAATAATGTTTAAAACATCCTAAGTGCGACACACACGACAAACCTTACTATTTTGACTGTTTTAAAGGAATTATTAGCCAAGTGGGTTATAATTCAGTTGGTTCGATTGTATATTTGTATATATATATATATATATATATATTAGGGTGGTCGTTAAAAATATTTAACTATTGTTCTGTACCATCATAGTCACGAGTTAAAAAGTTAATAAAAGAAACCCCTTTCAAAATAAAATTGAAACTGAAAATACTCTTCAGCAAACATGTCTAGTTCTAAAATTTTTATATAATATTAAAGCGTAACGTCGGATAAACCAAAATCAATCAAATCACCGCACTTAAAACCGTTGAAACGTAGTTTTATTATGTATACAAGTAGTGAAAACTTAAGAAAATATTCTTCTGAGGATGATGCGAATATATTTTCGTAACAGGCGTATCCCGATCCCGATTTCAAGCTGAACAAAGCGACGATATCGGAGAGTGTGTTCCACACGAGGGAGAGCGACGCCGCGCTCACGTACAGCGCCCTCTGCCCCTCCACACCGGTCATGGTGAACTGGAGGGAGCTGAGGACCCAGATCCCGCAGATACGGTAAGTTAAATTATGTCTTATTGCAGTGTTGTTCAACGTGTGGGTCGCGACCCCCTTGGGGGTCGCAAAGTCTCTATAGCGGAGTTGCAAAAGGTTGGGAAAGCTACTGCAGTAAAGTCTGCAATATCCGTAGATTCATCAAATTGCAAGGACACAAAAGTACGTTCTTTTATTTTTTCTATGACTTGATCACGAACACCAGTCACCATATCGCTTATCCTGCGTTGAATGGTACTGTATAGAGAGAGGTATATTTTTGAGTTTTTCGACCTCTTGTTTGCCAAACAATCTCCGCCATATCTAAAGCCACTAGTAAAATCAAATCTCAGTAATAGTATGAGATTTTCCTGCTTTAGCCACACGTATGCACGCAAATTGCGTTGTCTATTGGCGATGCATTCGATGTAAAAAATTACGTACTTAATCATGAATTTATACGAAGCCTAATTATGAAAATGAATAAATATGTTACATTGTATATTTGTCTCAAAATAAAATACACGAAAAAAAGCAACAGGGGGGTCGCGAGATATTCCTTCATACTAAAGGGGCCGTGTCATGAAAAAGGTTGAAAAACACTGTCTTATTGGAACGAAGTTCCTTGTCGCGCGTTTGCGAAAGGGGGGCTAGGCGGAAAAAATTAAGACCAAAAGTTGTAACGACACTTTTTGCTATAGTTGTAAGCCGTGCGGCTTGCGCGTGTTTCTCTGTCTGTCTCCCTCTCTTTCATAGAAAGCAAGCCAGTTATTTTCGTTTCGTCTTTCTATTTCGAAGTGTGGTGTCGCGACGATTATTTTTGAAGAGTGTATACAGGTTTTTTATACATAATAAATAATTTTAAAAAATATATTAAGATTCCTTCACTAATTAATCGAAAGGAACTTCGTTCCATCCGGGTGTCCCTTGACACCTCTCAAGTTTTTTACCTTTTATGTTAAGACTGGGTCCAGTTTCGGACTATATGGGTTTCTTCTTCTTATACTTCTTCTGCGAGCCGGCGGTTTCCGCAACTCGACCATTGCCTTAGAGGGTGAATGAGGGTTTACTCCATCCAGCCCAGCTCCTCCAGGAAGTCCACCAGCTTCTTGACGTTGCTGAAGAGCCATAGGCTTTTTAACTCTGATTTCCGAAGCTATAGCACAAAATTCTTCAAAATCAAACGGAAAACTTATTGGAATATCATTATATTTTTAAAAATATATAAATTTTATAACTATATTTTAACGGTTTTAACATTTTATGAAGGAATCATCATCAATTTGTTGCCGAAGTGTCACATATGGCTAATTGGGAAGCACCACAAATTTGTGGTCAAATACAGATAATTGGAACGAACGTTGAACTGATGCTTTCTCCCTCTAACTACATAGAATTTGTGTTAGAGTAAAAGAGACGATATAATTCTCTTGATTTTGGCGCGACAATTTTGAAGGCAGCTGGCAGATTATGGACAAAAATAATGTTACATGCCGATAAAGCGAATGCACACCTGGTTTATTACCTTACCTGTTTTTGGACTTCTTTTGCTTACTGTGTTTAAAATTTGCTATTAGACAATCTGCCTATTGTTATTGTACTTGTTTATGGCTGCAGGTGTGCAGAATACGGTTTCTCGGAAACTTCAGTTCACGCGGTCGTTTGTTGTATTGTAGTTTAGTATAAAACGGTTTCGAGGCAGTCGATCGACGATTATTACGATACGAGCAAGACGTGTGGAGTAAATTTGATAAGCGATATAGTGACGGACTTTGCGCGTGTTATTGGATCGTGCTGTTCGTACTGGTTGTGTCCAATTCAGTAGTTGTCAATTTTTGAGAAACAGGTTTATTTTGAGCCTTATGGTCTATTTTAGCCAAAATATTAATATTTCAGCAAAAAAACAACATTAACATACTTAATTTAGCAATTTTATAAATATTTTAACATTTTGTCACAAAAACGCGTCAAGCTGGCGTCTCGCATGACGTCACAGTGTGCAAAACAAGCGTCTGTTTCGTTGAAGTGTCATCTGAGAAGTCATTGATAACTTGTTGTTATTTGCACGCTATGACGTCACGCGCTCTGATCGGCGTTCATTGTCACGTGACTAAGGGCTGCAATATAAAAATTCTATTTCTCAAAAATATCAATAAATATTTAATATTTTAGTTAAAACAATTTATTTTTGTCATATTTAGATCGTAATCTACGATATATATTAAAATCAGCCTATATTTTTCATACTCTCAAGTACCGAATTATATTTGTACCTTTGTTAGTATAGTTGTAATAAATTCTCTAGTAATTCCAACGGCATTTTAATTCGAGTCCTGTAGCTCGTAACAATAATATTAAATTTGGCTCCTTTTAAGGGTTAAACGCGGTAATTTAGAATAGAATAGAATAATCATTTATTGCTAGAAATGTATGTGTACATAGGTGTTTTTTTGTTGTAGTAATTGTCTCAATACATTTTGCCTTATTAGGCGTGCAATTTTCACATCTTATAACTAAATCTATATTGAAACTAAATGGGATTGTTCACTTTTTTTTCAATCTAGCTATTTGAAAAACCATTTCGAGGAATAGTGTCCCGAATCATTTCTGTCTAGTTAAAATTCCAAAAAACGTACGATCTTCTTGTATTTTGTAAAAATGCGTTTGACCTTTATTTGACCTTACTAAATCCATTCAGGTGGGCCGTCTGCCTGTTTGGCTGCTTCAGGTGTAAAAGAAAAATTCTAGCTGTACATTATTTGATTTAAGTTCTGCGACATGGATTTTCCCTAAATACCACTTTAAGAAATTTAACGATAACTATAGAAAATAATAATGGTTGAACACGAAAAATTATATGCCTAGCGAAAAAAACCACTAAAATGATCACGATACGTAATGAGTAATGACAGTGACATTTAAATAGTAGCACAGATTACGATAATTATATATAGATAAAACTTACTTTTATTATTTTTGTTTTCTAGGCAAAGAAATCAATGTAAACTTGTCCCTTATGACGTCATCGGAGGAATAATTTTAAAATCGAATTATATAAAATAACGCTTAAAATACAAAAATATTCAAATTAGTATCATAAAATACCCTATTTTACGTAATAAAATCATAGAGTAATTTTTTGTGAACAATCCCCATTACATTACAAATATTGAAATAATTACTATAATAATTAAATAAATTGGATTCTATTAAATGTCAAGCAAAGCATTAATTAAATAAGAATACATTGTAATCATTACAATTTATCAATTATATAATCATCGACTTTATAGTAAGCATTTAATTATCAAAATAAATATTTAGTGTTCTTTAAATAAGAATATGGATTTTTTTAAATTGATTTTTATTATTCTGACGTTTCGTATGTATTTATTAAACATTCATACATACATACATACATAACTTCACGCCAGGTCCCTTGCGGGGTAGGCACGTACAACAGAGCGCCATTTAAGCTTATTCTAACACACCTCACTTGCTTCGCTGACTTTCATGGACGCTCGTCTGCTCTTAAGGCTCCTGACATTAAACACTATTAAACAATTCTTTCTCTCTCTTCAGCATGTCCTGGCTCCGGTTGGCAGCTCTCAGGGTGAACAGCAAGCTGAGTAGTGAGGCGGGTGCCTTACACGCCCTCACGAGGGTCGACGTGGCCAATAATGAGCTGAGGCTGCTCCCGCCGGAGCTGTTCGCGTTGTTGAGTCTAAGGTGATGGCACACTGTTGTTTTGGTGTTGCGTTAGAGCGCCATCTAGTGGGGAACAGCCTTAATGGTAAATGATAAGTCTAACAACTAGATGGTGCTAAAAACAAATGTTGTCGTTAGGCACGAATCGGTAAAGCTTTATGTTACTTTTATGACTTTCTTAAGTATAATAGATCGTTGTGGGTAAAACGTATCTTCATAAGTAGAAAAGATTTTTGTAGGTAAAACAGATTTTTGCAGGTAAAAAAGATCTTCATAAGTAAAAACAGATTTTTGTAGGTAAAAGATATTTTTGCAGATAAAACAGTACTTTGGAAGTACAACAGATTTTTGTAGGTAAAACAGATTTTTTTGCAGGTTAAACAGGTAATATTTTACCTAACAAAATCAGCTTCATGTGATGAAATGACAGACAGACGACGGACAATAGTCCGTCAAAGGTAAAATGGACCTTTGTAGGTAAAACAGACCGTCGTAGTTAAAATAGTTCTTCATAAATTGTTGTGCCTGTTACAAAAACAACGAAACAATTATTTTTTTGTCATGTAACAGGTATCTTAATGCAGCCCAAAATAAGTTGGAACGTCTTCCGACCAGCGAGGATCCTCTCGAGGATGAGTTGGATCTGAAGAGAAGAGGGAGGAAGAAGATCAAGCAGAGACCCGACGTTTATACAGCGCCGGTGCTTCAGGAGGTTTATCTTCAGGTAAGAAGTCTTTAGAACCAGTATTGCCAGGCAGACGGTTTTTTTAAATCTCCTTTCACCGGACGAATAGCATTTGTTCGATCTTATTTAACTATCTTTTGTGGGGTTTTTTTTTTTTTTTTTCTTATCTTTATTGGAAAAATCTTACATTGTATACTTATTCTAGTACAGTTTTTCTTATAACTATTATATCTAATACTCCTCCGATCGCCCTTCTCTATTACTACTACAGTTGCCAGGTAGATGGTTGAGAGGTAGCTGTCAGAGTAGAGTATGACGTCTTAAGTACTTTGAATTTTTAGGCATTCAAGTTTCAGTCTCCCTTATATGCGATGGTAACCGCTTTCCATCAGGTCGACCGTCTGCCGTTTGATGAACTCATGCAATAAAAAAAAGCCAGCAAAACTTCGTAGGCGTTTCCATGATGACGATTTTGTTAGTGAATAGCAACGGTGACGACAAAAAGAATGCGACTACATTGACACCCTTTTGGCTATATTCTGGTCTATTCCAAGGGGATGGCGTCATTTACCGGGATGAAAAGTATTTTTGTGTTTTCTACTTCGCAAATGACAGTTTTCAATCAAACTTTCACCACCTTAGGGGTTGAATTTTCAAAAACGCTTTATAAGTGCGCACCTACAGCATAGAAAGTCTTTTGGGCTGTGCATTGATATATCAGATAGTATGTGTTACATGCCGACAAAGGTGAAGGCACACCTGCCTGTCATAAAGCGCTTCTTTTGTTTACTTTGTATTTAAAATTTGTAACTAAGAAAAACATCCTATTGTATTGTACCCGTTTATCGCCGTACCGCAGGCATAATTACGCATTATGTTCTCTGGGAAATTGAGTCGACGCTTGCCAGGTAGACATATTGCATCGGTGCATTATAAAGCAATGGCCCAATTCGGAGGGGGGCAGTCTAGCGACGATTACGATACGAGTAAGACGTACAATCGATGAGCGATATAGTGACGGACTTTGCGTGTGTTATTGAATCCTGCAGTTTGTACTAGTAGTGTCTAGTTACATTTGCACCTATGTTATACGTGTTGGCATAGTTCTAATAAATTCGACATTAATTCCATTTGCATTTTAATTCGAGTCCTGTAGCTCGTAACAATGCAATTATGTACCAGCGAGCCCAGCAGTTGTTGTTGTGCTCTAAAAATGATAGTTCTAGAACTAGAACCCTATTGCAGCGCCACCTATTGGGTCCAATTGTTAATCTAATCAAACCATCCAGGGACCCACTTAAACACATCCAAAAAGTTTCAGCGAAATTGGACCAACCGTTTAGAAAGAGTTCAGGGACACTAATAAATTAAAGACTAGCTTTTTCCCGCGACTTCGTCCGCATGGAATAGTTAAAAAAGTTAGTTAAAAAAGCTCCCCGATTTTGAAACATTCTTCACTGGTGCCCCGGTCCTATTAGTCTTAGCGTGATGATATATAGCCTTCCTCGATAAACGGGCTATCTAACACTGAAAGAATTTTTCAAATCAGGCCAGAAGTTCCTGAGATTGGCGCGTCCAAACAAATTAACAAACAAACTCTTCAGCTTTATATATTAGTATAAGATTACAATTGCTAGTAGGTGCGATGGTAACTAGTTACGTAGACACCAGACCAAACAGCTCGTCAGTACATTTTTGGTCATAAATATCTGGGATCTTCACTTTCCAGGACAACAGGTTGGAGGAGCTTCCACCAGGTTTGTTCCACCTCCCATCGTTGGCGACCCTGGATGTGTCGAACAACAAGTTGAGGTGGTTACCATCGAGTCTATGGTCTTCGCCGAGTATGAGGGACCTGAACGCCGCTTTGAACCACTTGAAGGATCTGCCCACAGGAGATGAGGTGGGTTGTGACATGGAGGGAGAGTGCTTCTTCCACATCCCACTTTACCAGAGAGGACATATATTTCTTTGAAAAAAATATTGTTTTCGATAATACCTCAAACTATACTACACAACCTCCTTACTATCTTAACGTCTTATGCCTTCTTCCTGTCTGGTTCCTATGTCCCATCTCCCTATCTTTTACCCTATTCAATCCCTTATATTCCATCCCCCTTTAGCATCCTCCTATCCAATCATGTTCCTCCTATCCCGTCCCCACGTCTCGTCCCCATATTCCATCCTTGCTATCCCATTCCTCTTATCTAATCCCCCTATCTTTTACCATATCCTATCCCTTGTATTCCATCCCCCTTTAGCATCCTCCTATCCAATCATGTTCCTCCTATCCCGTCCCCACGTCTCGTCCCCATATTCCATCCTTGCTATCCCATCCCTCTTATCTAATCCCCCTATCTTTTACCCTATACTATCCCTTGTATTACATTCCATATATTCCATCTTTCATATCCCACCCCACCTCTTATAAAATTTTCTTATCCAATCTCCTTTATACCTTTCTTCCTATTCAATCCTCTTTATTCAATCGTATTTGTCCCATCTCTCCCATCCCTGTGCAATTCTGGATCACGGGTCCCACACAGTTTCGCTGGTTCGAGTAATTGTTTAGTGGATTGTGAGTTATATTTAAGAGAGTGAGAGGTATGCCAAATCATGCACAGCAACCAGTGGGTTGATTAGCACCACTTATCTCGGAATCCACCTGCAATGGGGCAGCCACACAGCTCCTGAGAGTGTGAGGCACCAACAAGTCCTCGGGTGGTACTTAGGTCTTCGAAATATGAAACAATCGCACCAAAGAGTGTGAATATTTTTCGTTGCAGAACACCGAGTGCACCAGTCCGCAGCAGCTGGCTTCGCCTACGGAAAGTTCGCCGCAGCTCAGCGCGTCCCCCTCCAACTCGACCACTCCGTTCTCTTTCACCACGCAGTCTGTAAGTTCTTTTTCTTTCTACTTAAACCTATCACCTAAATCGTAGAAGCTGATCGCAGCGCCACCTACCTGGTTCAAATTTGAATCTAAACCATCATGGGACCCCCTCGAACACAAACAAAACACATTTCTTAAAATTCGTGAAACCCTATTGCAACGTCACCTACCGGGACTCATTTGAACACACACACAAAAAATTTCATCGAAATTGGTCCAGCCGTTTAGAACTCCAGCGATGTCACCTACGGGGTTGAATGATCGCCGACTTTACAATAGATATCCATCTTTTCCTGTATTGGTTCAGCAATCAGGTTTCTGGGGTATATAACCTCATCGTTTTCGACATGTATGAACAGTTTGTATGGGATAATAAAGAGAGGAGAAAGAAAGAAAATAATGTTTATTTAGAGTTATTTAAAATGGAAGTTATACATAAGCAGTTTAATAAAAGCCAAAAGCTAACTAACTCTAAACAGCAAATGCTGGTTGATAAATAATTACTACTTTTTTCAGGTTCAGCCGTTCTAGAGTTTTTGTGTGACTAACAAACGTCAATTCATTTTTATATTATACTAGCTGTCCCGGCAGACGTCGTCCTGCCCGGTAAAAATAGGGGTTTGTCGCAGAGGGTTAATAATTTAGGGTTATATGTATTTTTGTATGTTGTATCATAAAAAAATAGAAATTAAAAATTTTGTCTAAAAAATAAATAAAAAATTTAGGGGTGGACTACCCCTAACATTTAGGGGGATGAAAAATAGATGTTGGCCGATTCTCATAGATACCGGATAAGCACAAAAAATTTCATCAAAATCGGTCAAGCCGTTTCGGAGGAGTATGGCAACGAAAACTGTGACACGAGAATTTTTATATATTAGATACCAGTGGTCGCCCAATGGTCGAAATTTGACCATAATTAAATTAAATTTTAAGTTTGAACATTATTAAGGTTCTGTTGACAAATACTCTACTGCTATAATCACAGATGTCGCCAAGGCTACACTGTTCATTTGATTTTAACAATAAACAAAAGCGTATATATGCGTGGGAGTGTCAAACACATGGGAGTGTGTCTTATATGTTTTTATTGATTTTATGTATTTTTTTTATTTTCCGTCCAACATATAATTTTGCAAGTTAATAAAATATCTCCCGTGGTGCAATTTTCTTACCAGTGTTGAGTTAATCATTTGGTCCTTCGAGCCGGATAGTCGTTGCTTCTTCTCTTATTTGTTGTGCCTATCGCTTGTAGAAATCCTCGTCCCGAAGTCCGTCGATAGAGAGGAGTGAATCGGAGTTGTTGGAGGAAGAAGAAGAAGTGCCGGTCTTGGCTAATCGTACCGGGAATGCCGTGTAAGTTGTACCTTTTCACATTATAAAATTGTTTTATTTTTATTTTTATGGCATGATTTCAGCAGACAGGCAGACGGCCCACTTGATGGAAAGCGGTTACCATCGCCTATGGACATTTGCAACATCGAAGGTGCTACAAATGCGCTGCTGCTTTCTTAAGAGGGACTGGAACCTGATCACTAATGCCGGAACACAACTCAAGGCTGTTATGGCGACATACTTAAGACTAGTGGTGGTAGCCATCCAGACGGCAAAATACCCTACCACCTGGCTGTGGGTGTAGGTTCCGTGAAATAATACAATTTCCTACGCTGGGGCGGCTTGTTGTAAAAGGTGACAAAATAATCCACAGCCAGGTGGTAGGGTATTTGTCGGTCCGGATTGCTACCACCCCTGATCTAGAGCAGGTCGCCATACCAACCTTGAGTCGTATTCATAGCTGGGTAGCATATAGGTGATGGTAACCGCTTTCTATCAGGTGGTCTGCTGGACTCACGCAAGTGTTCCTTTCCACCAGGTGGTCGGAGGCGCGCCGAGCGCACACCTGGCGGGGTGTGGTGGAGCCAGCCACCCCCCAGGCCACCGGCGGCTGCCCCCTGTCCTCGTTGAACCTCTCCCATAACCAGTTCACCTGTGTGCCTCCGGCCCTGGCTTGCAGGGCGTCAAGTCTCACCAGGCTCAACATGGCCTATAACTCTCTCAGGTCAGTCGTCAATATATACATATAAATAAAATTGGAGTGTCCGTTTGTAATATTGAAATAACCGCCTTTTACTACATGCATATGAATATATATACGGTACATACACCAAAATAACATTTTTTACAATTTTTGTCTGTCTGTCTGTCTGTTTGTTCCGGCTAATCTCTGAAACGGCTGGACCGATTTTGACGGGACTTCTATTGGCAGGTAGCTGATGTAATAAGAAGTAACATAGGGTAGTTTTATTTTAGAGAAAATCTTTAATTTTGGAATTATGACGATTTTCAATCACCACGCGGGAGAGACTGCGGGGCGCAGCTAGTCTTATTATATAAATATAATTAGAATATGTAACACGTTGCGAGGTGGTGTACTTAGAATAGGAAATAAATTTTAATTTTTACTTATACTAGAAAGAAAGAAAGAAAAGAAGAAAGACTTATACTAGTGGTCGCCCGTGGTCGAAATTCGACCATAATAATTTGTTGTCAAAGAGTATACTTCTATAACCACAGATTTCGCCAAGGCCAAACTGTTATTTCGACTTGAACAATAAACTAATGAGTATATATGCGTGTGTGTCTCAAATACATGGTAGTGTATGTGTAATGTATTTTTTCGATTTCGAATCGAATTCGAAAGGAATTATTATATTATTCGTAAATTTGCGAGTATTTTAAAACATTGCACCTGTAACCTTTATAGATTAGCTGTCCCGGCAGACGTCGTCCTGCCCGGTAAAAAATAGGGGTTGATCGTAGAGGGTTGAAAATCTAGGGTTGTATGTATTTTTGTATGTTGTATCATAAAAAAATAGAAATTAAAAATTTTGTCTAAAAAATAAATAAAAAAATTTGGGGGTGGACTACCCCTAACATTTAGGGGGATGAAAAATAGATGTTGGCCGATTCTCATAGATCGGTATCTATGAGAATCGGCCGGTGATAAGCACAAAAAATTTCATCAAAATCGGTCAAGCCGTTTCGGAGGAGTATGGCAACGAAAACTGTGACACGAGAATTTTATATATTAGATTTCAAACGGAAATTGATGATTATAAAAACCAAAATGAATTGAAAAGGTTACTGTCAGAAATGAACATGTATTGAAATTGAGCAATTGTTTTCTCCGAGTAAATGATTTTTAATCAAAAAGTATATTATTCGTAAAACATTTTGATGCATGATATAATGGAATTCAAATTGGAAACAACAGAAAATTCAGTGATATTTCGATAATTCGCGAATTGATCGAATTATTCGGCGAATATCGAATAAATTGATTCGAACTTCGAATCGAATATTAATATTCGATTCGATTTTAAGGATATACGGACACCCCTAATGTGGTTGCTTTTGAAAGAACTATGTAACTATAAATATATTTGAGGAGCATACGTCTTGTCATCGCAGCGGACAACGTACTACTGACTAGCGCAGCGCGAGAGTGCACATGTTAATAGTTGCTCTATCTCGCTCGCACATCATCCGTCCCGCTCACACACTGTGCTACATATTGTACCAGCTATACGACTAGTTAATATTTGTACTTAAGGTTACCGTTTCCAAAATAAGTTAGTTCACTTCAGTTCACATCGGCACTCGACAGTGAATTATACTCTCTACCATCTGAAGTATGATTTAACCTCTTTCCCCTCTTCTACATTTTTTTATTATTGTTGTGTTATTGAAGAAAGTAATAATAAAGATGAGGATTTGGCACAGGTCCATGTCGTACGTGACCTCGTACCCCACGAGCCTCAGGCAGTTGGATCTGAGTCACAACGAGATCACCTGCTGGCCGAGTCTACCCCAAGTAAGTCAGTGCGATCTGTTCCCTTCCTTTATCATCTCTTTTCACTTTCATTCCAAATGTTTCGAACTATGATATTCTTTATATTCCTTAAGAAGTTTTGCTCTTGAAATAGCATTTAAACCGACTTCCGAAGAGGAGGATGTTCTCAAGTCGACTCCATGTGTTTTTGAAGTTATACTTCTTTAGACGCGTCAGGGATGATGAATGATGAGAGTAAGTTTTTACGATGCGCGCGCACACCGTCACACGAAAAACCGACACCCTGAAGTTAGCTATAGTCAACATTTTAGTTTTGAAGTTATACTTTTACGATGCGCGCGCACACCGTCACGAAAAACCGACACCCTGAAGTTAGCTATTGTCAACCGACACCCTGAAGTTAGTTATAGTCAACATTTTAGTTTTGAAGTTATACTTTTACGATGCGCACGCACACCGTCACGAAAAACCGACACCCTGAAGTTAGCTATGGTCAACCGACACCCTGAAGTTAGCTGTAGTCAACATTTTAGTTTTGAAGTTATACTTTTACGATGCGCACGCACACCGTCACGAAAAACCGACACCCTGAAGTTAGCTATGGTCAATCGACACCCTGAAGTTAGCTATGGTCAATCGACACCCTGAAGTTAGCTATAGTTAACATTTTAGTTTTGAAGTTATACTTTTACGATGCGCGCGCACACCGTCACGAAAAACCGACACCCTGAAGTTAGCTATGGTCAACCGACACCCTGAAGTTAGCTATGGTCAACCGACACCCTGAAGTTAGCTGTAGTCAACATTTTAGTTTTGAAGTTATACTTTTACGATGCGCACGCACACCGTCACGAAAAACCGACACCCTGAAGTTAGCTATGGTCAATCGACACCCTGAAGTTAGCTGTAGTCAACATTTTAGTTCTATTGTTAGTGTCGTTTTTTCTACAAACGTAGAATAAGGCAAAAGATAAAATTTTTGAAAAGATTTTTATCTTGATACGCCAAAGAAGTATAACTTCTAACGCGTGTACATAAGTACACACACACACAATTTTTTTTTGTTTCTCGCGATTTCTCCATAAATGATGGACTGAGCTGGTCCTCGTCCACCTATTGTCACCAAGTCAGGATCTGATGACTGGATCTCAGGGAATTAGAGAGCAACCCTTGTGGAATGAAGAGCGCCTACATTTGTACAGCTTCTACAGACTTTTAAAATATTATTTTTAAAGTTGAAGTCTTTAGTCTGAAGTTGGTCATGTTTTCTTAACAAAATTAGTTGTTAATTATTTTCACATCACATACGAACAAATCAGTTTTATATGTTGATATAGATTATTGAAGAAAGTTGTGGTACCGTAATAGCTAGCGGACGCGTCCCAAACTCAAAGATTACGGGTTCGATCCTGCTTAATGCTTAAGCATTTTTCTGACCTTTCTCCTTCTTGACCTATATGGTATATACATATATTTAGGAATCAGAAGCGGAAAATAGTAATTAAAAGTAAAATCGTAAATAATTTAGCGATCAGGAGTGGAAAATGATAATAAAAAGTAGAAAAAGGGGGATCGTAAATAATTGTTTAAGTATCAGAACAAAACTGATAGTTTGATTGAGGCGGGGTGATGTCGCAGCCGCCATACTTTAAAAAATAGTCAACTACCGCCATTTTAGCTTATTATATATATATATATATATATATATATATATATATATATACATATATATATATATATACATACATATATAAATATATATATATATCTTCTAATATATAAAATTCTCGTGTCACAGTTTTCGTTGCCATACTCCTCCGAAACGACTGGACCGATTCTCATGAAATTTTGTGTGCACATTGGGTAGGTCTGAGAATCGGCCAACATCTATTTTTCATCCCCCTAAATGTTAGGGGTAGTCCAGCCCTAATTTTTTTTTACCGGGCAGGACGTCGTCTGCCGGGACAGCTTGTATATATATATATATATATGTGTGTGTGTGTGTGTGTGTGTGTGTGTGTGTGTGTGTGTGCGTGTGTCATATACAGTTCACTTCATATTACATCGCAACAATACCATCTCCCGGATGAAAGGCATCTATGTAAATTTTCGGTATTAAAACTACTTATGTACACCAAAATGACCAAACTAATCACATCAACCAAATTAATAAAAATGACGAAAATGGCGAACCACCATATAAAAACCTATCCTACTTTCTGGGATAATCTTAACATAAATCTATCCCTAAACCTATCCCATTATCCGGGATAAAAAAAGTATCCCTTGTCCACCCTCGGTATTAAAGTTACATATATACCGGTTTTCAGCCAAATCGGTTCAGTTGTTTTTCTGTAAAAGCATAACAAATAAAGAGACAAATGTGTTTTATCCCGGAAACTATCCCTTGTTTCGAGATAAAAAGTATCAGTACAATGTAGAATAATGTTTGTAATGTTTATTTGGTTTCCGAAGGTGGAGAGCTTCGGATCCTCGGACGGAGATCCCCTGACGTGCTACTGCCCCAACTCTTCAGGCAACACAAGGACCAGACCAAGGTCTGGAGGTTCGGTCAGGTCGCAGCTGCTGAACGCCGCTTGTCCAGCCAGGAGGCATCTGAGGCTCGAAGGATTGAGGACTTTGGTATGTTCGTCGTAAGAGTTTTGCTCTGGCCTGAGTGTTACAGAGGTCAGTGTAAAAGTTACCCAGCGGCATACGTACTGGATGATATTTAAGCATTTTATGTGAAAGGTATTGAAATTATATGTAAGATAGCAGGGAAAGATAGTTTCTGTATTACTAGCTTTTGTCCGTGGCTTCACTCGCGTTGATATTATCCCTAAGGAACTGTACATTTTCCTTTGAAAAATATTACATATGCTATTCGAGACTGAAATCTATCTCTGTGCCAAATTTTATGCAGTGGCGTGAATGAGTAAGAAATTTTCGCATTTATGATATTGTTACGAGTTGTGCGGGACTTAAATGCCGGTGGAATTATAGTAGAGTTTATTATAACTATACTAACACGTATAACACAGGCCCAGATATAACAGAACACAACAAATTCAAACGCGCAAAGTCTGTCGCTATAACATTCCGGATTGTACACTCGTCACGCCTTGATCGTAGTTGTCGTTGAACTGCGCCCCTCCCTCGATCAAGCCATCTTTTTATACTGCAGAAATGTAATATGTCCTTAACGTAATCCGTAACACCTGGCTAATGATTCGGCCGCAAGCTGCCATAAACGAGTGCAATAAAACAATGGGCTGCCCTCTAGAAAGGTATGCTAATAAATAAGTAAACAAAGGAAGACAATCATAAAAGAATTACAATTAGTTCAAATGCTGAGAGGTAATAAAAAGTGCTTCTACAGATCTGTACGTGGAATTTATCTTTCTCGGCGCCTAGGTTGTAACAATATGAATATTCTTACTCAATACACTTAACCCCTTTGAGGGTCCAAAGTTAATATTATTTTTGTGCCAAAGCTGTCATTAATTGCCGCGCCAGAACCAAGAGAATTGTATCGTCTCTTTTACTCGAATACAAATTCTGTGTAGTTAGAGGGAGAAAGCATCCGTTCAACGTTCGTTGCCGAATGCCGATAGGTAATAAAATGTACTTCGTGCAATTTGTCTTTGTCGGGGGGCTAAGTTGTAACAATATTAGTATAGGTGTATCCATAGCATCTCATTGCACGCTCGCTGTGATCGCTCAGCTCGTGCGCTTCGCTCAAAGTTTTTCAACGTTGCAGATACTGGCAAACAACCTTCTAACAAGAATCCAACTGACAACCGACGATGACGGTTTCGCATCAGCGGCGCAAGAAGACCCCCCCACCGATGATGATGATGAATGGGTAAGTTCATATACATAGTGCCCCAAGGACATGATAGTAATTGGTCAATTCGTAAGAAAGATGGGTGTGACAGCGGCCGAATGCGGGCGGTTACAAGAAAAACATGCAGGCAGACAGACAGCTATTTAGCCAGTTGTATTCTAGTTGGTTTTTAAATAACTATAATGTACAGACACGACGTTTTTAGAATTTTTTTACCGACTTCAAAAAAAGGAGGAGGTTCTCAATTCGTCGGTCTTTTTTTTTAATGCATGTTCACCGATTACTCCGAGATTTATAATCCGATTTACGTGATTCTTTTTTGTTCGACGCGGAGTAGCTTCCAATTGGTCCCCTAAAAATTTGACATAGTTTGGCCCAGTAGTTTTCATTTTACGAACATTTTTATGTTCCTGTTTCTTGGGACCTATATTTTTTAAGAAGCGCGGCACCTTTCGTATGTCTACTCGTACATACCTAGGCACTAAAAAGTAACAAATAAAATTTAAAAAAAACTTCGTTTAAAAAAACCGACTTCAAAAACTAAAAAGTACAAAATAACTTATTTCTAAAGCTATGTATTATTATACATTATCTAAAACATCTCGAAGTCGGTGCGAAGTAAAATATAAAAATGACTATACTTTGAAAATTACTAAGCAATGACTTTAAGATGTTGGTGCGGCGGCAATGGACTGTATTAGGCGGCAAACGTCTTTGGGAAATGAAATCTAGGTTACCTGGACTCGACAGCTGCTGTAGGCTTCCTGGCCGGCCGGCTGTGGTCTGATCACCCTTAGTTTACAATAAATATCACTTTACACGCGTGCGTTCGTAGCGGGATCGATTTACACTTGCATGCCAATGAGCGCGGCAAGCGGCGTATGCGCGCGGGGGTGAGGAAGGATTGGGGTAGGATGACGTTTTACCGCCAGGTGGCGTTACCAGATGTTTTAGATAATTTATATTTGTGGCGGATTGGTGTATGGAAGGAGATAGGCTTTGTTTTTATCGTTTAATTATTTATTTCTGGTTATAACGATTAAATATAAAGAATAATTTCAAGGGCTATCAAAAGAATGACAATGTCAATAAAAACTTATACTTTTTAGTTTTTGAAGACGGTTTTTTTAAACGAAGTTTTTTTCAATATTATAGATAAGTCCTCATGAAAAGGGTCTGTTTTAGGGCACAGGGTCGACCCTCAAAGGAAGACTGCTCTTCCCACTGTTGTCAATGTTGGACGTTTCGTGCAACATGTTGCGCAACATACCGCCGGCCATACACGAGCTGACCAATCTCAGTGTCCTAAACATAAGTGGGAATAAAGGTCAGTTTGTAATTCTTCTATTTCATCATTTTATAACCATTTGAGTTCGCACAAAATAAAATGTAATTATGTTTTTATGGTTAATGATGCTGTAATGCAAGATTACAGATCCGAGTGTTAAATTGCCCTCATTGTTGATATCTTGTTCGCATATCTAATACCCTGTTCGCTTATGAAAATATTCCGTTCCCATATTTAATAGCCTGTTCGCATATAACAATATCCTGTTCAGATGTCTAATACCCTGTTCGCATATAACAACATCCTGTTCGCATGCTTAATACCCTGTTCGCATGCCTAATACCCTGTTCGCATATAACAATATCCTGTGCACATGTCTAATACCCTGTTTGCATATGACAATATCGTGTTCACATGTCTAACACCTTTTCGCATATGACAATATCCTGTTCATATATTCAATACCCTGTTCGCATATGACAATATCCTGTTCATATATTCAATACCCTGTTCGCATATGACAATATCCTGTTCACATATCTAATACCCTGTTCGCGTATGACAATATCCTGTGCACGTGTCTAATACCCTGTTTGCATATGATAATATCATGTTCACATGTCTAATACCCTTTCGCATATGACAATATCCTGTTCACATATCTAATACCCTGTTCGCGTATGACAATATCCTGTGCACGTGTCTAATACCCTTTTTGCATATGACAATATCGTGTTCACATGTCTAATACCCTGTTCGCATATGAAAATATCCTGTGCACATATCTAATACCCTGTTCGCATATGACAATATCCTGTGCACATATCTAATACCCTGTTCGCATATGACAATATCCTGTGCACATATCTAATACCCTGTTCGCATATGACAATATCCTGTGCACGTGTCTAATACCCTTTTTGCATATGACAATATCCTGTTCACATATCTAATACCCTGTTCGCGTATGACAATATCCTGTGAACGTGTCTAATACCCTTTTTGCATATGACAATATCGTGTTCACATGTCTAATACCCTATTCGCATATGAAAATATCCTGTGCACATATCTAATACCCTGTTCGCATATGACAATATCCTGTGCACATATCTAATACCCTGTTCGCATATGAAAATGCCTTATTGGCATATGGCAATAATCTATATGCCTATATATTATTGAACAATTTATAGACGTAACTGACCTGCCACCACAAATGGGGCTTCTCTCTCGTCTCTGGAACCTGAATACTGCGGGGTGCTCCCTCGTGGAACCTCTTCGCTCGATGGTGGCTTGCGGCAAATACAAGAGCATGGACATCGTCGGTTACCTCAAGTCCGTGCTGCATGAAGCCAGACCGTATGCTAACATGAAACTCATGATTGTTGGACTTCAGGTGAGCTTTTTCAGTATTTGTATTTTAAAATACAAGCTTTTACCCGCGGCTTCGGGTGCCCTTCCTTTCTTAGAAATGTTGAACTAATTTTTAAACAAAATATCTGTAACGCCATCTAGCGAAGGCGGATCTAACCATGAGAGCAGCACATCAAAACCACATTGTCGTTGCCATGACGATGTATTTATTAAGGTTCTGCAACCTTTCGGCTATAGTCGTTTATCTTTTTTTATTTTATTTTTATTGAAGGAGTTCAGCAGACATCTAGACGGCCCACTTGATGGAAAGTGACTACCATCGCCTATGGACATTTGCAACACCAAAGGTGGTACAAAAGCGCTACTGCTCTCTTAAGGGAGAGTGGAACCTGATCACAGGCCAGGGGTGGTAGCCATCCAGTCGGGCAAATGCCCTGCCACCTGGCTGTGGGTTGTTTTTTCGCCTCTTACGACAGGCCGCCCGGCCGCAGGAAATTATATTCTTTCTCTGTTCCTGCACTAAGAAGGTATGCTGCGTATTTAATTTGTGATGTTGAATGTACATGTTTCTCTTGTAGGGGATAGGAAAGACGAGTCTGCTGGAATGCCTAAGACAGGAGTCTGCTATCCAGCACAGAAGGAAACCCACCGATGTAAGTCATTTGTTTTTAATAGACTTTAAAAGGTTTTTTTTGTATCTTCGTTACTCGGTTTAAAATTTACAAATTGTGAACCGATTTTCAAAATTTTTCTTATAAAGCGTACATTTTTCGTATTGATCCCATGGTTATCATGTCAGGATCTGATGAGTGGATCCCAGGTAAATGAAGAGAAACCCTTGAAAAATGTGAACCGACTTTTTGTTACACGATATCTTCGTCAGTTGAGGAGTGTTTTAAAAAAAAAATATAATATGGGCTTGTATGCCCGGTATGAACTTGCACTACGATATGGTGGCGTTAAAAAATTACTTCCAGGTCCGCAACGCGTTGACAACGTCCATAGGCGGCAGTGACCACTTTCCATCAGGTGGGCCATCTGCCTGTTTGCCAGTTTTTGATAATAAAAAAAGTTGAGGGTTATCGTCGAGTGATATATCAAAAAACTAATATTTCGATCAGAGGACCCCAGGAACGAAGTTCTTTACGTTATAATGAAAAATATTATTGAAAAATTAAATATAAATAATAAATTATTTAAAACATGTGTACGTGAGTGGCGACAGCGCCCGAATGCGGCCGAATAAGGACGGTTATAAGACATATCAACTTGAAAACATCGTATTACACACTGATGTTATTTTAGATTTTGTCTCCTTGCGTTAAAGTTCGAAATTAACTTAACGCTTTTTCCTTACGTGATAATCTCTGCTAGTTCACTATTGTAAGCGGCGTAAAGGAACTTTTACCGCAGCGAAAATAGGTACAGTCAAACCTGGATAAGCGAGAGTTCAAGGGATCACAATCTCATTCTCGCTTATAGAGGTTTCTCACTAACCCGATTTTCTCGCTAATGTAAGGTACATGGGTAGCGTTTCTCTCTTATAGAGGTACGCAGCAATAACAAGTCACAGCAAGTACGAATGTAGTAAATATGTAATATGATAAAACATATAAGTTTATAAGGGTAGGTATCAAGATGCTTACAAAAACAAGACAAAACAATGGTAGGAAGTTCCACGAAAGTTAAGAATGAGTCATAAAATAGCAAATGTTAAATTTGTAATTTGTTTTGTCATTTGTTGCTGTATGTATGTATTTTTATTGTAGCAATAGTTCCTCCTAAATAATATAAATAAATAAAGCTCGACTGTCGCTTATAGAGGTATAGATAAGTAGCAGTCTCACTTACGGAGGTCCATGAGGGAGAAACGACTCTCTCTTACAGAGGTTTCTGTTTCTCGCTAATAGAGGTTTTGGGAGCTTAAAATGACGGGTCCTGGCTATTACTCTCACTTACAGAGTTTTCTCACTTATCCAGTTCTCACTTACCCAGGTTTGACTGTATATATTTATATATATTATAGATACATAAACAATTCCTAATATTGTAATATAAATTTATCCCCAGCACTGGGCAAAACGTATGGGTAACAAGTCATCCCGTCGCGGCAATATGTCCACCGTTGGAGTTGACATCGGCACTTGGGTGTATGACAAGCAACGCTCCACCAGAGGACCTATCACCTTCAGGACTTGGGACTTTGGTGGGCAGCAGGAGTGAGTGTCGCCTTTATTCTTAAAAAATACTTGTGTGTCAGCTTTGGGGCACGACTCGAGTTTACTCATTAAACATTAAAAAACATGTGCACGTGCTCAGCGAAAGCGGCCGAATGCGGCCGAATAAGGGCGGTTACAACATAACAACGGATAAACATACAGACAGCCTGATAACTATTTAGCCAGTAAAAAATATATATGGACACACAAATATAGGCGCCTGACAGAAATATCTTTAATCTGAAAACTCATCTTAATAAGCCATCTAGTATAGGAGAGATGAACATTTACATGATACTTCAATTAATTAAAACAGCCTGAGCTATTTGTTTTTTGTTCGCTGAAATAAAAGCGGTATTTTAAAAAAACATGTGTTCGTGTACACACGTAAGAAGTGAAACTTCTTTGTGACCTTATTTTTGGAAAAATTATCTACTATATGCTACTTTACAGAAGTTAAATTATGATTTTGCTGATCACTTTAATATATTTATATGTAGGATACTAAATAAATGATTTATAAATCATCAAACTCGTATATTGTATAAAGAAATAATAAAATAATAATAAAATGCTCGTCTCACAATCCATCTATCAACAACTCGTTCCGTAGCAAAATGTGATAGTAAATTTTTTTCCAACGCCGATAAAGAAATTTCACTCCAAAAAATACTACTTTCGAATTACTCTTGTATTATGTCACTCTTCATAAAATGTCCATACAGGGGGCCTTGTATGATAAACGATTCTTAAGAAGTAAACTCCAGTAATAATTGCCAGACAAAAAATAAAGAATTTTTAGTGTTGCCTTATATTTTGATGAATATTTCAGATATTATGCCACGCACCAGTATTTTTTATCGCGCCGTTCTCTCTATCTGGTGGTTTGGCGGGTGACTGATGGCAGGAAAGGGCTTGCTGGTGCTATCGATTGGCTCAGGTTAGTATAGATCGTGTTTGAGGTTAGGTATGCACCAAGGGTCCGCCTTCAGTCCTTATTTATTTCTATTGCACATGGATGTGCTGACTGCAGAGGTATAAGATGAGGCGTCTTGGTGCATGCTCTTTGCAGATGATAGTATGCTGGTGTACGAAGACGGGGTGGCACTTCAAAACTTATTGGACAGATTTTTTTTTTTTATTGCAGGAGATCAGCAGACAGGCAGACGGCCCACTTGATGGACAGCGGTTACCATCGCCTATGGACATTTGGAACACCAAAGGTGCTACGAATGCGCTGCTGCTCTCTTTAGGGAGCCTGGAACCTGGTCACTAATGCCGGAACACAACACAAGGTTGTTATGGCGACATACTCTAGACCAGGGGTGGTAGCTATCCAGTCGGGCAAATGCCCTACCACCTGTTTGTGGATTGTTTTGTCGCCTCTTACGACAGGCCGCTGGGCCGCAGGAAATTGTATTCTTTCTCCGTTCCTGCACGGATAAACGTTATGGATGGCGGCAAACGTTAGAGGACATTGGCTTGAATATCAGCAGAATCAAAATTCAATCATTTATTTGCTCAGAAACATCGATACAGAGTTGAAGTGCCTGTTTGTATTGTCAAAATAACAGCTTATTACTAAATACATACGAAAGTATACACGGTACTTATATAAAAATTGTCATCTGTCCAACCATTATTTTTATACTAAATTCTTCTGGTTTAGGGCAATAATCATATTATTATATTTTAGTTTGCCACATCAGAATCACTCTCAGAGTTGTGAAATTTGACTGAAAGAGTCATTAAAAATTGTCTCTAAAATCTAGTAAAAAAACTTGATATGTCAAAGATAATGACGTCATACTAATAAAAAATCAAAATTTTACAATAATTACAATTTATTTTGCATGCATTCGTCTACTGAATAAAGTTTGACTTGAAACTGACTTTAATTTTGGTTCCAGATCGATACAGGCTCGCGCCCCCGGTTCGCCTGTCATCATGGTCGCGACTCACTACGACCAAGTGGCGAATGTAAGTTACTTTTTAGAGCTCTTTTTTCTTTATATAATTGAATAACTATTCTGTTTGTGTGTACGTCACTAAACCCCTCTTAAGAGGATGGACCGATTTTGATGAAATTCTTTGTGTTGAAGTAATCGATATTGAAGGATTCGAGATATTATTTATTATTATGATATTATTCTCTAAAGCAGGTTTTCTGGACCCGCTAGTTTTTATATATACGATGACAATTGATTGAGACGGATAGATACATTTTGCAAATCACGTTTTACCTTCTTTACTTTCGTCTTTAGTCTTCTTCTAGAATCTTCTTTATGTAGTTTTTTTACATGAATTTTCCGAACACAGAGCAACCTGCCAGAGAGCGAGAGTCCCGAATCTCTCCAGAGGTTGATCAGGTCCTCGATTATGGGAGCCCCTGACGCCGACAAGCTCGGCCTGCCGAGGGTCTTGGACTCTATTGAGGTAAGTTTCGTTTTTGCAGAACTACGTAAATAGAGTTCTTTATGTACCTTTCAACCGGTTTAAAATTATCCGGGTTTTAATCTTGTACTAATATATAAAGCTGAAGAGTTTGTTTTCTCAGGAACTACTGGTCTGATTTGATAAATTCTTTCAGTGTTAGATAGGCCATTTATCGAGGAGGCTATATATCATCACGCTAAGACCAATACGAATGGAACACTTATGAAGAATTTTTCAAAATCGGTGGTTTTGAAAACAAATTCCACGCCGACGATGTCGCGGTCACAGCTAGTCGGTTATAACCGGATATCGACTTAGACTGGTGTGCACCGACTTTTAACCGATAGTTAAAATAAAATAATCGCCAAATATATCGACGTCCCCGGGGGATAAAATCGTAATAGGCAAAAGTAAATTTTACAGGACGAGCAAAAAACTGTTATTCTGTTTTACCTCATAAAGTAACTGGCCTATATTATCATATGATATACCATTTCATTTAGTTTTTTTAATAGAATAAATTAAAATATAATGTATACTTTTGAAGTTATTAAGAAAAATATATAATACTGATTTTATATTTAGGTGTATCCTAAGTAACGGCGTATAATCATTTTATTCTCGTAAAGTTGTAATATTATGAAAACCATAACCGTATATTACCATGTTTTTGTACAGTACTTTCATGAATGAAGTGTAATTGTACATACATACATACATATTGTCACGCCTGTTTCCCATTGGGGTAGGCAAAGACAATGGATCTCCACTTGTTACGATCTTGACAAACACTTTTCGCTTCATCAACTTTCATTAATCTTCTCATACATACACGCTTATTTAAACTACTTTTTATCTGACCTTTGTTCAAAATATCTTCAATTTGATCATGGTGAGTATGTCTTGGTCTACCGGCACTGACTCTTCCAGTCACATTGCTATCATATACTTGTTTTGTGATTCTGCTATCATTCATTCTCTCTACATGGCCAAACCACCTTAACATTCCCTTTTCAACTCTTGTCACTACATCTTCTTTCAATTCACAACGCTCCCTTATCACACTGTTTCATATCATATCACTTACATTAACCTTACATATACTTCTCTCATTTCAACTGCATTTATCCTACTCTCATGCTTCTTCTGCCACACCCAACTCTCACTGCCGTAGTGTAATTGTAATAATAACATAACGATTTTTTTCTTGTAAAAGTTACCTCTGTCTTTTTCGCATAACTATATAGCAACTTTACGTTTTGGTATAAAAGCATTCTTGCATTTTGATTATAAACTGTTTAAAACACAGTAATTTTCGATTACCGTTCAAAACTTAACGAACTAATTTAGGTAAAGTGTATTATTGAAAAAAGTTATCACTTTAATGACTTGATTAAAATGGTATAACCACTTACCGATTTATCGAGACATATGTTCGTTCCGTAATGAACGAATACGATGTTTTTATGGGTTAAATTTGTTACATGATATCCGGAGAGTAAAATAAAAACTGTTATACTGGAGGAGATTTTTCCGAAAAAATTAATTTTTAAAAAAATAGTAGGTGTATATCGACTCACTGATGCCAAAAATACGAAAACATTAAAAAAAGTGGTAATGCACATTACCATTTTATTCTCCGGGGGCGTCGATATATGGAAAATCGGTGATTATTTTTGGTTAACGTTCACACCAGCCTTAATGTGTTCGACTACGAGTCGAGCTTAGAGAGGGATGGAGTCAATTTAAAAGATACTACGGTACTTATACCGGTATACTTACGTTGTAACCGGTTCAATTGTTTTAACCGGTTTTAAAGTCTTAGTCGCGTATTAATACGTTTTTGACAAATTGACAAAATGCACTTTTTTTATTGCATAAGTTCAGCAGACAGACAGACGGGCCCACTTCATGGGAAGGGGTTACCATCGCCTGTCGACATTTGCAACACTAAAGGTGCTGCAAATGCGCTGCTGCTCTCTTAAGGGATACTGGAACCTTTTCACAAACCAGGGGTGGTAGCGATCCAGTCGGGCAAATACCCTACCACCTGGCTGTGGGTTGCTCTGTCGCCTCTTACGACAGGCCGCCCCAATGCAGAAAATTGTATTCTTTCTCCGTTCCTGCACAGATTAGAAGCACCAGAAATAAACCACCACAAATACTTAGTTAGTTAGTTAGTTTACATTAAAATTTAGTTTTAGTTCTGTCTACTAGCTTCGAAGATTAAAGACAGTGCTATTTCTTTTCTTTATTTAGATTTTTTTATCAGGTCTCATGCAACACTCGTCACAATATAAGACTGTTGGCGGACATCATATACTCGGTCGCTTTCAGCGTCAAACCTCCAGGTATTTTTGTAAATAATAAAGCTTATTTTTACATAACGTTCCATTATCATAAGAGTGTATTTAATTCTTTTTTCATCAACGTTTCCACGGTGAAGGGAATTAAATCACTAAATAATCACAAAAAAATGGAAAATAAATAATAGTTTAATAAAACTGAAAAATACGCTTTTATAGAAAATAAATTTTAATAAATTTCAATTAAAAATAATGTTGAAATGATACATTTTTTTTTATTGTAAAAAAAGCGTGAGGGGCTTTTCAGGAATCAAAATAACCCTTCTACTCATACCATGCCAAGGCTTTCTTACAATAAAATCATTTTTCTTGCACTATTTTTAATTCAAATTTATTTTCTATTTTTTAGTTCGATTTTCTATAAAAGCGTATTTTTTAGTTTTTTTTTAAACTATTATTAATTGTAATGAACAATGTACTAATTTGTCTTCTTAAAGATTTAAATATATTGCATGTTCTACAGAATTTAAATCCTGTGCGAATTTAATTCTGTAGTACGCGCTCTCCTACGTAGTTGCATATTTTATGTGCAGAGGAAATATAATATATTCATTCGTTCTTCCATTCATTCATTCACACCCATGAAGTTAGCCGCAAAGAATTCCATTCTTTTGTTAACGAACAATTTACTGACTTGTTTTTTCAAAGACGTGGTTTAGATAATATTGTACTTCCATCAGGTTCAAAGGAGCCGCTCTTGGAACAGAGAGTGCCTGCCACTTATCTCGCGTTGGAGGAGTGCATCACGTCTCTGGCGGCGGAACTTCGAGAGCCTGTATTGAGACATGACGAGTATAGAAGATTAGTGAGTACCACATTCCTACGGTGTTCTCCATATTTTTTTCCTTCAGAGGGTTCTGGCGGTGCGGGCCATCCGGGGGTACCGGACAGTGTCATGGATGGCGGCGACAATGCTCTCGAGTGATCTGCCCTGGGAGCTCCAGGCGGAGGTGCTCGCGGCAGTGCACCGCTGCCGACAGGACACCAGAGACAGAGGAGAGAGGCCGTGCCCGGCAGTTGTAAGGAGGGTCAGGGTCTTAGCGACCGAGGCTCTGATCCAAGAATGGGCTGATGACCTGAGGTCCCCAGAAGCAGGAAGAGAGACTGTGGAGGCGGTCCGCCCCCACCTGTCTCGTTGGGTCTCGAGGAAATGCGGGACCCTAACGTACAGGCTGACGCAGATACTTACCGGGCATGGCTGCTTCGGTAAGTATCTGCATCAGATAGCGGGGCGAGAACAAACGCCAGAATGTTTAGAGTGCGCTGCTTGGGGATGTCAGCGTCATCACTTAGAAAGTATTACGGGTCCTGTGTCCTCGCTCCAGCAGTTGGTCGGAGCCATGCTGTCGAGCGAGGGCGGATGGAGAGCGGCTTCCTCCTTCAGCGAGACTGTAATGTCCGCGAAGGAGGCCGCGGAGAGGACCAGGGAGGTGGATGCGTACGCAGACCCCATACGACAATGGCGGACTGGTGGTCGGAGGCGTCGCTACGCAATCCACCTACCTTAGTGCCATCACAGGGGGCCGCGGGAACCGGGGGAACTGTTGATGAAGCAGGACACCTTGCCTTCGGGGTGTTCTGAAGAATGCCAAACGTTGGGGCGTCACGAATGTAGTAGCACCGCTCTAGTTCTCGTGGCGACCCGTAATAGCGTGGAAGAGGCACAGGTAGGTTTAGTGGGTAGTCTGGCGGACGGGATCTCGCGACTACTACCGCCGACGGCGGTAGTTATGCGTGGAGACCCCTGCCGCTGGGAGTCCCATACCCCCCCCCTCCCGGGCCCGAGGGGGTGTCGCAAGAAAAGACATTCCCCCTGCGTTACCAAAAAAAGGGTTGGGATCTATGTCAAATGGTGAGGCCAGCTCGCAAAGGGGCTGGCCGCCGTCCGTCCGGGCTGGTGGTGAATGCGCGAGCGAGCGCACAGCCCGGACAAAGAACGCTCGGGATCGAACAGGGGTTTTAGTATCCCTAACCGTGGCGTGGCAATAGCTCTCCACATCCCATCGTGGGGGCTAGTGCCACCACGACCTGGCGAACCCCACACACGGACCGCGACCTTTCCCCCTCGCGCGGCCTATGGTCCTCAAACGGATTTCCCCTGTATAAAAAAAGGGTTGGGATCTATGTAGGAGTATGTTTTGGGTTATTTGAGGTTGGAATTTAGTTGTAAGTGGGATTTGGAGTGGTTGAGAATGGATATAGTGGGGAAGGCCAGTGAGTGTTCTCCATATTGACTTAGAGTGAGTTTGAACCCTTTTTTAAAAACCTTAAAGAAGCGTTCAAACTTACTCTTATGAATAAAATGTTTTTAAGGTATTCATTTATCGACACATTTAATTTTATCATTTTGTTTCGTTGCAACTACAGTTATCTAATATATAAAATTCTCGTGTCACAGTTTTCGTTGCCATATTCCTCCGAAACGACTGGACCGATTTTCATGAAATTTTGTGTGCACATTGGGTAGGTCTGAGAATCGGCCAACATCTATTTTTCATCCCCCTAAATGTTAGGGGTAGTCCACCCCTAAATTTTTTATTTTATTTTTTAGACAAAATTTTTAATTTCTATTTTTTTATGATACAACATACAAAAATACATACAACCCTAATTTATCAACCCTCTGCGATAAACCCCTATTTTACCGGGCAGGACTACGTCTGCCGGGACAGCTAGTCCTAAATATAACATTTTTCTTTCTTTCTTCACATAAAATATTTAAAAAGGTATACATATTTTCATTTATAAGGTTGATAGTGAGGATGTCATGGTATTTTTCAGGTTACTCAATACATGCAGCAAAAGAACCACAGGATGTTCCGCGACGCGGCCGAGCTGCACCAAGCCACTATGTTCTTGCATGAGAATGGTGAGGAAATTCAATACTATCCCTGGTCTAGAGTATGTCGCCATAACAACCTTCAGTTGTGTTCCGGCATTGGTGACCAGGTTCCAGTCTCTCCCTTCAAGAGAGCAGCAGCGCATTTGAAATGAAATGTTAATTTGTATGAAACATGAAAATAAAGATCTTATGCTAGTGAGAACATGTTTCGCCATTTACTGGTATACAAATTTTCTTATATCCTAGTAAGGTTTTTAAACATTTAATTTTTATTTACATACATACATACATACATAACTTCACGCCAGGTTCACAGAGCGCCATTTAGGCTTATTCTTACACACCTCACTTGCTTCTTTGACATTCATAGCTCTTGTCATGCACGCCCGTCTCTTCTTAAGGCTCCTGACATCACCTTCTGCTAGTACACGATCAATTTGATCATGGAAAGGTGTCGTGGGCTTCCGCGACTTCTGCATTCAATTTTTATTTTATTGTCCAATATCATTTTGTTGCACAATGTTGTCACCTTTGTTTCAAAGTTAAATACAAATATTCATTTTATGAATGTCACTTTATTAATAATAACGAAATGTCAAATAAATACTGAATGATCATCGCATGTTGGTGATAAAAGAATAATAATAAAATATAATATTTTCTTAAGTTTTCGCGACTTGTACACATAATAAAACTACGTTTTAACGGTTTTAAGCGCGGTAATTTTTTGCTGCTTTTCCCGCCCGTGACCACAGCCACTGAAAAGCGGCCGAAACGTCGGATAAACCTAAATAAAATAAATTACCGCTCTTAAAACCGTTAAAACGTAGTTTTATTATAATAATAAAATAAATAAATGTCATTTGATTTGATAATTAAATAATTCTGATACCCGATAAAAACATTTCTCAACGAGCCATGAGAATGATTTTCTTTTAAATTGTTTGAGAGGTAATTCTCTTATTGATGCAGGTATTCGATTATATACATTTATTGTTATTACGGGTATATTTTTATGACTTAATGCAGTCCTACGCATAGGGATTATTAATCTAGTTGGGTCTCCGTTCTTGATTCTCGAATATCTTTGGTCTGTATATGCTGAAAAATATTCTGAATGTTCCTTTACAAATCGCTTCTTTGCTTCAATAGTGTGACATATCCCAATACTCACTTATTTCACTCACTCACTATATTTTGCTAAATGTATCGAATTATCACAACATTCTCATATATTTCAAAAAGCTTAATAAACACTAAATTTACAAAAACAAATATACAAAAAAAGTGTAAAATATGTTTGGGTAAAATCTTTTTTTGAAATTTTAAAATTGGCGTACTGTTAATTTGGGTTTTTCAAGATACCACGTTATTGAAGCAAAGAAGCGAAATATAATTAATTAATAATTTAATAACTTGTAGCACCTTTGGTATTGCAAATGTCCATAGGCGATGGTAACCACTTTTCATCATGTGGACCTTTTGTCCGTCTGCTGGACTTATACAATACAATAAAAAATGGACGTCGGTTTTTTTTTTAAATTCAGGCGTGCTCCTGCATTACGACGATGCGACCCTGAAGGAGCTGTACTTCCTCCGTCCGCAGTGGCTCTGCGACGTGCTCGCCCACGTGGTCACCGTCAGGGAGATCAACCCCTTCGCCAACAACGGTGAGTGTTACTGTTTGGAAAAAAAAATATTGTAGGGTAAACGTATTTTTTTTTTAGGTTTATGGCTTGGCAGCTTGGCCTTTCAGCCAGATCTTAGTTACCAATATAGTTTCTTCATTTTCTTAAGCCTACGTGTGGCACAGCTGAACTGTAGGTAATCAGCTAGTGCCATTCAACGGAGCTCTTGTGACAACTCAAAAGGCCACATTCGACTATACAGTTCACATTTCTCACAAAACACATAATCACTACTCAAAAACTATCAATATCCTACAACTATTGTTCATTTTAGAGTAATTTTACATATTTTTAGAAAATGAAACCGCACAGCACAACATTTCTTTCAGTTCCCGCCAAAAACTCTGTAGGGTAAATTTAGTATTTATTTTGGTTTATGGCTTGGCAGCTAGGCCTTTAAGCCAGATCTTAGATTACAATAGAGTTTCTTCATTTTCATAAGCCTATGGTGGCACAGCTGAACTGTAAGGTAATCAGCTAGTGCCATTCAACGGTGTTAGGGTAAACTAAATCATTGTTGACACTAGTGATGAGTAGTACACGTGTGAGCCAGTACATTTGTCGTTTTGCACTGATACGCCTCAAAAATGTATACCACTTCAAGGATTTTGTACCGCTCCTCACTCGACAAATGGACAACAATACAATAACGCCTCTACGGATATTCGCATGACAAAGAGGGACAACATGACGTGTACGACTACTAGTAAAATGAGGTGAGCGAGGCCGATCTCAACCGATTCTTAACGAACATTTCCGAACTAGATGTTTTGTACGGGACAAATGAGGGAATGACGCTTACAAATGTACTGCCGCGGCACAAACAATACAAACTCCTCGCCTCATTTGAAGTAATATATTGTACTGGTTCAATACAATATGTCATGTTACTCTTACAAACTCATTTTGAAATCATGTCCTATCCAACCTTGGTTGACACGCCCCGGTCCCTTTTCGCTGATTGACAGTGTACTAGATGATCTGGGCTGTTTGCTCAGCGTTGCCAGATGATTATGTCAATTGACCCCCATTTTTTTTTTCGAAAATCCCCAGAAATAAACTTTTTTGATAAAAAAAACCTTCAAAACAGTTTTTAACTTATTCTAAAAGAGAGATAAAAAACCGTCGTGGCGAAAAGTCACTAATGACGTTATGATTTTCGCTCAAGCAGCGCTCACATCGATCCGTGTCAATGGGTGGGTCGAATAACCGTTCCACTTGAGTTTATGACTGTGACGGCAGCAAAAATCGCGGATGTGGTCGTACTGAGTCTCTTGTGGAACGTAGCCATTGTCTATTCCAGGTGCTTTTTTTAATAGCTTTAATGTCTTTTAATGTCAAATGTTTAGAATTTCATAATATTATCGATGGATGGTATATTTATTATACACGTTTCTACCAAAACTGTATGTATGGTCTTTTAGGTATAATGAAGATAGAAGACCTAGCACACGTCTTCAAGGCGTCACCGATGTTGGCTCGCGGGGAAGAAGCCAGCTCCTTGGGAGTGTCCTTGCTGAACAAGTTTGAGCTGGCACTCTGCTGGGACGCGAGGGTCTTGCTCGTACCCCCGCTGCTTCCGAACACAGAGCCCGGGAGTCCCCAAGTGAGTGTTGACAAGTGTCATGATGGGGTTCAATAAAATAGGGAGTATTGATACGTATGACGCGGTTCAATAAAATGCTGTGTATTGTTATGTATGACGGGATTCAATAAAATGGTAAGTATTGATACGTATGACGTGGTTCAGTAAAATGCTGTGTATCGATATGTATGACTGGGTTCAATAAAATGGGTAGTATTTATATGTATGACGGGGTTCAATAAAATGCTGTGTATCGATATGTACGACTGGGTTCAATAAAATGGGTAGTATTTATATGTATGACGGGGTTCAATAAAATGCTGTGTATCGATATGTACGACTGGGTTCAATAAAATAGGTAGTATTTATATGTATGACGGGGTTCAATAAAATAGGTAGTATTTATATGTATGACGGTGTTCAATAAAATGTTGAGTACAGATTCGTATGACGGGGTCCAATAAAATTGTGAATACTGATTCGTATGACGGGGTTCAATAAAATAATGATTATTGAAACGTATGATGAGGTGCAATAAAATGCCGACTGAAAGATTACACTTTTTGCCTTGAAAGGAGGTAGTCAGCTGTTTAGGAGAACAAATTTGAACTGGTATTGCTGGGACGCCAGGGTCCTGCTCGTACCCCCAAATTGATTCCTAGTACAGATTGTGCAAGCCACTAAAATTAGTAGTATTGTCATTTGCAATGGGGTACAAATAAATGCCAATTATATGATCCCTGTATTATATATGCCAGTTGCCGGTCCGCTGTCGAGCGTGGTGCCCGTCGAACCGCGGCACCCCCCGACGCGCGTGGCCGGGGGGTGTCAGCCCCCAACTGGCCGCGGTGCCCGACAACAGGCGGACAGACTCGCCCACCCTTATACGTGAGTGATTTGTTTGTGTCCTAATAGTAACGTTCTTAAGATGTTAGATTAGAATAGGAAACACTTTGTTGTTCACCAAAGTAGACAATTGCAAAAAGTATACGGTAAAACAAATATCGGCCTTATCGCTTAAAGCGATCTCTTCCAGGCAACCTTTCTAGAGGATGTTTCTAACAACTTACGTCTAGGTATAATTAAATAATAAAAAAATGACAATTCAAACACAGTAGAAGTGAAACTTATTTTTTATTATTTTTTATTAATATAAATATAACTCCTTTAGTCTAAATCCGTCAACATATTATAATTCAAAATAAACTTTTTTAGTATCCTTCAATTTTTCACTGTTTTCGTATAAAAAAATATTATTATCAGTTTTATGTCGGTCCAAATTGGACCTATGTTTGGTGATGTAGCATAGGTCCAATTGATCTTGTTAACTAAAGGTATTGTAGACTCTCCAATGTGTGCAGCACAATGTAAAATTTTAAACTCAAAGTATACAAAAGATAGTCATAAAAGCGCTTCAATGCTATTAGCTCAAACACCGACGGCGGGTCCAATTGTAACAATATAAATTTAAATTATGAAAAAACACATTCTATAATGTTTCAGCACCCTCACTCACTCACTCTCTCTCTCACTCACTCTTTCTCTCTCTCTCTCTCTCTCACACACTCACTCATTCACTAACTAACTAACTCACTCACTAACTAACGCACTGACTTACTAACTAAATCACTCACTAACTAACTCACTCAATCACTCACTAACTCACTCACTTACTAACTCACTCACTAACTAAATCACTCACTAACTCACTCACTAACTCAGTCACTCACTAACTCACTCATTAACTCACTCACTAACTCAATCACTCACTCACACACTCACTCACTCACTCACTAACTCACTCACTCTCACAAGTCCGCTTTGACCGCTATATATTTTACAATATTTGGTGATGAGATGAACAGAAGCTGTGTGATGCCCGACAGACGAGCCGTCCGGCGGGGTGACGGCGAGTGGCCGCCGCGGGCGCCACCCGCTGCGGCGCGTGCTGCTGCTCTCGTACGTGCCGTGCGGCTTCTGGCCGCGGCTGTGCACCAGGGTGCTGGCGGACGCGACCCTCAACGACGCGCCCCACCAGCTCTACAGGCTCACCGCGGAGGTGGGCAGATTGTTTGCTTGACAAAATATATTTAAATATATATTTATTTATATATATTTAATGAACTACGAAAACCGTTAAAAACAATACCAATTGATATTTTTAAAACAAAATTGAAGAAATTATTAATAGACAAATCACATTATTCGACAAATGAATTCCTTAATGACAAATTTGAAACAAATATTAATACATAATTAATAATAATATTTTAATTAATGACATTAAATAATTGAGAAAGAGATAGGAATAATAAATAAAAAACAGATATCTATATAATTAATTAATGTAATAAATATTATTAATTAATAAATACATGTAATATATACGACGTTTTTAATAAAATAAATAAAAAATCAATTAAATAATGACGATTAAGATACTGCCTACTTGCACACCAGTGAAACTGATAAAATGTACTGAACCATGCATCTCTAAGAATAACGTCTGTATATAACTACATTATGCAAGAATAAATATTTCATTTCATTCAAATAATAAATCAAATCTATCTATCACTAGCTGTCCCGGCAGACGTCGTTCTGCCCGGTTAAAAATTGGGGTTGATCGTAGAGGGTTGAAAATTTAGGGTTGTATGTGTTTTTTTAATTCTGTATCATAAAAAAAACATCTAAAAATTTAAAAAAATAATTTCAGCGTGGAATAACTTTACCGTTTAGGGGGATGAAAAATAGATGTTGTCCGATTCTCAAATCTACCCAATATGCACACGAAATTTCATGAGAATCAGTCAAGCCGTTTCGGTGGAGTGTAGTAACTAGCATTGACACAAGAATTTTATATATAAGGTAAAACAGAATCCAGATGTCAGTCAGAGACTACTGAATCCCTCCCTAAAAAACTTCTATACGTCGTGCAACCTGTCCTTACAAAAAAAAAAATGGGAGTCAAAATCCATACATATAACAAAATTGTAGAGGTCGAATTTCTGTACAATGAAAAAATATGCTAAAAACCAAGTCGGGGAGATGTAGGAATTGAAATAGAACTAATTTTGAAAATTTTCAAATTTTTTTGTTTTTCTGTTTGTGTGTTTGTACCGGCTAATCTCCGAAACGACTGGACCGATTTACATGAAATTTTGTATGGTGGTAGCTTACATCCCTGGTCAACATATAGGGTCTCTTGATCCCGAAAAATTAAAGAGTTCCCGTGGGATAGTTAAAAACCTTTAATTACTTAAACAGCTTATAACAGACTGAAAGTAATTTCTCTGCAACGTAACATAATAGAAGCGCAGAGTTAAACAGGGTGTGGTGTCATTGAGACAGTTTTATCTCGTATATATGTAATATATAAAGCTGATAAGTTTGTTTCTTTGTTTGTTTGCTTGAACGCGCTAATCTCAGGAACTACTGGTCTGATTTGGAAAATTCTTTCAGTGTTAGATAGCCCATTTATCGAGGAAGGTTATAGGCTACATACCATCACGCTATGTGCAATAGGAGCGGAGCATGACAAGAGCCATGAATATCGAAGAGGCAAGTGAGGTGTGTAAGAATGAGCCTGAATGGCGCTCTGTTGTCCGTGCCTACCCCGCAGGGGACCTGGCGTGAAGTTATGTATGTGTTTCATGTAGATGGAGGTGGACGAAGTGATATCCAAGGCCTTCGACCTGACCTGGGGCTGGAAGCTGTGGAAGCGTGGTGTGAAGCTGTCCTGCGGCTCCATCACGCTGGCGCTCCTCAGGGAGGTGCCTCCCACCAGGGACGCCTTGGTGGACCTGCACCCCAACCATGGGGAGGGGAACGACCATCCCTACAGCAACATCAGGTGCGGGGATTAAGTATTAGAAAATAATGTTACGAGTTACAGGACTCGAATTAAAATTCCGTTAGAATTACTATATAATTTATTAGAACTATAGAAACATGTATAACACAGGTACAAATATAATAACACGCGCAAAGTCCGTGACTAAATTTTTTACCGAATGTAGTATACACGTCTTGCTTTGCTAGTGGTTATCGCTCGACTGCCTCATCCCTCCTTTGGGGCATTGCTTTATACTGTACAAATACAAGATGTCTGCTCGACCGCGTGGATTCAGTTTTCGAGAATCACACCTGACTAATGACTACCATAAAAATTACAATACACAATGGGCTGTTATTTTCCAATCATAAATTTTAAACACAAAGTAAACAAAAGAAGAGAGTTTCAATGTAGCTCAAACGACGCCGGCGGATAATAAATGTTGCTTTGTTTACAAATATGTGGGGGGCCCAAAGTGTAATAAGATAAAAACTGTAAAGATAAGATAAAAATAATATAGTGATATGAGTGCGCAGGACTCGAATTAAAATGCCGTTGGAATTAATATAGAATTTATTAGAACTCTACAAACACGTACGACATAGGTACAAATATAACTAGACACTACTAGTACAAACTGTACGATTCAACACTCGCAAAGTCCGTCACTATATAACTTATCAATGCACACGACTTGTAATCCTCGACTCGTATCGTAATCCTCGCTTGACTGCCTCACCCCTTCGTTTGGGTATAATTGTATAGTAAACTGTACAATACAACACAACCGACTGCGTGGGCTGAGCTGTTTTTCCAAGAAAACTCAAATTCTGCACACCTGGTTAATTATTCTTGCGAACGGCCAACAAAGTCGAAAACAATAACAATAGGCTGTTGTCTAATTGAAAATTTTAAACACACAGTAAACAAAAGAAATCCGAATGCAACAAAGTTAATAAACTGCGTATTATGACAGGCAAGTGTGCCTTCACCTTTGCCGGCATGTAACAATAGTATAAAAACTTTTTTTTTTTTAATTAGAAAGAAAATGGTGGAAAACCAAAAAAACAATCAGGTGCGGTATACTTCTATCCTGAAAATGAAAGGATTGGGTCTCGACTTGTTCGTTCTGAATATTCGCAGTACCGACACAACCGTCAACGACGTTTGCCGGCCCTCGTTTTGGCCCAGTCTAAGGTTCGAATAAGGAAATTTTCTTCAAGGAAAACGAAGCCGAATCTAAACTACACGCTCATTTCTAATTACATAATTAAATTAACTAATTTCTAATTACCTGGACTTAAATGACAGCTTCAGATTTTTTTTATCACGTATAGGTTCGCGTTTGACCATTATCTCGCACGATTTGAGCGGAGATATGGTCTAAGATCGAGCACGTTTACGTAGAAGGTACCTATTCACACGAGACTTGAAGACACCCAGGTTGTAGGTTTCGGGAAAAACAGACTCCGGCAGTGTATTCCACTCATTTGCGGTGCGTATGATGAAGGTGGACTCAAAGCGCTCAGTCCGAATAGGAGGTATGTCCACCATATAGCGGTGCCACCCAGTGCGTCTGGTTGTCCGATGATGGAAGGGAGACGGCGGGATAAGATTGAAGAGCTTCGATGCACACTCTCCAAAATGTATCTGATAGAAATCACCAATATTGACCTCATGTAAATTAGATTATTTTGACGGCCTCTGTGGTTGAGCGGGCTAAGCCTTTGCCGGCCTAGATCACTGCAACCCAGAGGCTCCGGGTTCAATTCCCGGTATAGTAATTTTCGGAAACGTATTTTCGCCGTTATTTACCACGGTCTGGGTGTCTGGGATCGGCCCCAGAGTGGTCCGCTGTATATTACCCATAACACAAGCGTAACTTGCTTAATTTGGGGATATACAATGTGTGTGTTTGTCTACCGATTATTAAATGTAGTATTCATTAAATGTACAGTTTGTACATTTGTTCTTGGTTGTGGTGGTGGATACTGGCAGTTGTTGGTGGAGTTCTGGTGCTTTCTTGTAGTAGGGTGAATAAAATACACCTTGTCACTTTCAGGGATTTATTCTTGTAGTAGTTTGGATGCTGATCCCTGGTCGCAGCTCAATAACGACTCGGTAGCGACTTAGTAGCAACTCACTCACAATGTATTTGTGAGTGTTATTTATACTAATGTTGTTAATATTAAAGTAGCCTAAAGTAGGCCGCAGCGTCAGCAAAACGCTGTACGTTGAACCGTACAATTATTATTACCAAAATCGCTGTAATAATATATTTATATTTTAATCTGTGGTCAGCGCTGTGGGCTGCATTATTGATTAATATTTCATTTATGTTGTAATTTTGTGTTTAATTTTAATTATGTAGCTGTTTGTTGTTCCAATAAAATAAAGTAAAATAGATAGATATTTTATGTAATTTTCGTATAATTGTAATTAAAATTTTTTTAATTAACTGTGCAAGTCAGTTTTTATTTTTATCATATTGTTACGTACGAGCGGGGTTACGCACTTATGGGTTGGAAGAAAACACCAGTTTTTAATTTAAAAGCTTTTATTGACTTACACAGCCGCACGCAGTACCTCTCTGTAGGGTTGCCCCTATACGCACGACCAACGATGCACAGTCCCGACGATAAGTTGTCACACCCTCAATACCGTCGCGCTATTGCGCGGACCACCTCCGATAATATCGCGTGTAGCTCGCCTCTGGTTCCCCTCTCGAACTACGCTACACACCTCCTTCACGTATCTATAGGATACACTTCGGTGAGTGTACCTCGGAATTGCATGAGCTGGTTCCACCCTCACCATTCTACCACCGGACAAGCAGACGTACGCACTTACGCCACCGTTATATGGTGGAAATACCGACGAAGCGGACGAAACGCTATGCTTCTACATTCATCATACGCACCGCTGAAGAGTGGAACTCTTTACCGTCGTCTGTTTTTCCCGAAAAATACAATCTAAGTGTCTTTAAGTCTCGCGTGAACAGGTATCTTCTAGGTAAGCGTACTCCACCTTAGACTGCATTTCCGCCTGAGACAAGGTGCAACGTCGGTCAAACGCGAACCTATTCATTATTCAAAAAAAAAAAAAACCTGTCCACCAAACCTGTCACTAAATTCACCACTTAATTCGTCTCTGTCCTCTATCAACCTTCTCTAATAACTCTTCAGTATCGCACTTGTCGTTTCACCATCGTGTACTGAACTCAACTTTAAACTGCCCCGTAAGCGCGCCTTACGCTGTTTATATACCTGGAAGAATTTCCTAGAACCTATCTATCATCTTTTTTATAACCGACATTGCGCCTGATGTCAGGCGGAAATGCAGTCTAAGGTGGAGCATGCTTACCTAGAAGGTACCTGTTCACGCGAGACTTAAAGACATCTAGATTGTATTTTTCGGGAAAAACAGACGAAGGTAAAGAGTTCCATTCTTCAGCTATCTCTGTGTTTTCTTTCCCGAACCTTCTGTTCGGGAACTTTCGTTTATACATCTATCCCTTTCTAACATCTGTCTATCTCTTTCTTTCGTTTATCGTCTACCCTTTTCTAAATATATCCGTCCTTGTCTTTTCCTTCCAGGAATTTCTAGTTCTTTCTGAAAGTTCTAAAACTGATTTACGCTGCTGGGCAGTTCCATCCTCGGTCGCCGCAATATAAATTATTTTTTAGTAGAAACTTGACTGATATATGTGTTATTTTGGTGTTTTATATTTAAGTATATCAGTTATTGTATTTTTCCCAAACAAATTAAATAAATTTAAAAAAAGGCCTCTCTAGGCTAGTTGATTATTCAAAACCTAATGATACCGTTTTGACTTTCATTAAAATCGGTTCTCTTTTGGAGACTTATTTTGGAGTATTTTTCACTACTTCATATAATTTCAGAATTAACCATAGTACTTGAAAATTCTCTCTATGTGGCATTGTGAAGAGAGAACGAGGCGAATAACACGCGTCATCGTCGTATGCGCGATCCAAAAACAGGCCAATATTATTAATTTTGATGGCAATCTCAAACAAAGTTGCATCTGTCTTTTATTTATGTTATGCTAGAGGTCCCGGCAAACATTGTACTGCCCTGAAAAAAAAATGTAGGACCCAATCCCAGTGCCATCTACCGGTTCCGATCGTGAATCTCAATAATTTGGGGATCCACGCAAAAACGCAAAAAAATTCATCAAAATCGGTTTTTGAGTTTTAGCGAAAGTAACGAACAGTGTCGTATTCGATTCGATTGAACGAAAATTGGTTTTTATATGTATGGAGATATTTTGCAAAATCCAGGCTCAGGGTCCGCCAGGAGGGCGCCTGGTGCGAGCTGGAGGTGCAGTCCTCGGCCTGTGTGGAGATACTTCTTCCAGCCGAGGTCTGCGTGGTCAAGAGGGACGATGGGCTGCCCATAGCTGGTTATCAGGTAACACTTGTATCCCCACTGTTGAGATTGAATGTTACGAGATACGGGACTCGAATTAAAATGTCGTTGGAATTACTGTAGAATGTATTAGAACTACACAAACACGTATAACACAGGTAAAAATATAACTGAACTCAACCAGTACAAACTGCACGATACAATAACACGCGTAAAATCTGTCACTATATAGCTCATCGAATGTGCACACGTCTTGTCCCGCTTGGGCCTCCTCCTCTTTCAGTTGAGGCATTGTTTTATACTGCACCAATACAATATATCTCGATACAATACTAGACCGCAGGGACTGAATTTCCAAGAATCACACTTGGCTAATGACTATGATAAAAATTACAATACACAATGGGCTGTTTTTTTCTAATTACAAATTTTGAACATGAAGTAAACAAAAGAAGCTCAAATGCGGGAAGGTAAGAGACTGCAGGTGTGAATTGGTCTTTGTCGGTCGTAACAATAACAAAACAATAAATGTGTTGTGTTCTTACCAAAATTTCCCAAAAGTACTATATTCGTACAGCCTTACAACAAATTACTTTTTCAAAAACGGAGGTGATTCTAATTGGACATAGTTATGCGAAATGGAACCAACCCACATACTGACAGTATTGAGAAAAAGCCGTTTTTATTAAAATTTTGCAAAAAGAAAAAAAATATTGTACATTCTAATGTATAATATTTTAAATATTTTTTCCAAAATATAGACACATTTTTTTGTAAGCTAATTTTATTAAAATTGGCTTTTTCTCAAAACTATCGGTATGTGGCTTGGTTCCATTTTGCATAACTAGGTCCTTACAAGTGTGATAGTAAATGTATGGTTGTCAACAGAGCATAAGCCTGGAACCGAATCCCGAGACGTTGGCAAAGGTGCTCGCGATACTCTCCGATCATGTGGATCTACTTCTTGAAGACTGGTATCCCTCTTTAGGTGAGTATACGAAAGTAAATTTAAATACCTGAAATCGCGTGCACTGCGAAAACTATTGATGATAGAATAAAATAATGTACTACGACTTTGTAGAACACATCATTATCTACAAAAAGTGTCGCGACAGCATACGTCTAACTATTATAGTTAAGCCATAATAAGTGTTCTTTTATTTTAAAAATTTAATTAAAATGCCGCCGCTAGAAAAGGCTCTTTATTTGTATCTTGGTATTAATCCTTATCAAAATAAATTACTTCATATTCAAGACTGCTTCAATACCTTTATATAACTTTTCGAATTATTCAATTCGGACATTTCATTCGAAAGATATCACGAGTTTAAAAATGTAAGAATTAGTGACGGTGACCACGTGACTGTGACACCTTTTCGTGAGTGAAAAATCCGTAAGACCCCCTCTATATAGAAGTTTCACTTCAAAAAAACCAGGGATCGCAATAAAATAATCGGCTTCAATTCGGCATTCGGCCACTTTTTTAAATATTCGATATCCGACCACATAGTGCGACAACGGTGGGAGGGGTCCTCAATTTCATGACGGCACATTTCAAAATCTTATCGTTACGAGCTGCAGGACTCGAATTGTAATGCCGTTGGAATTGTTATAGAATTTATTAGAACTATACAAACACATATAACACAAGTACAAATATAATAACACGCGCAAAGTCCGTCACTAAATAGATTACCGATTCTACACACTTCACGCCCGTGTCGTAATCGTCGCTTGACTGCCCCCTCCCTCAACCAAGCCATCGTTTTATACTGCACAAATGCAATGTGCCCGTAATCCGCAGCACCTGGCTAATGATTCGGCCGCAAGCCATAAACGAATACGATTTAACAATGGGCTATTCTCTAGAAACGTATGCCAATCACTAAGTGTTAATATCTCTCTTTCTTAATTCTCTCGCATTCTTTATTATGACTGTATAACTTTACATTGATATTGGTTATTCTTAGTTACTTAAAATAACTTATATTTGAAGACGTGAGTGGAGAAAGGTGATATGTCGGTTTTTTGCTTTTTTTTGCGTAGATGAATGTTATAAGTCGATACCAAATGACTACAGACCTTAGACCATAGATATAAGGCATATTTAAGAAATAAAACGTTGCTAAAGGTGTTAAGTTCAGTTCAGTTTAAAATAAAAGTAAAACTTTTATCTCGATTTACTCAGAATTGGAATTATGCGACTTATCACCTTCATCCACTCATGTCTTCATTTATTACACATATCTGTCTACTTGCCAAGGTGGCTTCTCCGGAGGAAGTGTCAGTCTTACTTATGTACTTCTTTTTTAATTCGAGCCTGCTCACAGTCGAGACACCAAGAGCGTCTCAACTGTAGCGCCATCTCTTATTTCATTACTGTAAAATATAGTCTCATTGCAGTCACTACACATCGATGTATTGTTATTTAATAGTTAAATATCACGCTAGAGGTCGTCACGGCATTTACAAATATTATGTGCTAACATAAATAAACAAAATAAGACGTTTATAAAAGGATTACAATTGAAGACATGAGTGGATGAAGGTGATATGTCGCATATTCGGTTTTTTGCTTTTTTTGCGTAGATGAATGTTATAAGTCGATACCAAATGACTACAGACCTTAGACCATAGATATAAGGCATATTTAAAAAATTAAAAGTTGCTAAAGGTGTTAAGTTCAGTTCAGTTTAAAATAAAAGTAAAACTTTTATCTCGATTTACTCAGAATTGGAATTGTGCGACTTATCACCTTCATCCACTCATGTCTTCAATTAGTTTAAATGCTGACAGGTAACCCTGGTCTGCAATGAAATCCTCCTTTAAATTTTTTGTCATAAATATGACGATTCAAATGTTCTAAATCTATTCCCGTGGGCCGATTTTTTCCATCACGTCTAGATTTTTGTGATATGATTTAAAAAATTTGGGTTTTTTAATAAATTTTTTACACGTCAATGTTACAAAAAGAAAAAAAGAGAAGGGAAGTGCCGAAGGTGATTTTTATATGGTTATTTGTACATACACTGTTTGTACCATTGTCGCTCAAAAATAACCCAAATTTTTGAAATTTAAAAACAAATGTATATGAAAAAATCTAGACGTGCTGGAAAAATTCGGCCAACGCGGTTAGATTCAGGAAAAAGAAAAAATTGAAGGAGTATTTCATTGCAGACCAGTGTAATCAAATGTGTTTTTTTTTGTCAGATACGCAGGTGGATTTTGTTTTTGTCGGGACCTGAGTTGTAACGATATCAATCGGATGTTTCGGTAGGTACCCGTTTTGTGCACACGTCGGAGGGTAGGTGCCTGATAACCCGCGCGGTGCCTTGTCCCTCTTGCCTGAAGGATGCGCACGCGCAGCAAACGGAGCAAAACGACAGGCCCGAGGCGCAGGTAACATATGAATATTCAGAAAAACAAAAATCAAAAAAGTGTTAAAGCAGAAAATGTAGATGAATTAGGATCGGCAGTGGTTATCTGTTATTAAAGTAAGCACAATAAATTATATAAGACAATTCGTCAGAAAATTTAGGAATTTGTAGCACCTTCGGTGTTGCAAATGTCCATAGGCGATGGTAACCGCTTTCCATCAAGTGGGCCGTCTGCCCGTCTGCTGAACTCCTGCACAAAAAAAATTGAAATTTGTTTTTTCCTCTAGCCGTTCAAACGCCTCGAGATCGGAAACGGAGAACCGAGGAGACTACGGCTCTCAGAGGAGTCGAGGACTTCTGATGGAGACAGCGGCGTGGGGGCGGAATCCAATGGTGAGTAATAAGAGCAAAGATTAATAATGTTACGAGTTGCGAAACTCGAATTAAAATGACGTTGGAATTATTATTGAAATTATTAGAACTATACACACACGTATAACACAGTTACAAATATAACCGAACACAACAAGTCCAAACGTAATGCAGAAGGTCGTAAATCAATAAAACGCACAAAGTCCGTCACTATTAGATTCCCGATTGTGGTACACGTCTCGCTTCGATCGTGGTTCTCGCTCGACTGCCCCCCTCCCTCAATCAGGCCGTCGTTTTATACTGCACAAGTGCAATGCGCCCTCCCGGCAACGTGGACCAAATTTCCTAGAATGATCTTGTACTTTAAAATCCGCAACACCTGGCTAATGATTACAATATAACAATGGGCTGTTCTCTAGAAACGTATGCCAATAAATACAATTAGTTCAAATGCCGACGGGTAATAAAATGTGCTTCTAAAAATATTTACGTGGTATTTGTCTTTGTCGGCGCCTAAGTTGTAACAATATGAATATTCTTACTCAATACACTTAAGCCCTTTGAGGGTCCAAAGTTAATATTATGTTTGTGCCAAAGCTGTCATTAATTGCCGCGCCAGAACCAAGAGAATTGTATCGTCTCTTTTACTCGAATACAAGTTCTATATAGTTAGAGGGAGAAAGCATCAGTTCAACGTTCGTTTCAATTATCTGTGTTTGACCACAAAATTGTGGTGTTGTGCTGTGATACAATTGGCAAATGAGAGTTTTTCTCTCTGTCTTTTCTATGTTTCTTTCCAGCTTCATCTCGCATAGGCTCCGTGGAGGGCATAGTGAATAGCGACCACTCCCCAGTGTCGGTTGTCTATGGCTGGACCGTTGAGGAGTGCATCCTGAGCGCGTGCAGCTCCAAGCCGCTGCATTGTGGCCACCATGCCGACATCAAACTGAGACACGTCGCACCGGACACGGTATGTGCGAACCTAGTAACTGGCATTGATTTCTTAAAAGAAAATTACAATTCACTTGTGTGAGATACAGAAAGGCGATTGGTGGTTCTCGGCCTCAATATCTGTAGAGACAAAATTTATACAAAACAAAAGTAGATTTTACTTAATATTTTCTTAAGTTTTCGCGACTTGTACACATAATAAAATTACGTTTTAACGGTTTTAAGCACGGTAATTTATTTTGGTTTATCCGACGTTTCGGCCGCTTTTCAGTGCAACGAAACACAAACCAACCCGACTGATAATTTCTTTTATTTTTTTCCTTCCACCCATTTTAATATTATATAAAAAACTAGCGACCCGCCCGGGCTTCGCACGGGTGCAATGCTGATACAAAATTAAATACACTACAGAAAAACTATGAACGTTGTATATAAAAACATAGCGGCCCGCTCCGACTTTGCACGGGCATCACTACATAGAAACCTCTAAAATTAGCAATGTTGCCTTAGTATATGATGCATGTATTATACATATAAACCTTCCTCTTGAATCACTCTATCTATTGGAAAAAACCACATCAAAATTCGTTGGGTAGTTTTAAAGATTTAAGCGCACATAGGGATATAGGGACAGAAAAGGCGACTTTGTTTTATACTATGTAGTGATTTTAGAACTAGGCATGTTTGCTGAAGAGTTTCTTGCGCCGCTTCTTCTCTTCAGCCACAATATGTTGTGAAGCGGTCGTAAATTAGATTAGGCTCCCATAGAGTAAATAATATCCTTAAAAAAAATTAACTAACTAAATAATAAAAATGAACAAGTTGGCGGTAGGCTGAATAAAATCTTTGACAATACACGTTTGACAAATGTCATCTTTGTCTTCCGTGACCACGGCCACTGAAAAGCGGCCGACACGTCGGATAAACCAAAATAAATTACCGCGCTTAAAACCGTTAAAACGTAGTTTTATTATAGATTTTATTTGTTATATTTTTAAGTACTCTTGCTAGCTACAGGACTCGAATTAAAATAAATTCCGTTGTAATTACTATAGAGTTTATTAGAACTGTACACTACAATCGTATCATAGTCGTCGTTTGACTGTCCACCCCTCCGTTCGGGCATTGTTTTATACGAACTATACAGTACAAAAAACTGGACCGCGTGGACTGGAGTTTCCGAGAAAATGTAATTTGCACACCTGGTTATCTATTCCTGCGAAAGGCCAACAATGTCGAAAAGAATAAAAATAGGCTATTGTCTAATTGCAAATTTTAAATACCAAGTAAGCAAAAAGAATTCCAAATGCGGAAGGGGCAATAAACCGGGTGCGCGGCATTTCTTTATCGGTATGTAACAATAGGCATGCAGGTGGCCGAATTTGTAACAGTACCATATTATAAGAACCTCGTTAACTGTAGAATAATAATTTGAATGTTTCTAGAAACTACTCGTTTATCAAATAATTGAAGTCAAAAGAATTGTTGTATGATTCTTTAAATTATTATATTAATAAAATCTAGATACACTTAATGTCATGTAATACACCTATAGTGGAGTCATTTTAATAGGTAACATTTGACAATTCATCAAAATTCAACAACGTAACCTTGTAACGGCGGCCGTAAAATAATATATTTTTGGTTTGTTAGAACTGCACAATTGCTTAACTTTTTTTCCAATTACGATTACATATTTATTGTAATAATGACCGATACGAGTAAGTTTACGATTTGCTTTCACTTATAAACCATTCAAAACATAACAAACAATTTCTGATCTAAACAACTGAACGTCGTTACAATGTTGCGTCAGTTAATCCTTTTTATTTTTAAACACTAGTGATGTTACTCTAAAACTCGAAAGATTCGAATGCAGTGATTACTTGTGAAGAAATATCACCATAAATTAATAACCAAGTTGTGATTATAATAAAACATAAGTATATTTGAGTTCGTTAAAGGACGCAGGCTTATTTTTTGGTGGTAAATCGTCTCTATAAGTAAGGTTTTGAAATCGATTGGCTTTAGATTTTAAAAATCTGACAAGCGGAAAATCCTGATAAAACGCTACTATAGGTATTATTTTGAAGAGAATAACATTCTTACGTCAAGTAAATAAAATTACAAATTGGGACAATGTCGTGTTTATTGACGAAACATGGTTGAATGCGAACCATACGATTTCGCGGACATGGACCGATGATACAGCGGCCTCCACCTCAATAGTTCTATCCGGAAAAGGAGCCCGACCTATTATGTGTCACGCGGGATCAGCTTCTCAAGGTTTTATTCCAGACTGCCTCCTCGCATTCGCCTCTAAAACTACAAGTGATTACCATGAGGAAATGAACTTTGAGGTTTTTAAAGAGTGGTTTGAGCTTTGACAATGCACTGTATCATTCTCGGTACAAGTTGATAAACCACCAACTCAAGCAAATAAAAATCAAGAAATTGTCTCGTGGCTGGTAATAAATGGTGTGGATGCAAGTCCAACTTTATTAAAAGTCGAGTTGTTAACTCTGATAAAAGCAACTAAGCCGTCCAAGTTCCGCTATGTAATCGATGAACTAGCCCTAGGTCATGGACACGAAGTTATTCGATTGCCTCCCTACCATTGCCAGTATAACGCCATCGAGCTTATTTGGGCACAAATAAAGGATCGTGCAGCGCGGAACAATACTGAACCACCCTTCAGTACTGCTATAATGATGACTCTGCTACAAACTGCGTGTGCAGAAGTCACTACAGAAGACTGAAGAAAAGTCGAAGAGAAAACAAAGAAAATAATTTTACAAGATTTTGAACGAGATGTGCGAATAGACAATATTATTGAAAATGAATTAATAGTATCTCTTAATGCTGACAACAGTGATTGACAGTACTAATAACAGTTCTGATTGTTCAACTGAAAAAATGCATTTTTTTGTTAAATTATGTACTTGTCTTATTTTGCTCCTTAAATTTACGAAAGAAAAAATATTAATGGGACAGGGATTCGCATGATGATTTTTATAATTCACATATGTTTCAAGTCCGTATCGATTCATTCACTTTAATCGATGTTTTTAAGCAGATCACCTCACTATGAAGATAAAACTGACAGACGTCAAATGTTACCTATTAAAATGACTCCACTATAATATATAAAACATCGATAAACCTACTGTTACAGCCCTACTCTCTCTAGGCAATTATTGCAGAGCCGGCAAGCCACTGACATTAAGCTAAGCATCGATCAGCAGTAATTGCCTATAAATACTAAATATTTTGTAAATTTGTCAGAGTCTTCTGGTAATTAGCTAAAGCTATTCAACAACGGACCTGGTTTCTGCCTGCCGGTTGAATAGCCCCTAAACTACATTACCAAACCCGGATCCGGTAGACCTTTTAGGTCCCGTAGATTGAGGCTCCAGTACTGCGTAGTACATAATAAATCTCAGCTTTAGTACTATAGTGTTTTTTTTAAAAACACCCTAAGTATCCGGGACTAACACTACGTAATATTTTATTGCTTAAAACGTTTTTTATTGTGTTAGTTCGTTAATCAATTAGTTATTCGTTATAGATATCTGTTATTTTATTTTGTTGCGAGTACGGGACTCGAATTAAAATGCCGTTGGAATTACTATAGAATTTATTAGAACACGTATAACATAAGTACAAATATAATAAGACACTACTAGGCCAAACTCCACGATTCAATAACACGCGAAGAGTCCGTCCCTATATCGCTCATCGAATCTACTTCTTGCTCGTATCGTAATCCTCGCTTGACTGCCATACCCCTCCGTTCGGACTTTGTTTTATAGTAATAATACAACAAAGGACCGCATTAACTGAGATTTCCGACAAACCGTAATCTACACACTTGAGACGGGTAAACAAGTACAATAATAATAAGTCTAAATGCAAATTTTAAACACGAAGTAAACAAAGGAACTCCGAATGCGCGAAAGGTGATAAACTGCGTTTTATGACAGGCAGGTGTGCCTTCACCTTTGCCGGCACGTACCAATACTAAAGAAAACAATTAAAGGTCATTGGGCGTTTTTGACCCTCTTTTTTTTTAAACGTACAGAGACCAAACTAATTTTACTTTGAAGAATAAAATCCCATTTTTCTAAATATATTTTATTTTAGATAGTTACTTAACAGTATGTGTGTCAATAAAGCGGCTATTCAATGTGAAATGTTGGCAACACATTGTTCGGGCTAGATAGCCCAGCGGACTGTACGGCCATTGATTAGGGGCTTCAGAGTCTCTTATTTAAGAGATAGCTAATATCCGCTTGGATCGCCTCGCAGTCGTACGTCATCCGTCGTTTCGATCTGTGCGTTTACTAACTTGTGTTTCTCTTATTCTTTGAACTTTGAACAGAAATTGTCTAAAACAATTGCGGTTCAAAATATTTTCGAAATCGATCCAATAGTTTTTACATAATTAACTACAAAAATGCTTTAAAAATACTATAACGACAAAAATAACACAATTAAAAAAAACATCTTTCCCAGGACCTCCAAGAATGCGACCCATATCACTGAGTAGCAAATACATTTGAAGACATGAGTGGATGAAGGTGATAAGTCGCATAATTCCAATTCTGAGTAAATCGAGATAAAAGTTTTACTTTTCTTTGAAACTGAACTGAACTTAACACCTTTAGCAACTTTTTATTTTTTAAATATGCCTTATATCTATGGTCTAAGGTCTGTAGTCATTTGGTATCGACTTATAACATTCATCTACGCAAAAAAATCAAAAAACCGAATATGCGACATATCACCTTCATTCACTCACGTCTTCATTTATATTATTTATATTATTTATTTATATTTATTTATACCTATCCCTATTTCGTTTGTGTACGCCGTGGGTCGTATATCCAAACAAAATGTCCAATGACCTTTGAGAACCTCACTCTTTATGAAGTAGGTTAAAAAAAACGATGGAAGTCCATTGCCACTACAGACCCCTTTATTCTTAAACCAACACGCACTTGACGTAGTCTCTTCTCTTCCAGCTTCTCTTGGATGTGGAAGAAGAGAAGAGAGCGCGGCGGGAGAGCATAATAATAGGCTCGGTGGCCGGCCGGGGTGCCTTCGGCACGGTCCTATCCGCCACCTGGAGGAACGGCCAGGGGGAGCCCGTGAGCGTGGCCCTCAAGGCCCTGCAGCCGGTGCCACCTCCAACTCCTCACGACACGGCTGCCATGAACGCTTATAAAGTGAGTATAGAAATGTTGTAAGTCAGATAAAAAGTATTTCGAACAAGCGTGTATGTATGAAAAGATGAATGAAAGTTGATGAAGCGAAAAATAATATTTTCTTAAGTTTTCGCGACTTGTACACATAATAAAACTACGTTTTAACGGTTTTAATCGCGGTAATTTATTTTATTTAGGTTTATCCGACGTTGCGGCCGCTTTTCAGTTGCCGTGGTCACGGAAGACAAAGATGACATTTGTCAAACGTGTATTGTCAAAGTTTTTATTCAGCCTACGGCCAACTTGTTCATTTTAATTATTTAGTTTTAATTTTGTTTATGGATATTATTTACTCTATGGGAGTACAATGGGATAATAGGCTGATCTCCACAATTACTGAAACGTATGCAAATAAATAAGTGAACAAAAGAAGCCGATCATAAAAGGATTACCATCAATTCGAATGCCGGCAGGTAATAAAATGTGCTTCTACAGATCTGTACGTGGAATTTGTCTTTGTCGGGACCTAAGTTTTAACAGTATATTAGGTTTTAAAATTACTCCATGTATTGTATAGGCTGCATTATCTCGTTGGGAGCGAGATCCGATGGCGGCGGCTTGTCGCGCGTACTGCGGCCTCCGCCAGGAGTTGGGCATCCTCAGCCAGCTGCGGCACCCCCACGTGGTCCCGCTCAGGGGGGTGTGCTGCGCACCCCTGGCCCTACTACTGGCATTGGCACCCCAGGCGAGTTTTAGAACTGCATATATGCGAAGAAGAAGAGATACTCAATGATAACTCCATGTTCCTTAACTTGTTAACTTGACTTACTAATCAGAAGAGATAGGGTATATCTCCTAAAATAGGCTTTTTTAAAAAGGTTTTTAAATACAAGCATTTGAGATCTTGGATATCATGTAGCAGCAAAGTGCTGGCCAAGACAAGTGAAACGAGCCCAAACACGACGGGTCTATCTTGTTTAGTACAGGAGTTCCTGTGGCCACCTTCCGACTCCATCATCAGATCAGCTAGATGGTACAATATTATAGTATTGTCACGCGATATATGTATGCGTACAAAATTTCAGCTCAATCGGAAATCATCACACGCAAATCAAGTCGCACACAATGCCCTTCCAAACCAAAATAAAACCAGCACCTACAGTCCACCCCTATTTTAATTCACCTTCTGTTATCTCTCTCTTCCTTCTATTCCGAAACAACCTGCGGGACAGGGACCACCAGTTACACACATGATGCCCCGTAAAGGAGCCACTTTAATACTTCTTGTGCTTCTGGCGTTGGCAATGCAAGTGAACTCTCGAAGAATCTTTGGATGAAGAATACTCGTTGCTAGCGCAATATTCTTCATTATCTTAACCAATCAAAGGAGATATATCCATCCATTTCCCTTCTCCTTCCTTCCTATCCCAAAAACCACTTAGAGCCATCTGGTATCTGGTCAGATGGTAGGGTATTTGCTCGACTGGTCTAGAGTACGCCCCTATAACAACTTTGTGTAGTGTTCCAACATTATTGACTAGGTTCCAGACTTCTTTAAAAGAGCAGCAACGCATTTGTTGCACCTTTGGTGTCGCAAATGTTCATAGGCGATGGTAGCCGCTTTCCATCAAGTGGGCCGTCTTCCTGTCTGCTGAACTCCGGCAATAAAAAATAAATAATCTAAGATGTCAAACCAAGATAATGAATACAGCATGGCTCAATCATGTCAGTTTTCTTTGTTTTCTTTTTGAATATCTTCATTTCGTAATTAATCTACTCCGCTCGCTGACTGACTCCTCATGGTTTCTAGCGACCGCTAGGGATTTGTTGAATATGCCAGTGAGCTATTTAGGCTCTGTAGGTCAGGACCTTCTCTTGGGTCTTGACCTTTTTCTTTACCAGTGTAAATCACATTGAGGAGTGTGAGGGATTCACCCCGTCGGTGTGGTAATAGCATCCCTCCAAAAAGGCTATTGCCTCGCCATGGTTGGAAATACCCACTAAAGCCCCTCAGCGATGCTCGAACGTCCCTTGTTCAGGCTGTTGGCTCGCTTCCACATTCACATCCAGCCTGGTCTGGGTCTCGTGCTGAAATAATGAGTTGTTTTGATTCCTTCAGGGTGCTCTGGACAGCACGTTGCGGCAGTACAGGGGATGCGGGGCTCGCGTGCCGCCGAGGGCTGCGCGTGCGCTGCTTCTACAAGTCGCGCGCGCATTAGAGTATCTACACGCAAGAAGAATCGTGTACAGGGATTTGAAGGTCGGCCGTTTGCGTAATAAGGACCAATGATAATACAATATACTTCTTACTTACTTATCTGTGCAGGAACAAGACAAAACAACCCACAGCCAAGTGGGAGGGCATTGGCCCGACTGGATTCAGTTGTGTTCCGGCATAGTGACCAGCTTCCAGTCTCCCTTAAGAGAGCAGTAGCGCATTTGTGGCACCTTGGTGTTCCAATGTCCATAGGCGATGGTAATCGTTTACAATCAAGTGGGCCTATCTGCCGAATTCCTGCAATAAAAAAACATTATCCTAATACCTTGATCGGGATCATCAGGATGATACTGGAATTTGATAAACTCAATCGATCTTTGCAATTTATTGGTTGCTTTTTAGTTACTTCCCAGAATGAAAAATAGAAAATAAATTTTATTAATATTGCAAAACAAACTCTTCATAATTAAAAATATTTTCCTTAAAAAAATTTACTTCGTTTTTTTTATAAATCGTTATTTTTTAGGTTTGGTAGACTATAACTTTTTAAATATTTTTCTACAGTCTGAGAATGTGTTGGTGTGGCGAATGCCGAAGCCCCAAGAAGCGATGGCCGCTGAAGTTACCAGCACACCAATAGATGTACATGTGAAGTTAGGAGACTATGGTGAGTTATTTATTACATTATCTACACAACGTACGTAACGTACTTAATCTGATGAGGTCATATTAATGATTTTTATGTTGTAGGTATAAGCCGACTCGCACCACCATCGGGGACTAAAGGGTTTGGTGGAACGGAAGGTTTTATGGCACCGGAAATCATGAGATACAACGGCGAGGAAGAGTACAATGAAAAGGTATATAAGTAGTCACAAAACATAAATGCGTCTCTGAAGTTCGTACAGATCATCGCACAGAACACAATTGTAAGGTTCACAGACAGAGCTGAGAAGAGTGTTGCGCTCACGCTCGCTCGCTATGCGTCTCTCATGCCATCTCTTTCTTACAATACACCACACCACAGGAGCTAACTTCACACGAGACGCATTTAAGTTTTACACTTACTGTAGAATTGATGTGTGATTCACGCAAAAATAGAATGAGTCTTGAGAGTATATGCTAATAAAGCTTCACCCCCTCTACCGACCACCCTCCCCTCCTCTATTCCACCTCTCCTATTCTACTCAGTTTACGAGAGAGTTTTAAACCATGGATCATAAATCGATTTTTCGTAGATTACGAATTTCATTGTTAAAATTGCGTTGGAACTTGCGGGCCTTATAATACGGCCGGCGTAACTTGGCAAATGTGAACATAGGCTCTGCGAGCTTTAGAGCATGTACACTCGAGTGGTGAGTGGGACATACGACTCGTCAGTGAATACAATTGGTCGCCCTTCATCCCTGTATTTTTTCCTTGCTTTGTACTAGTTGGTCACTGTATTTTCTTCACGAGTTTACATGCGCTAAAGTTCGCAGAGCCTATGTTCACATTCGCCAAGTTACGCCGGCCGTATTATACCTTGCTTACTCTTTGCATTAGTTAGTAAGGCCAATGAACGGTCGGTAAGATACAAGAACCGGCCTTTTTATCCTAGTAAGCAATGCATTTTCATTTGTAGGTTGACTGTTTCTCCTTCGGCATGCTCGTGTACGAGGTGGTAACAGTGCGACAGCCGTTCGAAGGTCACGAAGCAGTTAAGGAGGCAGTTCTGGAGGGGGCCAGACCTTCTTTGACCCCAAGGGTAAGGTTTATGGTGATTGAAAGTCAGATCAACTGCGTAAAAGCTTTCCTATTTTGTATATGTGTAGAAAGTAATGACGTCATCAGATTTATAGCGAATTCATTCTTTAAACTGCAATTCGAATTGGAATTTTCAATTCTGCACAACGTGATCGATTATACACCAGTGACATTTTGATTATAATTTTCGGAAACTCAGATATGTTCAATATCATTTAGATTATGGATTTCGGAAAACAAAATTATGTTCTAATGTCATAAGATTTTCATGACATCTAGATTCCAGATTCTAATTTTCGAAAAAAAGATTCTAGTCTGACAAAAATGTGTTGTGTGCTCGTCGTATTTTATAATTTCCGAAAGACTGGATTTTTCTGTTCTCACAAGAATTTGATGACATTAAATCAGATTCTATTCTTATTCGCACAGCTAACACTCGATGACATCTCAAATATCATTTCGGAAAACCAAAGTCTGTCTTATACACACAGTGCTTGATGACATCTGGATCATATTTTTGAAAAACATCATAAATTTTACTCACAGAAAAATCAATGACATCTCAAACGTAATTTTGGAAATTCAGATTGTTTCTATTCTCACAGGATTTTGATGACATCTGGATTATAATTTTCCTAAAATCAGCTTCTGATTACATTTAAACAATATTCAATGGCATCTCGAAAATAATTTTGGAAAACCAGTTTCTTTCTCTATTACACGGGATTTTGTGACTTCTACGTAGATTGTATTCAGACATGGGTGCCAGGATTTTGCTGATGGGCTATTATGGGTTTGACCCAGGACTTGGAGTACCCCTGCTGCATGCTGGAATCCATGCGCCGGTGCTGGTCCGGTGCTCCTGAGCTTCGACCTTCGGCTGGTGCTCTGGTGTCGGTGGCTGCTGCGCCAGAGTTCACCTCCCTGATGGACGCGGCAGCGGCAAGACCCGCGGTCGCTGCTGCTGCTTTGCCAGTCGTGACGTCACCTGGTAGGTTATCTTAGATTCGGATTGTTATAAAGATAATGTTATGATGTTTTATAATATTATTACACACCAAAAAAGACCCCACATCTGGCATATTGTAAAGACGAATTCTTTGAATTTACTTTGTGTTTAAACTTTAAAAACATCTATTGTCATCGTACTTATTTTATGGCTGTAATTATAGTAGAATTATTTTCTCCATGCAGTTTGGGTCATAAATAAAACTCGGCCTCAGTCCGGCTAGGGCGGTGAGCATGCTGCGCGGGCGCAACGCCATTATCGATAAAAAAACTCACTCTTATAAAAATCATTATCTGTTTTGCTGTTAATTTTAAACTTAGATATAAGTATTTATATTTATTTTTAATATACCTTGTTACATTCTAAACTTTTGTACTTATAGTTTTTTAATACATAGATACCTAATTAATAATTTATTTTAAAAATTTTTTTTTCTTTCAGTTATATCATTAACCCACAAAATGACAAAACTAAATACACTATCGATAACGCTTATCGACAACAATAATGCGTATCACTATGCCTGCCCATAAGGCCTGTGAGTAGAGAGCGAAATACTCTCTTCACCGCTCCGATTATTTATGACCCAAATTGCACGGAGAAAATAATTCTACTTTAGTGTCGAACGACTTAATCCTTGTTTTTATTGCTTTGCCAAATGTGTGGGTTAAAGCGGCTCCTTTAATACAGCTTAGTATAAAGCAATGCCCTAACGGAGGGGTGGGGGCAGTCATTCGACGACGATACGATTAAGACGTGTACTTTGCGCGAGTTAAATAGCACTGAATAGTGCAGTGTTACAAAAAGTATTGTCTTCTTTCTTGGGGGTTGGTATACGCTTATTCAATAAGATTCCGAGTGAAATGTTAGATCTGCCCTTCACTAAATTCAAAATCAAAATAAAAAGTATCTTGCTTCAAAAGGGATACTACACTATTAAAGAATATTTAAATGACAAAACTTCATTTACATAACAGCTCGCTCCAACCTCTTATACTGTGTTTTGTACGAGTGTAACGTTTTCATCTTGCCGTACTTGTAAGGAATATATGGAGATAATATGTGAAAAAAAAATAGTACTTTACGTCTTTATATTTATAACTATAATTATTTTCTATCCTTTTATTGTGCTCTGTCTTATTGAATATGCACTGTTTGCTTCAACTCCATTAATTCTTCAAAAGTTATTCTGTAACATAATTCTGTATAAAATCTTTTTTTTTTTTTTTAAGTACTTAAATATAAAAAATAGAACAACAAATGTAAAGAAAATCATTTGTTAGCTAGACGTGTTGCTGAGGAGGTTGTTGCCGCTTCTTCTCCTTAACAGCAATAACACGTTGCGAAGCGGTGTACATAGACTAGGAAGTAAAATTAAATTTTAACCTATATGTATGACCTTCAAAATGTGTTCTCCAGTGGAACTTATTTTGAATAAAAACTTTTGAATTTGAATTTGAACTGGTTATATCCAGTTTCATTTTGTACTTGTTTTATACGTGTTTGTAAAATTAAGTAACATAATTTTAGCAAGACATGTAGGTAAAAAATTCCTCGCTGCCTCCTCTCTTTAAAGCATTTGAATAAGTTCCAGATGGGTGTACTTATAATGGGAAGTAGGCTTAATTTTAACTTACAAGTATAGCCCCTAGAGATTTCTTCATTGGAATTTAATTTGTATGATATGAAATGATTATGTTTTTCATTTAAATCAGACGAGGGTCACCTGGGTTGGGAGGTGTGGTACGGTGGTGGGGAGCCCGAACGAGTGCACACGCTCCTAACGACGCACGCCCACTTCACTCACCACCACACCGTCAGGGTGCCGCCGGGTACTATCACTTTTTACTTCCTTTTATTATTTGTAAGTTCATACACACTATACATACACACACATGCTCACTTAAAATAAAGAAAGAAATTTTACATACATACATACATAACATCACGCCAGGTCCCTTGCGGGGTAGGCACGAATTTTTACAAGCTTTCAATTAACTTGCAATGGATGTAAGTTCGGGTGAAATCTTGCAAATTAAATTCGACCAACTTCTCGGTTTCCGATTGTGCTGAAATTTTGCACTCATATCTTCTGGGCTTCAAGCCAGAGGGGCGTATAAAAAATTGCGTTTTTTTTTATATCGTCTATCATTTATATTTTGTTACGCGATGTCCATCACAGCAGTCATAGAGTATATTAATATCACATAGACAATCGTCATAGATAATAATATGATCCTGGCAACACTATGATATGATTGCTGTTTATGGAGTTTTTGGCGGGAACTGAAAGGAGACGTTGTGCAGTGCAGTTTTTTTTTCTAAAACTGTGTATAATTACTCTAAAATGAACAACAGTTGCAGGATATTGATAGTTTTTGAGTAGAAATTATGTGTTTTTGTGAGAAATGTGAACTGTATAGTCAGATGTGATCTTTCGAGTTTTCACAAGAACTCCATTGAATGGCGTCGGTTGTAGACTGCAATACAACTGCGCTACTATACGAAGACCTATTAATTAACATGTTTCCGACTGAAAGACTTTGATTCTATGGTCATGAATAAATTAATAAAAAAAAAAATTGCTGTTTATAGCAATGTTGTAATGTTATTATTTTGTAGGGTAGTTTTGTAGTATTTTCGTATAAAAAGGCGGTGAGGCGTGTAGACGGTGTTCATCGCTTACTGTGTAGTAAAGGGGAAACTCTGCCCAAATAGTTAATATTAGGTATATTTGGTACTGTATTACCCAAATCTCTGCAAGGCTGTTTACAATTTTTATCGATACACCACCTCTGTTCTTTTCTTAATAGTAGGTTAATTTAAAAAAAAGCATTTCACGTAATCAAGGAAGTACTTTCATAGACACATGCAATTTTTCAGTCATGGAGATACATTGAAAAAAAAAATTTTTGTCTCCTAAAAAGTTGGCTTATACGCCCCTCTTGCTTGAAGCCCGCGTGACAATACAATAATATGGTATCATGGAGCTGATCTGATGATGGAGCCGGAAGGTGTCCAGGAACTCCTGTACTAAACAAGATAGACTCGTCGTGTTTGGGCTCGTTTTACTTGTCTTGGCTAGCACTCTGCTGTCACATGATATCCAGGGTCTCAAAAGCTTGTATTTAAAAACCTTTTAAAAAAAATCTTATCATCCATCGGCTTCAGCGCTGTTTTATCGACATAATTTGTTTCGACGCCCTCACCGTGATCAACCGGATACTGTTTTATCGACACTTAGAGAAGCGCAGCATTACGAAGTTGGATGATATTGTTCGTTCTTGTGTGAGAGGCAATATAATAGAGTAGACTATGTGTACCAACTTCATCGTTCACCTTATGCATTTATTTTAAATTGCGCGCCTCTTTTTTCTGTCTCGGTGACATCGTCGCGAATAGACGGTATATTATATGGCGAATTGCCAGGTGGTAGGGCATTTGCCCGACTGGATGGCGACCACCCCTGGTCTAGAGTATGTCGCCATAACAACCTTGGGTTGTGTTCCGGCATTAGCGACCAGGTTCCAGTCTCCCTTAAGAGAGCAGCAGCGCATTTGTAGCACCTTTGGTGTTGCAAACGTCCATAGGCGATGGTAACCACTTTCCATTACGTGGGCCGTCTGCCTGTCTGCTGTTCTCCCGCAATAAAAAAAAAAAAGACGGGCTTGGGAAAGCCGACGCTAGAGGGCGTTAGGCGGTGAAGCAAAACGAATCGGCAGTAGTGAGTCGAGAATTCCAACGTGTGCGTCTCTCAAAAAACCTAATACCGATATCGAACAATCAAAACGACCTAAATATCATACATCAAACTGCGAAACGTGTTTATATTAGCTATTACTACAAAAACCATCAATTTACAAGTGCTAGGCCTGGCTGGAGTCCACGCACGAAGGCGTTTGGTTAGTACCATCCCCATTTCTTGGCGTGTGATTCGGGATTGAGAAGAGGGGTTTGCGCAATACGTCGTTTATTTGTAAAATCGATATTAAAACAACAAATGTTCAAAAAATCATTTATCTGTGCAGGAACGGAGAAAGAATACAATTTCCTGCGGCCGGGCGGCCTGTCGTAAGAGGCGACAAAACAACCCACAGCCAGGTGGTAGGGCACTTGCCCGACTGGATGGCTACCACCCCTGGTCTGGAGTATGTCGCCATAACAACCTTGTGTTGTGTTCCGGCATTAGTGGCCAGGTTCCAGTCTCCCTTAAGAGGGCAGCAGCGCATTTGTAGCACCTTTGGTGTTGCATATGACCATAGGCGATGGTAACCGCTTTCCACTAAGTGGGCCGTCTGCCTGTCTGCTGAACTCCCGCAATAAAAAAATAAAAAATAAATATATATATATACAGTTTTGAAACACTATGTTTGTTTTATTTGGTACCGGATAGAATTCAGTTTTTTGGTTTGATAAAATAATATATCTAATATATAAAATTCTCGTGTCACAGTTTTCGTTGCCATACTCCTCCGAAACGGCTTGACCGATTTTGATGAAATTTTTTGTGCTTATCCGGTATCTATGAGAATTGACCAACATCCATTTTTCATCCCCCTAAATGTTAGGGGTAGTCCACCCCTAACATTTTTATTTATTTTTTAGACAAAATTTTTAATTTCTATTTTTTTATGATACAGCATCAAAAGATACATACAACCCTAAATTTTCAACCCTCTACGATCAACCCCTATTTTTTACCGGGCAGGACGACGTTTGCCGGGACAGCTAGTGTTCCAATAAAAAATGCATTCATTAAAATGTACCTAACCTAACCAAATCATAATTTCAACTTGAAGTGTTACGGGCAGATTGTTAATGTACTTCTTGTCCAATTTCAAAAGCTACCCGTAAAACTTCAAGGGGATTTTTTTGTCAGATTCGTTTTTCCACTTGTCCGTTGAAGTTTCACTTGTACTATGTGTCCCAGCACATATTTCGATTTTTCTCCCTCTCTTTCTATAGTGTATTGTCATTTGCAGATAAATCTGAACCAGTTATGGTGACCGCCATTTGTAGAGTCGGCTCCAAGATGTGGGTAGGTGACTCGGCGGGCAGCCTCTCTGTGTTCTCGTAAGTATCTTTTTTTATTTTATTTTTATTGAAGGAGTTCAGGTGACAGGCAGACGGCCCCCTTGATGGAAAGCGGCTACCATCGCCTGTGGAAATTTGCAACACCAAAGGTGCTACAAATGCGCTGCTTTTCTCTTAAGGGAGACTGGAACCTGGCCACCAATGCCGGAACACAACTCAAGGTTTGTTATGGCGATATACTCTAAATCAGGGGTGGTAGCCATCCAGTCGGGCAAATTCCCTACCACCTGGATGTCTCTCTTAAGGAAGACTGATCTATCTATACAAGTGTATTTTTCAAAATCCTCAACTATGCTAAAAATTAAAAACTTCAGTAAAAATACTGAAAGGAGTCTCGAGGCCGATTTGGAATATCGCAAAGTTAAGTGGAATCATTAGAATTTTGAAATTTTAACGATACCACTTAAGTAAGATAAGACCGCCCTTTGTACATAACTATAGTGGAATTATTTTCTCCGTGCAGTTTGGGTCATAAATCAAACTCGGCCTCAGCCCGGCTAGGGCGGTGAGCATGTTGCGCGGGCGCAACGTCATTATCGATAAAAACTCATTCTTATCAAAGAAAGATTATCATCATTCTTATAAAAATCATTATTATCTTTTTTGCTGTTAATTTTAAACTTAGATATAAGTATTTATATTTATTTTTAATATAACTTATATTTAGTTAGTATTTATAGTTTTTTAATACATAGATACCTAATTAATAATTTATTTTAAATCATTATTATTCTTATTTTAATAAATACGTTGTTTTATATATTTTTTTTCTTTCATTTATATCACTAACCCACAAAATGACAAAACTAAATACGCTATCGATAACGCTTATCGACAACAATAATGCGTATCACTATGCCTGCCCATAAGGCCCGTGAGTGGAAGAGAGAGCGAATTACTCGCTTCACCGCTCCGATTATTTATGACCCAAACTGCACGGAGAAAATAATTCTACTATAGATATAATTTTAGTCTTTAAGTTCATGTTTGTATTGGTGTACAATAAAGTGTTATCTATCTATCTATCTGATAGGGATTTGTATGGGTATTTCAGTGCGTCGTCTTGTGCGTTGGTGTGGAGCGTGCGCGTGCAGGAGGCGGTCGGCGGCGCCCCCTCGGGGATAGCGGCGCTGCAGCCGCTGCAGAAGCTGCAGCGGGTCGCTTTAGCGCTGAACTGTGGAAGGTGAATAACAAATTTATTCATTTTCAATAGTTCACATTCATAGCAATGTCTTTTTTATGGTGAAGTACTAGCTAGCTGTCCCGGCGGATGTCGTCCTGCCCGGACTAGCTTCAATCGATATACCGACAGCAGCGCCACCTGCCGGGTCCAATTGGGCCTACTTGTGCAAAATGGAACCAACCCACATACAGACAGTTTTGAGAAAAAGCCGTTTGTATTCAAATTTTGCATACATAAAATGTGTCTAGATTTTGTAAATAAAAATTTGAATATTGTATGTCATATTTTTTTGTCTCTTATATTTGTGGGGGTGACCAGAGTTGTCGTATGTGCGTGTTATCTCGACTGCTGAGTAACTATGTTCTACATCTCAGTCTTTCCTTCACATGAAAGCGCAGGGCCGCGAAGGGAGGAGGGGGTTTTTAGTGGGTATTGAGGTTGCTCGCCCGTGCGGCATCGCTCGGAGTCTCCACACTCCTCTGTGTAGTCCATAGCGGACGGAGCGCAAGTAGAGCATACAATTGCTAGCGTTACCGCCCCCCGTGGATTCGTGCCGTTTCCTAGTGACGGCCCAGAGAGTGCGTAAATCGGTTAGTTAGTCATTTGTCCCCGCCTCAAAAAAAAAAAAAAAAATGTGCGTGTTATCTGATCACATCCACAATTGCGTGCAGTGTTGCAAAGCCTCTTCGTACTCTTCGATCCCAGGTTCAAATTGATACGCAGGTTCGTTGCAGATGTTATTTATTACAATTACTATACAGTATTATGGAGTACTTTTTATGTTATTTGAGGGCGACAATTTGATACTTTTGAGAATGGCTCTTTGATATATAATAGGGCTTCAACGGGCAGAGTGACACCGTTGAAGCGGCGCGAGTACGTGGCAGCGTGAAGCCTTGATGCTGAACTCGAAGTGTGTCTCCTGCATGCCGAGGACATGCAGGATGCATGCCCTTATATACTGCGTCGCCTGTTGTTGACGACGCAGGTGGCCAATGCCGTTGAGTCATCGCAGTGCAGGACCGTACTTGATGCAGGGCCGCCTTCGGGTTGTTGCTATGGAGAATGGATTTACATGATTATGATTAATTTGGATAAAAAATGGTGGATGCTTAGTGCACCACCATATATATATTTTTTTTTATTTTTTTTCGCCCGGTCTCTCTGTCATGGTTTAAGACAGAGTCATCGTTTCTTTTATTTATTGCTCTATATATGCATTAACCTTAATTTCTACTGCTTATTCTAAAACAAAATAATTTTATATATTAAGCTTCAGTGTACAGTGCTATCCTATGTAGTAGGTTTTTATTACAGTTTTCTTACTTATTACTATTTATATACCTAACTTTTACTTATTATTTAACACTAACCACCATATATTTAAGTAGAATTTTAATGTAAATAATTTCAAATTATATAACCGTGGATCTTGTTAGTTTATTATACTCTTGATGTTTTGTGGGTCAGCTACTTTGTGATTAAAATGTTTTATTCTGTTTATGTTGTCGGATCTTGTTATGATTCTTATTGAGTCGATATGTGCATTTAGAAAGCCTTATGCATCCTTAACTTAATTTCGGCATGTTTGTGGATTGTTTCTGTTTTGCATAAGTACATCCAATTGTGAACCAACTCGGAAACCTTGCCTGGCTCATGCACAACAACTTTGCTAAACATCATCACATTAAGTGTATAGTTTACGATTTTATAAGGGACATACAGACAGATATTCATTTTTATATATAAGACTAGCTGACCCGGCGAACTTCGTACCGCCTATTTTTTGAATTCCCAAAAGACTTCCATGACACAAAAACAAAATCTCCAAAATCGCTCTCGGCGATTCGGAGGTTTCTAGAACCCGATCTCGGCGCCACCTACCGCTCCTAATTGCGAATCTAAACCATCCGGGAACCTACTCAATCACACAAAAACAAAATCTCCAGAATCGCTCCCGGTGATTAGGAGGATTCTAGAACCCAATCTCAACGCCACCTACTGGTCCCAATTGTAGCTGTAAGCCATCCCGGAACTCACTTAAACACACACAAAATTTCATCAAAATCGGATGTATAGTTTACGATTCTATAAAGGACATACAGACAGACATTATTTTTTATATATCAAGAGGATAAGTTTGCGTTTGACTACTGTCTCGCCTGATGTTGAGTGATGACGCAGTCCAGGATGGAGCACGCTTACCAAGAAGATGCCTCGTGACTTGAGGACTTCGAGATTGTATTTGTCAGGAAAAATAGACTCCGGCAGATTATTCCACTCACTCTTCAACGCACCAGAAAAGATGAAGCGAAACGCTTGGTTCTGACCAGTGGTGTTTCCACCATGTAACGGTCACTCTGGTCGTCCGATAGTAAAATGGGGATGGAGGAATCAGCTCGTGCAATTCCAAGGAACAATCCCCGAAATGTATGGAAAAAGAACTGTAGCGGGTCTCCGACAGGGCTCTGGAGGCCTGTAGAAGATGCTGGCGGGATATGCCGGTGGAAATAATACACCAGTCACTCTTACGGTTCACTTCGTTTATTGCTACTGAGTTACAAGTAACCATTGGCTATAATAAAGCCGCAATCGGTATATTCTTTTGAGGCGAGGGAAAATGCTTAACCGATTTACGCACTCTCTGGGCCGTCACTAGGAAACGGCACGCATCCATCGGGGGCGACAACGCTAGCAATAGTATGCTTTGTTTGCGCTCCGTCCGCGATGGATGACACAGAGGAGTGTGGAAGACTCAGAGCGATGCCGCACAGGCGAGCAACCTCAATACCCACTAAAAACCCCCTCCTCCCTTTACGACCCTGCGCTTTTGTTTGTGATGGAAAGACCGAGATATAGAACATAGTTACGCAACAGTCGATCCTGCGCAATAAAGTGCCTGGAGTGTGCCCTGGGAGAACACACCCCACTTCGAAACGGGGGCAGATGAATCCCTTGCTTTACCTAGCAGCTAAGGGCCCCCTGTACCGGAACCTAACTCAGGGAGGGAAGTAATGCGCGTACCTGCCTCTCCGGGTGCCAGCTGAAGGCCGGCGACCTCGAGAAGAGACCGTAGCACGCGCCGAAGGACTTCGCTCCCTATCCCTTTCTGCGGCCTCTTTGAGAGACATTACTGCCTCGCAAAAAGTAACCGCAGCATCCCAGCGGTCGTCGCTCTGCAACATGGCCGTTACCAAGTCGCCGAGCGATCCGACGGCTCCTAGAATCGGTATATTCTTACGTTAACCAGGTTTATACACTTGCCTGCTAACTACTACACTTTATACACTCGATACTCTTAATACACTGACTTGTTCTGGCAGATCACCGTCTACTTATAGTAACAAATGCATAAAAAAAACTAACATTTGGCGTAAAATTCCCAAGATTTATCTGGCCTGGACCCAAACTCTTCTCGGAAGATGCGACCCTTGTCTATAAAATAATTAATTTTTTCCTCACTGGACTTAAGCAAAGCATGCAGTTAAATTAAAAAAACTATTTTCTAAAATATGTACAATAGCAATGGCAGATGTCAGGATCATCTTTCTTTGACGCAAATGGTCTTACAAAGGGCGTTATTTTAAAGTATCACCGAAATTCTCGAAAACATAGAACAATAAAGGGCGTTACGGGGGTCGTCATGAATTATTCCAGATCCCCGCATCTGCATTGCCTTCTTGGGAAACAACTTTCTAAAATCTATCTGCAAACTATTTTGGCATCGTTAACAGTATCCGATAGAAGGCAGTCAGCCCCGCGACCTTGCGTCTATGGTAACGCTAGGAATATAGGAAGAGGGACTTGCTGGTTAATGGTGGTGCTGAAGAGTTCTACTGATGGTGATAAGACCTGATATATTTCACTCGACTTGATTTATTAATACACTGTCGCGATTTATTTGACACTGACGGGGCACGGAGCGGGTTGTAGTGATGTGACATGAGCGTTTTTAAATAGAAGCTTTTGAGGTCCTGGATATCATGTAGCAGAAGAGTGATAGCCAGGACAAGTGAAATGAGCTCAAACACGACGGCTCTATCTTGTTTAGGGCAGGATTTCCTATGGCCACCTTTTGATTCCATTATCAGATCAGCTCCATGGTACCATATTATGGCATTGTCACGCGATATACACATACATGCCAAATTTCAGCTCAATCGGAAACCAGGAAGTTGGTCAACTTTAACTTGTAAGATTGCACCCGAACTTACATACATACATACATACAATACAAGGTAAATAAAAGTTTGTAACAAAAATTTAAATATAATATACAGGCATAAATAAATAAATGTACTATGTAACATACAATAAAAAAAACAAAGAAAGTGTAGCTCTAAATTAGTCCAAGCTCAGCATGTTGCTGGCTAAGTTAACCAGCGCTGGTTGAGTTAACAAAATTTTAACTTGAAATTTTACGGGCAGGTTTACAAATTGGACAAGTACATTAACGTTCTACCCGTATTAAAATTTTGTTTCCACTTGTCCGTTGCGATTCTTTTTTCAACTTGTCCGTTGCAATTCGTTTTTCCACTTGTCCGTTGCGATTCGTTTTTCAACTTGTCCGTTTCAATTCGTTTTTCTACTTGTCCGTTGTGATTCTTTTTTCAACTTGTCCGTTGCAATTCGTTTTTCCACTTGTCCGTTGCGATTCGTTTTTCAACTTGTCCGTTTCAATTCGTTTTTCCACTTATCCGTTGCGATTCTTTTTTCAACTTATCCGTTGAAATTCGTTTTTCCACTTGTCCTTTGCGATTCGTTTTTCAACTTGTCCGTTTCAATTCGTTTTTCCACTTATCCGTTGCGATTCTTTTTTCAACTTATCCGTTGAAATTCGTTTTTCCACTTGTCCGTTGCGATTCGTTTTTCAACTTGTCCGTTTCAATTCGTTTTTCCACTTATCCGTTGCGATTCTTTTTTCAACTTATCCGTTGCAATTCGTTTTTCCACTTGTCCGCTGCGATTCGTTTTTCAACTTGTCCGTTGAAGGTTCACTTCCAGCATGTGTCCCAGCACACATTTCGATTTTTGATATTATTAAATCGAATGATTTCACTTGTGTTTTAAGGCTGTTCCTGGTGACGTCACACCGTCCCGAGGCCGAGGGCAGCTTCGTGCTGACCGAACTCGGCACGGCCACCGAGCTGTGCTGCTTGACGGCCGTCAGCACGACGAACGGGTGAGTCACAAAACTAAACTATAGTCATTTTTACAAATTATAAAACAACCGTCATTTGCCTCTTGGAGTTAGGACGCCATCTGTGACGGAGAACGCAGCCGGAGACGCGAGCAGTGCAATTTTTTCGATAGAAAACTTTACTGCGCGTGCGTCTGATAGTTTGTTACAGGTTTTAAAATTCAATTACAACCACGTTTTCGAATTCATAGAATATGAAGACTTGTGAAAAGCAATACAGTTATAATATCGACGTGTATAATAATTAATACAATACAACATTCTTTACTTGTACACCACCAACATGACAGAGAAAATACACAATAACCTTAAATATTTAGGAGTCGTGGTTGGCATTATTACTTGAAACATATAAATTCAAATTCTAGATTGACCAATAGTACTCCTTGACAATTCTGTTGAAGGAATGGAAGAGAACAGATCTCTTGTGTAATAAATGAGTTTATGAATGGCTTCTTCAATAAGATTCGGAGTGAAATGTTAGATCTACCTTTCATTATATTAATACTAAATTAAAAAGTATCTTGCTGAAAAGGGATGCTTCATTATTGAAAAATACTAAATGACAAAAGTCCATTTACATAGTAACTCACTCCAGTCTTATATCCTCTGCATAACGTGTTTATCTTGTCAAATGTAAGAAATCTTTGGAGATATGTTGCAGTATTTTTTTTTGCCTTGTCATTATTGTAATAATAATATAATATTCTTCTTCTTTCCTCTTATTATGTCTTACTGAGCATGCACTGTTTTCTACAACTCCATTAATTCTTCGAAAACTAATTCAGTAACATGCCGCTATATAAAAAAATTGAAATAATAAGAATAAGAAATTAAAAAAAAACAGCTAGACGTGTTGCTGGGGAGTTTCTTGCCGCTTCTTCACCTTAACAGCAATAACACTTTGCGAAGCGGTCTACATAGACTAGGAAGTAAAATTAAATTTTAACATATATGTATGACCTTTTTTATTATTATTTTATAGGTACACCAACAGCATAGTACACATTAATAGGATTATGACATAATAATAAATATAACAATTAAATAAATGCATACATGCCAATAACAGGCGTACACAGCTTTGTCTACAGTTTGTCACTATTTCTAAATTAGAATTACAGAATTTATATAAATTTTAATTGATGTAGATAAATGAGGTGAATAACTTAATTTACATGAAAATATGTGATTAATTTCCTTTTAAAAATTTCTAAAGAGTCGCAAAAGATATCTATGTTCGGAATCTTACCGGCTATTTCATTGTATTGGTTGCACATTCTCGACAATGGTAGGTGCTGGCCAAGATTGGTTCTGTACGGGGGAATCCGAAATACTCCAGACCTTCAAGAAGTGTTCTCCAGTGAAACTAATTTTGGATAATATTTGATTTTGAATTATATTTAATTGAAGCATGGAAGTGTGGGCGGGTGGGGACGGACTGTCCGCGTATTCCATTACGCCGAGCGGCGTGTGCGCGGCGGACACTTTACACGCCGAGCCGCGTGTAACGTTACTCGCGGCCGAAATGCACCAGCCCTACGTGTTCGCTTACTGTGATCCTGGTAAGTTCACTATTTTATGGGAAGATTAGAAAGAAAATATTTTCTAAAAATGCGACACTTGTTACGTGTTCGTGTGGACGAACCCTTAACTCACATCGTTTGCTTCACACGATACGACTCATCGATCTTCCACGAAGATCATACGATGTCGTAACATCGCACAAACCAATAAAGGGTCCTCGGGACATACCAGCGTCGTCTTTTGGTGCTCCATCGCGGAGAAGTCCAGACGTTAATATTAAGTTATAATTAAGTGCCTAATTCGAATTAATTAATAAATTAATCAAAATTTATCTTATTTTTTAAAACATCTTCCGACGCCCAAAGAACGTAACTCACTTCACAATAATATATATTAATAACAACAACTAATGAACTAAATGAGGTGGGCACTCAGTGTTTTGCTGTGCCGTAATATAGATAGATAACACTTTTTTGCTCACCAAAACAAACAAAAACAAAAGGCCTAATTACAATATTTCTTGGCAAAACAACAGGCGGCCTTATCGCTAAAAGCGATCTCTTCCAGGCAACCCAGCTTTAAAGAAATTCTTAACCAATCTGGCGATGTAGGTGGAACAAAAAAATTATAGGATTGAATATAGTACGACGCAGCACTGATTTTCAGTGCCTACCTCCTTAATCACAACAGTCATGCGACCCACGGTGAAAACAAGCAAAATTTAATCAAATTATTATAGATAATCAATTAAATATGTTACCTTTCTAAGTAGATGGCTCTGTTAACAACTTAACTAAGAAAATGTCGATAAAACAGTTCGTTAGTTATACTCTAGGTAAAAAAAGTCGATGGTGCTTTGATGTAAGACTTTTGTTAACGCACAGTGAATAAAAAAAGTCTTGGTAGCGTAATGGCTAACGTACTGTTACAGATAGTCTATGCACCCCATCCGGCCGACCCTACACCTATTCCGTTTGGTCATCACATTCATAATTAGCTTCCCATCTGCCCATCCACACACACCTTAGTCTGCATCCAATTCCCAATCAAGACGGTCGTCTATTAAAATATAAGTTTCTTTTAATTATCCTTTTCTTAAAAAGGGGTTAACCCGGTCCCCCATAACAGTACGCGTCCCAAATTCAGAGGACGCGGGTTCGGTCCTGGCCGGAGCGCATGCACCACTTGGGTGTTTTCTGACCTAATGTGCATTTGGTTACAATTACCACGTGCTAGCAACGGTGATGGAAAACATCGTGATGCAACCTACACATCGAGATAATCGATGTATCGAACCTGCCAAGCCGCCATGGACAAGCGTTGTGGGTATACAAGCCGTTCCCCTATAGTAGAAGGCCCGAGCCCAGCAGTGGGACATTTATGGGCTGTTATTATATTTGTGTATAATTAAATATATTACCTTTCTAACCAGATGGCACTGCTGACAACTTTACTGAGAAAATGTCGGTAAAACAGCTCGTTGGTTATACTGTAGGTAAAAACATCAATGATGCTTTGGTGAAAGATTATTGTTATCGCACAGTAACTAAAAGTACACACAGGTTCGGAACCACTTTGACACAATCGTGCCGGTGTGTACGCGTAAAATTATTTTTTACTTTTCCTCCAGGTGTTTGCGTTTACCAATATTCGGTGCGGAGCAGGGAGAGGCTAGCCCGTTTGGACTGCAGCAAGCTGGTGCCTTGCTCCGAGAGCCTCCAGTCCATATCCATAGAGGAGCATCTCAGCGAGGATCGGTGCAGGGTATGTGAGGCATAATCTATCTTATATGTAAACAATAATGTTTGTCTGTATGTCCTTTATAGAATCGTTAACTATACATTTGATCATGTGATGATATTTAGCAAAGTTGTTGTGCATGAGCCAGGCAAGGTTTCCGAGTTGGTGCATAATTGGACCCGGTAGGTGGCGCTGCTGTCGGTATATCAATTGAAGCTTTTCCGGGCAGGACGACGTCTGCCGGGACAGCTAGGATTATTATAAAATTCTAAACATGCCGTGTCTGTACATTTAAGCTATTCTAAATTCAGCTATATCTGAATTATTAAAAGAATAGACTGAAATAGACTACAATATGGGGTTCTTTAAAAAGGGTGTCATACAATTTCTTCGAGGTGGGTAGCGCGTTTGTGACATCTCTGGTGTCTCAAATGTTCATAGGTGACGGTAGCCGCTTTCCATCAGGTGGGCCGTTTTCTGTACTCCAGATATAACAAAAGACTATATAAATGATGGAGAACACATATATAACATTTAAAAAAAAAATTCTTTTCTGTTTTTCGGGATTCACGTTAAAACTATTGGGCCGATTTCGATGTGGGTTTCGCTGATTGACAGCAAATTTTTAGTCTTAAAATCTACGTTTCTTTTTATCCCGGGAATTTTCGCGGAAGCAGTTTGTATTTAATATAAATTAGGTTAACTATTCCGACACAGGTTTCACTAAAACGATAGCATAGCTTACATTCTTTATTTGACTACTGCGGTACTTTGGGTTACGGGAATCCCGCGGGAATTTCAAGTTTAGCGTAGATGAAAGTAAGTATTGTGGCGACCGTGGGTAGAACTGTCCAGCAGCGTAAGCCAGTTTTATAACTTTTAGAAAAAACTAAAACATTTGTAATACATAGTACGAACTAAGTAGTTCGATTCGAGTTCGATGATTTAAATAATAAACACATAAATGGTTTTTCTCCGTTCCTACACGGATAAAAACTTTGTTAATAAAGGTCTATAAAGTCATTCTGTGACATAATTCTGTATAAAATTAAAAAAAAAAACAACTTGAATATAAATAGAACAAGAAATATAAAGAATTTTTTTAACTAGACGTGTTGCTGGGGGATTTCAAGCCGCTTCTTCTCCTTAACAGCAATAACACGTTGCGAAGCGGTGTGCATAGACTAGGAAGTAAAATTAAATTTTAACCTATATGTATGACCTTCAAAATGTGTTCTCCAGTGGAACTTATTTTGAATAAAAACTTTTGAATTTGAATTTAAACCATCAAACAAGATATGTATTTGTATGTATGGCACTCAGGTGACGGCCCTGTGCGCGCTGGGCGGGGAGGTGTACGCGGGGACCGCGTGGGGCTGTGTCATCGTCGCCGATGCCAGCACCCTGAGGCCTCTCACGGTCTTCAGGCCCTACGACCACGACGTGAGTAGATGTCAATTCGCCGGCCCGCAACAAAAAAGTGGTAGACCCCATGCGCACTTATTTATTTCGATGCGCTGACTCCGGATCTCGGGTCAATTTGGTCCGTACCAGAATCGGATTCAGCGCATCATCAAGCGCAAGCATCGCATTGTCAAAAGCACAAATCACATTTTTCGTAGGGCGGTGTAACGAAAATGGGAATATTTCTTTTTTGTAAATACATATAATCGGTATTTTCTTTAACTTTTCGCGACTAGGACACATAATAAAACTACGTTTTATTGATTTTAAGCGTGACATTTTATTTGATTTGTATTCCGACGTTTAGGCCACTTTTCAGTAACCGTGATCACGGAAGCCAAAAATGTCAAGTGTCAAAATATTTTAAAAAGTTATTATAAAAAGTCACTTTATGTCTACCGGAATGTCTGTTCTGCTTACAGAAATTATAGTTGCAATAAAAATTTCAGGTGAAAGCAATAGTGCCACTGTTATCACATAAGGGCCGCGAATCCGGCGCCATGTTGGCTACGTTCGGAAACGGATATCGGCCGCTGCTACAGAGATATGCGCCCGCGCAGGTAAACAACTTATTACTCTATGTATATTCAGGAACGGCGGATATCCAAAACGATAGGTTTTCCACAATAATTGTTACGTTACGTATATATTGAAGTGACATACAGTTGGTAAAGTGACATATTATCTGTCACTGTTGATGTGACGTTTGCCGTTGTCGATGGCAACTATCCACAAAGCCAAAGGTGTTGGAGCTAGAACCGAAATTGGCGTATTGTGTCTGAATACTCTTATGATAATAACATTGAAGTACATCTCAGCTGTACAGTTGTAAAACCTATCAATTGACATTGTTTTTAAACAAATTTCTTAACTTAATTTTTTTGAAGTTAAACTTCTATATAAACAGGGGGTTATTAGGATTTTTATGTCACGAAAAAGCGTTACGGCCGCGTAGAGGGGTGGCATAATTTTAGAGTAGACTATGGATGCGTTTTTTGTTTGTGAGTGCAGTTTTTTGTTTGATATAATGAAATATGTTTAAATAAAATCCATTTATTAAAATGTAACTAACCTAACCAAATCATAATTTGCAGTAGACCTGCGAAAAATCGAAATGTTTGCTGGGACACATATTAGAAGTGAAACTTCAACGGACAAGTGGAAAAAATTTTAACTTCAAGTTTACAGGCAGGTTTTCAAATTGGACAAGTACATTAACAATTTGTCCGTAACACTTCAAGTAAAAATTTTGTAGCGATTCGTTTTGCCACTTTTTTATATTTTTATTGCAGGAGTTCAGCAGACAGGCAGACGGCCCATTTGATCGAAATCGCTTACCATCGCCTATGGACATTTGCAACACCAAAGGTGCTACAAATTCGCTGCTGCTCTCTTAAGGGAGACTGGAATCTAGTCCCTAATCCCGAAACACAACAGAAAGTTGTTATGGCGACATACATTAGACCAGGGGTGGTAGCCCTCCAGTCGGGCAAATGCAACTTCTCCGTCGCGAGTCGTTTTTCCACTTGTCCGTTGAAGTTTCACTTCTAATATGTGTCCCAGCACACATCTCGATTTTTTAAATATATTTTGCTTCCTTAAATAGCTTTGAGAATAATATTTTAAGTGTCAAGTTTTGCCTTTCGAAGAGTGTAGGGGCTCGGCGCTCGTTAACAAGGCTTGCTCTTTATTTCGCTTGAATGGACTCATCAGACTTTGACTTGGTGACAAAGGGACCACCTCAGGAGTATACACTTTCGTATAAAGAAAAAAAAATTAAAAACAATCTACATTTAACAAAGTAATCGGGTAACAAACATTTAAAAAAACATAGTTGAATCGTGTCTCTCCTCGTTTTGAAAGTTGGTTAAAAACGGTTTCCGTTCTCTTTGACGTAATATAATGCACACTAGCACCTGGAGTTGTCAGCGTGACATTGACAACTGTCAGCTGTACATTGCCGCTCTAAAAAATAATAAGTAATCCAATTATCGCTTAAAAATTAAAACTTCGTAGATCTGTTTTACTTTTTTTTAATGATATGAAATGAAATCTTCATCTCTATGAAACATGGATACAAGATCCTTATATTTTCTTAACAGTGAAATTTTATAATTAAAAACTTTTTTTTTATTACAGTCAAACACTACTCAACACAGCGGTTACTATTGTCTATTGTGGCGTTCTCAGCATTGGTTACCGGACTAAAGGGGACTACATACTTATGTACTTTTGAAAATGTTACTCATATGCAGAGGTTAATGTAGTGATGTAGTGAAATTTATTAAAAAAAATGTTGAACGGAAAAGAACGTGTTCACCGGTAGATAGTTATAGAATGGTAGAGTGTGATGACCTCATGATGAGTTGTTAAAAAAGTATTAATTAGCAATGGTTTTGGTGAATGGTGGAAAATCTGATGAGATAATGTGTGTCGGAAAAATTGTGATAAGCGCCGGCAATTTTGTGAGTGGTAGGGAATTTATTAAGAGAGTGAGATTGCGGTTGTATGGGAAATTATATGTGTGGTAAAAAATATGACGAGTAATGGTGAAGCATTCACCTAATTAACTATTACTCGTCATATGAAATCATAAACACTTGGATTGGGGTTGTTTGGAATATTATATTTATAATTATATTAAATGTGTTGTATTGTCCTCCATGACTCCACCTGCTGATCTCAAGCGGAATAACAGTTTTTGTCTTTGTTGGCCAGCATTATGATGAGTTTAAGTAAAATTATTTTTAAATATATTTTATTATATAAAATATTTTTTTTTTCTAAGAACAATAAACAATCTGATGAGTGATTGAGTCTTTGATGACTGTATGCGATAGTGACTAGTTTTGGAGATTTGTGTATGTGGTAGAAGTTGTGATGAGTAATATACGATTTGATGAGTGGCAGAAAATATGATGCTTTGGAATGGATGGCTAAATCAATGCTATGACATTTATAGAGAAGTTAAAGATAACTTGATAGTTTGTTGCAAGCTGGCAGCTACAATTTATGAATAAAAGAAGATATGAAAATATGTTATGAATTGATAGTTATTTAAAAATATAATAATATATGTCTTCTTAATCTATGCTAATATAGTGTTCAGATTAAATTTATGTAGTATATTCATTGCCTTAAGTATGCATTAAATGCTGGTGATTTATTACAACCAAAATACATAAATGGTTTTGGTATTTCATAGTTTGGCTAACGAAAGTAGACACTCGAATAATTCACAAATATTTTACCTGGCAATACAAATTTGAATGTCAATGTCATTTTAAAAACAGTGACGTTTGTTACTCTCATTTTTGTTATATTGGTGTAATTGTGCTTTAGCATTTACGAGCTTAAAACATGAATAAAATCATTGAAAGTGTAGTGCAGATGTTATTGTTTTGCACGATTAACAAATTCTAATATTTTTTAAGCCGCGCTTTTTCAGTATCTATTTTCACTAGCCAGATTATAGCTATACTTGGTGTCTACTTTACTAACATAACATATAATCTTTGAGTTTAAATAATAATAAACATAAAAATAGAATTGTCGGAAGATATTTCGACCGGAACATAATTAAAACTAGGTTTTGAGTTCAATCTTTATCTGACTTTTCGGACAGGTACTATGATCATAGAATAACTCAAATGTCAGCGTCAAAGAGTGATGTTCTTTTTTGTTGATTTGTGCGCCACAATGGCAGGCTGAGAATTTGAGTATATACAGCCTTGTATGATGTGCTACGTTTTCAATATAGCTCACCCATCGACTGTCGCTAATCAACGGAGTTCTTGTAACCACTCGAATGGCTATATTTCACTACATAGTTCATATTTCTCACAAAACACAAAATTTTTGCCCATTAACTATCAATATTGTAAAATAATATTTACACATTTTTAAGAATAGCATAACATCGCTTCAGTTCCCGCCTTAAACTCCGGCCATTTTCCAGTAGGCATGATCATTGAATAATTTAAATGTCAGTGCCAATGGATGATGTTGTCTTCTTTTTTTAAATATAGCTTTGCATGTGAATCATATATATTTAACTAGTGTCAAATATTCATATATATTTCATTTTTAAAATAATCTTAAGCAAATAGTCACTTGGTGAGTGCGAATCTCAGACAAATTGTACATATATAGTTTGTTATGGGGTCTAAATTAAAATTTAGTTTTAATTATGGGCGCGAAGTTGCTAATAAATATTTTTTACGAGAGTTATGTGAACAATTTTGGTTGTGTAGAATGGTTTGTGTCCTTATTTATTATTGTCAATTTTTTTTCTTTTAATTATTTATAACATTTTGAAAAGTTCTATGAATGAGTAACAAAGCTAAGTATGAAAAAGGCCCATTAAGAGACCGTTGCCACCGAAGACGGTTAGCGTTTAAGATTATCCAGATGGTTCCCGATCATTATAATAAATGATACATTAAAATGTCTTAGATTATATGATTCTTGATAGATTGGCAGCACCGAAACGAACACAGCGACGCTTTTTATTTTACAGATAAGTTGGAAGCACTATAAATCATCGTTTTATTCTTTTACTGGTTTTGTTATTGTGTATAAGAATATTATAGACATTTTTATCAAAATTGAAAGATAAAAATTAACCGTCTACTTTAGGAATTTCGCAACGATCCGTCATTTTAAAATAGATATGAGCTTTGTACTGATTTTAGGCATGATTTAGAAAATGTTTTGTCGTAATCGATAATTTTAAGGCCTGTGTACCAAAGATACTTATAACAAATAAATACTGTTTAAATAATTGTTTGTTTTGTTGTTGGTTTAAGATTACCATTCACTAGCCTCCAGTGTACGCAGGTTATAGAACTCAAAAGGCGTTATGTACCGGTTACAGGAAACAGCAAGCTGAAACAACGTTAATAGTGTTGTATTACGCGGAGGATAGTGAATGGGCCTCTTTATTTGAATAGGGTTGCTATAATATACCCGTCAATTGTCCAACGCAGAGATTATGCCTTAGCGAATCCGAGCTATATATATATATATATATACGGTACAATTGCCCAAAGTCCGGTTTCACACAACTCAAAGTGTACCACGTGATAACAATATGCGTGTTGGCTAGAAAAAGGAAGTAACGTTTGTTTTCTGCCGGTGTCAGTAGTTACATTGTTGAAAGGCGGATATCTTAATCATAAAGCTGCCGTGAATTGCATGAGTAATCACTACTAATAAAAATGTACACACCGATACTATATACATAATATGGGATTGGTTCCTTACTCTGAAGATGGCATCTGATAACGAACCAGTATGATAATCTAGCAGGTTCTTCATAAACTACGGATTTGAATTGACTAAAAAACTTGTTATAAGCAAAAGAAAAAGTTACAATAGTATCTTTCCCATGGTTACAATCCAAAATATAGGGTGTGTATAAATCTCTCCGAAAATTATCGGACCAATACAAGTTTTACATATGTTATCGGACTGTAAACTGCTGATAATATACTTGTCGCTTAAATCGCGCAAGAAATTCAATACTCGGCAACGAAATTAAGCTCAAAAGACCATTTTTCCAGGACCATATAATATTTACCAGAAAAAAGTAAAAAAATATGGCCGATAATTTGTTTTGTTTACATTGCTAAAGTCATGAAAGTTTTAAAAATCGATTAGTATATTTTAAAACTTGCGATACACAGTCAGTGGTATTAAACCGCATTTAAGAGTTCCATATTACTATTTCATGTCTTGTTTAAAGAAATTAATGTAGAAACAATGCTAGCAGTTTTACTTTTAAACCAAATGCATGCCTCGAGCATAAAACGTCGTATTTCTGAAAGACAAAGTGCATTGAAAGCCAACAAGAGGCATAAAAACTCATCTAGAGATAAACATTGTCGCACTTGCTTGGGTACCGATGAGTTGGAATCAATTTTTCCATCAAAAACCAATGATGAAAAACGAACTCATGAATTGCAACTCGTCACTGGATTGCAGGTCTGTATCCTTATGATGTACTTGAAATAGTCTCTTTATATAGGATTAAAGACCTCGTTAGTCCATTAAGTCTAATAGACACACTTGGTGAAGGCATATTGTTGATTGAAAGCTGTTAAATTAGTTTGAGCAAGTAGGGAGAATGGGTAAAAGCAACAATAATAACTAGATAACATAACAAGTTTGTAGCAGCATTGTGAAGTGGTTGAGTTAGTGCAGTTAGACTGCTACATACACACCATGATCAAATAGCAAAAGTGTTATGGAAAGGTAAGATAAAAAGCATCTCAAATAAAAGAGAATTTATAAAGAGATTAATGAAAGTATATAACCCTTACCCCCTTGAGAAACGTGTGATATTATGTATGTATGTATAGACAAGCCAGTTTCTTTACACTGCCATTGTATTGGGTTTAGACAGTAAAAGAATACTTTAAATTCATGAAACTTCAATGATATGTCTATAACCAAAAGGTTGTTACAACTAAGGGAGTTATAATTAAAATCCACTGTATGAATACTATTATTGTATTATAGGCAATTCACCATTCAAAAGAGACTTCAAAAGTACAGTAATTCATCGTCTTATTTTGTAGTCCCTTCATGAGGGAGGCACAGGCTCTCACCAATGGTGTATCACCCTGCACAAGGGTAACTAAGAGCTAATCAAACCACATAATGATTGAAATCAATTTTACAGCATTAATGTCTTATTAATTATAGATTAAAAAGAATGATGGTCTTTCACAAAAAATGTGTCTGAAATGTATGGATACTATGACTAAAACACTTCAATTCAGGAAGACATGTAGGAAGGCTGAGAAATCTTTGCTTAAGATGCTAACAGGTAAAATTTCAGTATCTTCTTAAATTTTTGCTACTAGTGCACATATAGTCAAGGTGGTGAAGTTTGTCAATGGGGTCATACACCACTCTTTGTTAACTTTTTTAAACAGAATTCAACACCAACTTTTTATCCGTGCAGGGTCGGAGAAAGAATACAATTTCCTGCCTTGGGGCGGCCTGTCGTAAGAGGCGACAAGACAACCCACAGCCAGGAGGTAGGGCATTTGCCTGACTGGATGGCTACCACCCCTGGTCTGTGACCAGTTTCCAGTGTCCCTTAAGAGTGCAGCAGGGCATCTGCAGCATCTTTGGTGTTGCAAAAGTCCATAGGCGATCGTAACCACTTTCCATCAAGTGGGCTGTCTGCTGAACTACTACAATAAAAAAATTTGAAGACAGAATTCTATCTTTAGCTCAACTGACTGAATTTTTGTCCTTGTAGTTATAAAAACATGGAAATAATGAGAGGTACAGAGTTCCCCCACTGAAGGTCTTTGCCTCCTTTACTACAATTAAACATTGTTTCAATTACTTTAAAGGCAATATTCGATTGGATTTATTTTTAGATTATATTATGCTCCCATAGAGTGAAAAATAACCAAAAAATATTCTAACCATATAAATCCAAAATAACAAAGCGCATGTAGTTGATTGGGAATTACAATGTAGAATCTATGCACTATCTATGATGTGCAGAAAACATCATTATTTACAAAAAGTGTTGTGACAGCATACAACGAGCGTGCATGACAACAGCTATGAATGTCAAGGAAGCAAGTGAGGTGTGTAAGAATGGGCTTGTGTGGCGCTCTGTTGTTCGTGCCTACCCCGCAAGGGACCTGGCGTGAAGTTATCTATGTATGTATGTTGCGACAGCATACTAACTAGTATAGTAATGCCACAATAAGTGCTCTTTTATTTTAAAAAAATATTAAATTGCTACCGAAAAGGCTCTTTATGTGTATCTTGGTATTCATCTTTATAAAAAAAAGGCTTCATATTCAAGACTGCTTCAATACTTTTATATAACTTTTTGAATTATTCAATTCGGACATTCCATTCGAAAGATATTGCCAGTTTAATAATGTAAGTATTAGAAAAAAGTTGCGTGGTCTCCGCACACCCTAATCAGCTAGTTAGGTTTATGCGATGATAGCGTCCTGGGATATGGGCAGTATGGGAGGAGAAACATTTTGAATTCGCTTAGTAGGTAATTAAACTAAAAAAAGTTACTTTTAGATATCTGTGCAAAGCCGGGGCAGACCTCTAATATAATTATATGTCTATAATAATAATAATTCCAAAGTATATATCTATTTAATATATAGAAGATCTGTATATACTGCATTTATAAAATTATTTATTACTATATGGGCATATAATGAGGAGGGATGAAAGTCACATGACAAAAAGAATGTTAAACTACAAGATGGATGGGTACAGATGTGAAGGTAGACCAAAAAAAGATGGATGGACTGTGTGAAGGATGATAATATGATGATATGTGGTGTGACAGAAGATGTATGTCAGAGTAGAAATGTGGAAGGAAAAGACATGTTGTGCGGACCCCAAATAATTGGGATGTGGTGAAAGAAAAGATAGATAAATGTATTACAAGAATGTAAGAAATTGTACTATGTATTATGTGTTACCACCATTGTTATTATAATCTCAATTCATTCCTGGGGTTGTCCAGAAAAGATCGCTTTTTAGCAATAAGACCGCCCTTTGTGCATAGTGAGACATAGTTTTGGTCTGCAATTTGTATTGGTGTACAATAAAGAGTTATTGATTGATTGAATGTGTACTAGAGCCGAAATCACAAATATATTTCTTAATCAGGAATAAAACCAAGGAAAAGATCGTCAAGACTTCAAAAGAGTTTGTTGAAAGAGATTGTAATCACAGAACCCGATATAGATGAAACAAACGAAGAAGTCAAAGAACATGGTATGTTTGATGACTATTTCCAAAACGATGATTATTTTGAGGATTACAATGATGTATGTGAAGACAGTGCTACTGATAAAATGGTAATTTAATTACTTGTAATATATACTCTATATTGCCCTCAGAAGGGCCTCCTATTGCATATTTGTGTGGTTGCTAATATTGTACACTGGTATGCAACTCTGGGGTCCTCGATGCGGTCACTGTCATATTCTCCTTGTTCTATGACAGTGATGTCCTCACCTGTCTACATGCCAATCCTTTCCTAATCCTTCTCTCCCCATTCCCTCCACTTCCAACATGCTGTCAGCCTCGAAGTAATCTTATGACAATTCAACTCGTGAATGAACTTTGTGACAGTTTGATTCATAAAATTTTAATAAAACTACGCTTTTAGCGGTTATAAGAGCGGTAATTTATTTGATTTTTGTTATTCGGAAGTTTCGAAATAACAAAAATCAAATTACCGCGCTTATATCCATTAAAAACATAGATTTATTATCTATACAAGTGGCGAAAACTTAACATCAAATTTTTTTATGACACCTTAATTTTTTTTTCAATTTTTATGACACTTTCATTCTTGAAGTAATTTTATGATACTCCAACTCATGAATGAAATTTGTGACACTGTTTCAATTTTAAGATACTTTCATTTATAAATCAATTTTGTGACACCTTCATTCACGAATTAATTTTATGACGCTTTCATGTGTAAAGGGATTTCATGATACTTTCATTCAGGTAGAAATTTTTATGACACTTTCATTCATGAAGTAATTTTATGACGCTTTCATGTGTAAAGGGATTTTATAATACTTTCATTCAGGTAGAAATTTTTATGACACTTTCATTCATGAAGTAATTTTATGACACTTATATATATAAAAAATTGTATGACTTTCTTGAAGGAATTTTGTGACACGTTCATTCATGAAGGAATTTTATGACACTTTCAAGGAAAGGCAACCGTCATGTAGTAAGAGGATAAGAACGCCCAACGCGTCTTCATACAAATGTACCACTTGTAATAAAGATTTCAAAATGAAAGCTTCATACAGAGCTCATATGCGGTTTCACACGAATTACTGTGTTTGTGAGGTAAATATGAATTTGTATCCATGCTGATATAAAATGTAGGCATATTTAAAAATATTAGAATTTCTTGTAACGCGTGTCCGCGTCCGTATTAGACACTAAATAGGGTTAATAATTTTACTCTCATTGTGTATTTTTTTCACTATAATTAAAAAGTTATATGAAATTAAAAATAAATGTTTGAAGTTTTGAACCCGAAGCACCCGATTACCGAATAGCCGCCGACAATTCCCTAACAAATCCGAGCGCGCCTGTGACGTGACTATGGTAATTTCTCATAATAACTTATTATAGCTTCGTGGCACAGAGCATCAGCTATGTACTCCGGTACTTATAGTTAGCGCAAAAAATTAAATAAAAATAGTTCGTTATGAACCGTTATTTATATATTTCTACTAGCGGCCCCGGCATACGTTGTTCTGCTCTGAAAAAATAAAAATCTAGGACCCGATCCCAGCGCCACCTACCGGTTCCATTTGTGGATTTATACCATCCGGGGACCCAATCAAACACACAAAAACAAAATCACTCCAGATGATTACGTGGATTCTAGAACCCGATCTCAGCGCCACCTACCGGTTCCAACGGGATAAAAAGTATCCTATGTCCGTCTCCTGGTTCTAAGCTACCTCCACACCATTTTTTTATTGCAGGAGTTCAGCAGACAGGCAGACGGCCCACTTAATAGACAGCGGTTACCATCGCCTATGGAATTTTCAGCCAAATCGGTACAGCCGCTCTTGGGTTATTAATAATGTAACTAACCCGACTTTCTTTTATATCTATATATAAAATTTACTACAAAAAAAATATTGATTCAAAAACCCAATTCAATTCTGTATGTGTCGCCAACTATGTTGTCGCCACTGTTAATGTGAATAAAAAAACATTTCAGACCTGCGGCAAACGCTGTCGCAACAACAATCAGATGCAAGAACACAAGAGGGCGCGACATGGGTTAGGCAGAATACACAAATGTGCGTATTGCGAGTACAGCTCTGCCACCAAAGAAGCTCTCACTGTGAGTATGTGTGACTATTAACATTGAAAATAAACCCACTATAATTATTATTGTCGTAGTATTAAATGCCGACAAAGAAACGCACATCTGCCTGTTGTAAAGCGTAGTTTATTACCTCCCCGGATTTCAGAAATATTTTGTTTACTTTGTGTTTAGAATTTGTAATAAAGAAAGACATTCTATCGTTATTGTACTTGTTTTATGGCCGTTATTAGTGTCGAACTAATCCTTGTTGTTGCTGTATCGTCGAAGCTTACCAGGTATGTATCGGTACAAATATAACTGGACACAACCAGTACAAACTGCGCGATTCAATAACACGCGCAAACTCCTTCACTATACGGCTTATCGAATGTACACGTCTAGCTCGTATCGTAATCCTCGCTTGACTGCCTCACCACCCCGTTCGGGCATTGTTTTATACCAAACTGTACAATACAATAACCGAACGCGTTGACTGAAGTTTCTTAGAAAATGTAATCTGCACACCCGCGGCCTTAAACGACTACAATAACATTAGGATGTGTTTCTTTATTACAAATTTTAAACACAAAGTAAACAAAAAAGTCCAAATGCGGGGAAAGGCAATAAACTACAGGTGCGTATTCACTTCTTATAACCCAGATACACGAACGTCGGCATACAGGCGAGAGGCCTTACATATGCGACCATTGTGGGGCAACATTCCACCGGCGTGCCAACCTGGTGCAGCATATAGCCATACATTTGCCAGAGAAGAACTTCCAGGTTTGTATCTTGTTTGTATCTTGTTTCCAGGTTTGTGTAGACAATCGATGCTATAATTCAATTGATTTACTCAAAAAATTCATTTACGAAGCTCGAAAGTTTAAAATTGTGCACCATACAACGGAACTTGCGTTAAAATAGGTATTTGTGTGAAAACATATATACAATAATTCCATCAAGGAGTTTCACATTACGAGAATAAATAAGCTGAATGATCGAACCTCCTTGGAAGGACTTTTGATCAATACATTCGTCTCGCTTGAATACTAAAGAAAACAGGAGACGAAAGATGCAGTACTAATCATCATATTAGAAAAGTCAAAGATTGTTACAACTTTCCGACGGATATTTATGTTTGTTTCAATGCTTATTGTACTGTGTTCACGTAAATGTGTTCAAAAACGTATGAAACATACGGTTGTTGATTTTACAAACTCGTGACGGTATGGTACGTCCTCTAGTTCGTTTCAAGCTTAAATTTGTCTACATGTTTGTTAAAACCAACTTAACCGCAGTAGTATAATAAAAAAAATATTTATCAATTTATCCGTGAAAGAACGGAGAAAGAACACAATTTCTTTCGTTGGGGCGGCCTGTCGTAAGAGGCGACAAAACAACCCACAGCCAGGTGGTAGGGCATTTGCCCGACTGGATGGCTACCACCCCTGGTCTGTGACCAGGTTCCAGTCTTAAGAGAGCAGTTGCGCATGTGTAGCACCTTTGATGTTGCAAATATCCATAGGCGATGGTAACCGCTTTCCATCAAGTGTGCCGTCTGACTGTCTGATGAACAAAAAAATATCTGGACTAAAATTCCAGCTGCGATTGAGTTTCTTTTCATAAGTGAGTACTCACCACTGTGTGTTGAATCGTACAGAAATTCTATAGGATTCAACTCAGTGGTGGTAAATCAGAGTATAGAGGATATTGACTATGAAAACCTTAGCCCTATCTAGATTGGTATTTTGAAGATCTAACTGAATGGGTCATGTAGTATGGGTACGTGCCTTAACCTGCTTTTGTCGTCCAATGCGACATCTGTCCGAAGCGCCCCCCCCCCCCCCCTAAAAAGGTAATGTTTTATGGGTACGTTCCCTAATCTGCTTTTATCGTCCAGTGCGACATGTGCCCAAAGCGTTCCCCTTCTCCGAACGGGTCATGTAGTATGGTTACGTTCCCTAACCTGCTTTTGTCGTCCAATGCGACATGTGTCCGAAGTCCCAAAAAAAGGTCATGTTTTATGGGTACGTTCCCTAATCTGCTTTTGTCGTCCAATGCGACATCTGTCCGAAGCGCCCCCCCCCCCCTAAAAAGGTCATGTTTTATGGGTACGTTCCCTAATCTGCTTTTATCGTCCAGTGCGACATGTGCCCAAAGCGTTCCCCTTCTCCGAACGGGTCATGTAGTATGGTTACGTTCCCTAACCTGCTTTTGTCGTCCAATGCGACATGTGTCCGAAGCCCCAAAAAAAGGTCATGTTTTATGGGTACGTTCCCTAATCTGCTTTTGTCGTCCAATGCGACATCTGTCCTAAGCGCGCCCCCCCCTAAAAAGGTCATGTTTTATGGGTAAGTTCCCTAATCTGCTTTTATCGTCCAGTGCGACATGTGCCCGAAGCGGTTGAAGTCGAAAAAGTTCCTACAAATCCACAAGCACAACGCGCACACCGGCAAGAAGTATGGCTACCTGTGCCCGGTCTGCGAGCACCGGTTCGAGAAACCGAACAAAGTGCGCGCGCACACGAGACGCGTGCACGGGATACCCGACGACTCCCAAGCGCCGATTGTGCGTGTACAATTATAGTTTGGCTTGACGATTAATTCAAAAGAAAGAGAAAATATTTATTTAGACATTTTAATAAACTGGCCAAGAGCGGTGCTTCCGGAGGGCGCGCGAAATTTTTTAAGATTATTACCGGTGTATGTTTAATTAATTAATATCGATGTAAACATTCTGCCTACGTGTGTACATTACAGATGTTTGGAAAACACATCTTTAACGCACTGCATTAAGATTGATTTTAGTCACGTGGAATGATGAAAACTAACAAATCAGATACTTGGATGTAGTATGAGACAAAAGATACAGGATATTGTGAATTGAAATGAGATAACATGCGCACTCTAAGAAATACAATGATGATACACAGTAAATTAAACTCTCCGGCGTTATTGCAAAACTTAAAACCGGTCAACTGAATAAATTATGTCATTCGAAACCAAAGATTTAAAAGAGTGATTTAAATCTTTTAAGGAAAAAGATTTATAAATCACTGATCTCATTGGTGATTTAGTTTGCGCATCGCTAGTGTTCATCGATATTAGTTATTAGATTTATAAACAGATGGCGTTAGTAGTTTAGAGATATACCGAGTAGGCAGAGGAGCGAGATGGAATTCTCCTCCACGAAGACCTTCCAGCGAAGCTATCGTTCAGCCTCGCAGGCCTATCTGTTAATATTGGAAATTTGTATATACGTTATATTTTCTTCGTAAGTTTCGGATATAGTTAGCGAGCTCAATTATTGCACAGCGCCATCTATTCGCTTGTTAGTGTTCCACTACAGGTCCATCGGCAAAGGGTTTCTTCAGAGAAATTTGTAAGAAACTCTTTGCTGGTATGGCACCCGTGATCAGAAGGCTGGTTCGTATTTCACGCAACTAATAAGCATTGACATACAGAGTGACCTTCTGTGCACGCTATGGCAGCGATTTATTTACAAATTAGTTCATTTTTAGTATTTAATGGTATTTCTGTTTTTATGATAAATCCGTCAGTCACAGTTTATAAAATAATTATTTATTATTGCATATTCCTTTTAAATGTGGTCCATTTTAATATGAATAAATATTTGCCTTTCATGAATTTGTATTGAATTTTATAATAATAATGATATATACTTTTTTCCTTTTGTAAATAAATATAAAATAATCATTCCGTGTACATAACGACTTTAGTTAGGTGCAAATGTTTAAATTATTGTATAATGAATGAATATATAGTATAAAACAAAGTCGCCTTTTCTGTCCCTATATCCCTATGTGCGCTTAAATCTTTAAAACTACCCAACGAATTTTGATGTGGTTTTTTCCAATAGATAGAGTGATTCAAGAGGAAGGTTTATATGTATAATACAAGTTTTTCTGTAGTGTATTTAATTTTGTATCAGTATTGCACCCGTGCGAAGCCGGGGCGGGTCGCTAGTAATGAATATTTTGTATAAACGCTTCGTGTAAATAACCAAACTATAAATGTAAACGAATCTCAAGTCGTGTCTTAAGATTTGAGATTGAAGCAATTCGGACGCTTGGGAAACTTTCATGACATAAACGACAAAGGTAAAGGCACTAGTTGTTGAACATTTATTTATTTATTCATAATGAAAACTATGCTAATAGGTTGACATATTTTTTGTTATACCCTCTTTGGTTTATTATTTAATCCTTATTAACCATAGTATCAATGTAAACCCTAGATGTTTCCAACACTATATATTATCCAAGCAAATTGCTAATGCGCCTGTCCGCCATTTTTGGTGACGTAACCGTAGCCGAACACTCAGTACTGTTAGCATCAGTGGCCGGCGAGTACGCGCACATATCGAGTTGCGGATGACGTCACGTGAATGTTAATTTGACAAGGTTCCAGCGCATCAGCAATTCGCGGTAATAATATAAGTCGGTCAATTGTTTTTTCTTTTTTGAAAAATAAATAAAAAAGTGCAGTTGCTTCGCACAACGTCTTCTTACTACTAACTACACTGAGTCTATGTAGAAAGTACATAAAAACAATTTCAAAATATAAACACAAATGTCGAGTCTATTTTGGTTTTTTGAACCGAATATATCTCCCTATTAACGTAGTTTAAAAAAATATTACTGCACTAGTGGTTGACGTTTCGGAATCGTCTACATTGAACTCTGATTGTATATGCTTGCTAATTAATTTTTGTTTCTTTTGATAATGGACATGAAATATGCGTTAAATAAGTATAGTGGAAAAACTAAAGACTAGTAATCGCGATTGTATCGAATTTTATTAAAATGTTGTTTTGTTTTTTTAATCGAAGACTATCCAATAAATGCCAAACACTAGTGCCGTTACCTTAAGCCCGGTATGCATTATGTACAACACAGCATGCAATGCAACATTTTCTATACATTTGTTTTCGCGAGCACCCTAACCGCCTACTGCGCGTTCGTAACGCGCTCGTAATTTCCCGACGGCTATTTGGACGATAATTCGCAACAGTTCTGTGCGCCGTAAACAAGCATGGAAAATTTGGAAGACATTTCAGACGAATTATCTTATATGGTTCAGTTCTTTAAACAAAGGGGTCTGCGATCTTTTCTTTAAATAAAACAATTCAATCACTTATGGGAGCTGCAAAGATGCTGAAAAGATGTTCGCTGTTGAAGCGCGCAGCGTGCGCAGAGGCCACGTTATACTCATGTTGCATTGATTGCTATGATCGTCATTGCATGCATTGCATATAAAGCTTAAATATTATGTTAGATTAGAGAAACGTGACGTCACGAAATTTAGGAAGCCCTCCCACCCCTTGCCACACAGCGTCACAATTCGTCAACCCGCCCTTTAAAAGTGTGACGTACAGTGGCGTAGCTTGCTGTAGACAGGCCCTGTATCAATATGTGTTAAGGAGGCCCGCCCAAAAGAAGGGTAAAGTATTTTTATAAAAGAAACAACAAAATGCTCGAATTTAATAAAGAAATAATTGAAAAACGATCCACATTTGACAAAGTAATCTGGTAACAAAAATATAAAAAAATGCGTAGTCCAATTGAGACCCTCCTCGTTTTGAAAGTTTGTTTAAAAAGGCTTTCTTTTCTATTTGACATAATATAATACACATTAGCACCCGGAGTTGTGTCAGCGTGACATTGACAACTGAGAGCTGTAGATTGCCACTCTAAAAAAAGTCATTCCGTACAATTATTACCTTTATTTTTTATACTCCTGGGATTAGTCCTTAATTAGTGACAGTGGGAATCCCTCAGAGTATACGCTTTCAAATAAATGAAAATCGGTCCTCAATTTCGGAGTAATCACGTAGCGAACATACAAAAACAATACACACTGTTACGTGCGAGCGGGGTATTTGTAAAGGCTGTGGAGAGAGAGAGGGGGGTTCTTTGCGCAACTCCAACTCGCACACGGCCCACTCGTTTCAATCGTGCCTTTTACCTTTCAGTGCAATTTGTGTAATAAACTGGAGAAGTCTCAGAAACGACTACAAATCCATATATACAATACGCACCGTGCGCCACACATGTTCAGGTGAGGGTTTATGTATACTAATATTGTAAAGAGGCGAAGTAACATGACATGCATGTATATATATATATATACTAGCTGTCCCGGCAGACGACGTCCTGCCCGGTAAAAATAATAATAAAAATTTAAGGGTGGACTACCCCTAACATTTAGGGGGATGAAAAATTGATGTTGGCCGATTCTCATAGATACCGGAGAAGCACAAAAAATTTCATCAAAATCGGTCAAGCCGTTTCGGAGGAGTATGGCAACGAAAACTGTGACACGAGAATTTTATATATTAGATATATATATATATATATATATATATATATATATATATATAATATATATATATATATATATAATATATATATATATATATATATATATATATATATATATATATATATATATATATTACTATTCTATTTATATATATAGTATAAATGTGCCTATTTAAATAGTTTCTTAGAGGCTGGCAACGCCCCTGGTGTTGGGCCCTCCGCCTGTTTGCCTGCTTCAGGCAATAAAAAACAATTGTACAGTCCTATCTTTTTTTTCTGCTCCATCTATATCGCCAGATTAATTAAGAATTTATTTTAAACTAGGTTGCCTGTAAGAGATAGCTTTTAGTCATAAGTCTGCCTGTTGTTTTGCCAAAAGTATTTTGTTTATTTTGTTGAGCAATTAAGCAAGTTACACAATAGCAATCGCGGAAGGCCACGACACACCTTCCATGATCAAATTGATCATGTGTTAGCAGAAGGTGATGTCAGGAGCCTTAAGAACAGGCGAGCGTGCATGACAAGAGCTATGAATGTCAAAGAAGCAAGTGAGGTGTGTAAGAATGGGCCTGTGTGGCGGTCTGTTATTCGTGCCTATCCCGCAAGGGACCTGGCGTGAAGTTATGTATGTATATGTATGTATTGTTGAGCAATAAAGTGTTATCTAACTATCTTCAATTGGCTAAAATGTAGTACGATACTATATATATAGTACATGTTCGAAGTAGAACCTCTATGTTTCGTACCATAGTTTTTGACAAGTTATTGTTATTATTATTTGTCTTTGTATTTAAAAAATGAGATTCCAAATATAGATATGTAAAATAAAAAACATTTTTTCCCTCTCTTCAAAAATTTTATCTAACTATCAATAATCTAAGCTTCTAAAGATATTGTCGATTCGATTTTTTAACACTACTGTTGGCAACCCTATGCATAACACCCCTGATACAAACAGTTTTGGATAAGCTTGTGGCGAAACAAACCTTTTCGCCCACTGCCTGGCAGGCGATATTTTTAGAATGAAGGATTGTCAATTGTGATGTGACAGAAGACACAGAGAAAAGTCGTCTACAAAATGTACATATTTTTCATCCTTTTGAATCATCTTCTAATATATAAAATTCTCGTGTCACAGTTTTCGTTGCCATACTCCTCCGAAACGACTGGACCGATTCTCATGAAATTTTGTGTGCACATTGGGTAGGTCTGAGAATCGGCCAACATCTATTTTTCATCCCCCTAAATGTTAGGGGTAGTCCACCCCTAAATTTTTTTTTTTTACCGGGCAAGACGTCGTCTGCCGGGACAGCTAGTATCATATATAAGTTATTATTACATACATAAATACATACTTAACTTCACGCCAGGTCCCTTGCGGGGTAGGCACGAACAACAGAGCGCCATTTAGGCTTATTCTTACACACTGTAGTATTTAAGCCTCTTATTAGGGTTTATTTGTAATAAATCACACACAAGTACTTTCCGTGATAGAACTGATTTAATTACTGATCTACCTACATATATGGTACATTATTATTTCTTACAGACTACATTACACATACATTACACACACCTCACTTGCTTCTTTGACATTCATAGTTCTTGTCATGCACGCTCGTCTGTTCTTAAGGCTCCTGACATCACCTTCTGCTAGTAGTAGTAGAAGTTAAGTTATTATTGCTCTAAGCTAATGTAAATATTATATCGAATTATATATTTGTTAAATGAACGGGTATTTATTATTTCTACAACGACCCGTCAAGCTTACTTACAAATGTTAATTATGCCGTAAGTAAGTTGTGTTAAGATGCACTCCAGTATTCCTCTTTTCAACTTTTTTTTTAGATAAACACAAATTGTATATCCCCAAATTAATGGCCAGAGTATTATTTTTAAAATAATCATAAATTTCTGAACAAAAAGCGCAACAATTGAATTAGTGAGAAAAGTACTGTAATACTATATCCCCAAATTAAGCAAGTTACACTTGTGTTATGGGTTATATACAACGGACTACTGGGGCCGTTCCCAGACACCCAGACCATAGTAAATAACGGAGAAAATACGTTTCCGAAATTTACTATCCCAGGAATCGAACCCTTGCTTGCTTGCTACATTGATTTCACTTCACAATTACTTTCAGACACGTCTGTCCGTTGTGTCCTAAAAGCTATAAGAAGAACTACCACGTGAGACGCCACCTTGTGAGAATTCACGGAGTGCCCAGAGATAAGCAGGGACGTATCGAAAAGATAAACGTCGAGGGATTCGATATTGCAACAAAATAAACACCTGAAAACTGTGCTAATGTTCATTTATTTATATATACGACCTTTTTAATTTCTACTGTTCGCGCCGCTGAATTTAAAATCCTGTCATATCATATTGTTACATACCGATAAAGACCGCACACCTGCATGTTGTAAAAACGAATTATTTTATGGCTGTAATTAGTGTCGAACGAATTAATCCTTGTTTTTTATTGCATTGCGTCAAAGCTTGCCTGGTGTGCGTAAACGGGGCCCCTTTGTCGGTGTTACAGTTTAGTATAAAACAACGCCCGAACGGAGGGTTAGGGCAGTCAAGCGACGACTACGATGCGCGTAAGACGTGTAGTACTCTCAATTAGCGATATAGTGATGGACTTTGCGCGTGTTGAATTGCATTGTATCGTGCAGTGTGAATTGGTTGCATCCAGTTTTATTTGTATTTTTTTATACGTGTTTCTACAGTTATAATAAACTCTATATAATATTGTTTTATAATAAAACTCTTTATTATTTAAATTAATCAATTTAAAGAATGAAAACGATGTGTTTCTCTGAAAGGACAAAGTTTTATTTGTTAGTACTTACAATTAGGAAGGTACCTAAACACAATAAATAACTAACATTATTATATGCACTAGGCTTACCTGAAAGGACAAAGAAACGACATTCAAAGTCCATTCACTTAAATTCTAGTTGAAATATTATTTAAAACTGTTATTAAAAACTGAACACTTATATTTGTTTCCACCGTCATTCGTAATTTTGAAGTGTGCGACTTAGGTCGCGTTCCACTTACATTGTAATATACTGAGTATTTAACGTTTATACATGCGTTCCTTTGGTATAATTTTCATTACATCTATAGTAATTCCAACGGCATTTATTTTAATTCGAATCCTGTAGCTCGTAACAATATTATTTCCACAACTACCCGCGTTATCCAATCACCTTGTCCCAGCCGCCATCTTTTGTTCCATACGACCTATCCTTGTCGTACTTACCTAATAATGCTCGTTTTTACGAGTCAGTCTGCTGTCGGCCTTCGTACGACCGCGTTATACCGCGCCGCGTGTGTACACTTAATTATCGAAGACCGCAAGGACACAAGCCAGAAGATTTGCTACCAGACTTGGTGTTCAACACGCATAGTTAGTGCAGCCCAGAGGCACGCAGGTGTCTCCTTTCTTATCCTTACCAGCAATCCTACCACCGCTGTTTTGGATACACGTTCAGTACTTATTACTGGGCTGCCGCGTTGATATTTGCTTTAACCATAAACTCTATCCGTGCAGGAACAGAGAATTGTCGTAAAAGGCGACAAAACAGCCCACAGACTAGGCAGGGTATTTGCCTGCCTGGATACATACCACCCGTTTTTTTTAAAGGTTTAAGACATTTATTTCTCAAAAGAATTTACAATTCACTTACAGAGAAATAACTAGTTACATTTAATTCAAATTTACCCCTATTAGCGCATTTGTCCATTTATAATATTAAAAAAATCGAGTAAATTTATTTAATTATTTTTGATATATGAGGGTAGTCTTGAGACATAAGTCGGAGCAATGCAAGTTGTTTATTAAGGCAACGGGCTTAGTTACGTGTTTTTGTCAGTCAGTCTGTCTGTAGTTACTAAATAGCTTTACAATAACAAATGGTGCAAACAGATTGATAGATATATTTTAGGTTGGTGTTCTGGCCGAGGTCAGGTGGAAGGGTAGGGCAATGTTCAAGGAAAAGTTTGCTTACTTGTGGTTTAATGGAGACTGGTGATATGCATGATGCACGTAGATGGTGCCGAGATGACGTGATGATGAGATGCGGTGAATCCTCTTCGTATAACTTGTAGCAATTTATGGGTTGATGATATTTTGAGCTGATGTCGTGTATATTAATTAGGGGCGGAATTGTGATGAGGGCGGATTTAGTGTGTGCTGGTTTTTGTGTGGTTTTGTTATAATGATTGATTCACATATTACTTGTTTACATAGTCCAGAGAGTCATAGTTCAGGAAACTTGTAGCGTAATTGAGTATAGTTTATGGGCGCGCGGGGGCGCTTGCCATGGGCATACACACATACGTACACGTCGCGCAATGGCGCGAACAGTTGGATAAATAACTTTCAATATAGAATAATACTAATTTTGTCAAGTATTTTATTGCAGGAGTTGAGCAGACGGCCCAGTTGATGGAAAGCGGTTATCATCGCCTGTGGACATTTGCAAAACCGAAGGTGCTACAAATGCGCTGCTGCTCTCTTAAGAGAGACTGGCACCTGGTCACTAATGCCGGAACACAACACAAAGTTGTTGTAGCGACATACTTTAGACCAGGGATGGTAGCCATCCAGTCTGGCAAATGCCCTACCACCTGGATGTGGGGTGTTTTGTCGCCTCTTACGACAGGCCGCCCAGCCGCAGGAAAGTGTATTCTTTCTCCGTTCCTGCACGGATATATATACGACCCAGTGTCAAAATATGTAATTTAAATAGTCGTTAATTGAATAATATCTGTGAAGACATACAGCTTCCATAATAAGCCTCATGTCTGAATGTCTCTGACAGAATATTGTTGCTTAGCAACTTACCTGTTTAGAAGACTCACTTCAATGTTCTGTCTATATCCACCAGAAAAGCTCTATAGCTAAAAGAGCTTCCGCAGGAATTAACGGGCATAACGAATTTCAATGACAAAACGACAATTGTAATATTGTTGTTTATTTTTAACTCTACATGAATTTACGTTACATAATTTACCTATTCTAAAAATATATATACAGCTTAATTTATAAAAATTAAAAACTATAAATAGTAAATAGGTGCCAAATCACCGTTAGTTGGGAACGTTCCCAAAAAGGTTGGCCGCATTACCACGTTGTATGGCAACGCTTATGCGTTGCCCAAAATACAGGCAAGCGTTTTGGTTTTGTGAGACTTCTATCAACCGTTTTGATAGGTATCAATAAAGGCGCTGGGCTTCTGGACCCCATGGCCCAACAGTTTCGACAACAAAAGCCGCAAACATCTATCCACTACCAACGGATGCATGTGTGCGGCGTTTTAGGTCTTCTTGTCGTGCGGCAGCTGCACCAGCTACCACAACTTATTTGTAGTTTCATTTTTTTTTATCCTCAAATAAAGCCATTGGGGACTTTATAAGTATACAATATGGAAAATATGTACAGTCAAGTTCATTAATATATATGCATTGACAAGGATTCAAAATATTGTATGCAGTAGAATGTTAAAAAATATCCTTACAATCAAACAAATCAATAATTTGTGGTCAACTTTTAGATTCATTTATATGTGACAGACTCCGTTCAATAATATGTATGCATTACGATCATAATTATATGTGCAGTGATGGATTCATAAATATTTTGAATACGGTTTACCTTTAAACTTGTCTAAATTGTCAAACATTAGATTTTATGAAACCTATCAAACTCTTTAGTCAAAGTTTGCGATTGGTAACATTAGTTACTGGTCGAAATGATATATTTGTTTTTTTCAAAGATAAAGTGTTCATGCTTATGAGACATTTACCTAATATTTCTAAAAGATAAATTAAAATTTCATCTTCTTTATTTATTATTAAAAATGTATAGAATTAATGAACACACAAAACATAAAATAGTGTGTATGTGTGAGGAAGGTATTCCTAAATTTTTCTAAAGAAAGTATTGCGAAGAATTGGGTATACCAAGAAATACTGTTTCTTAATGGTGGAGAAGGTGGCTAGAAGAGGGTGATGTAAAAATACATGAGTCGTTTGGTCGACCCAGAAAAACAACTTATGAACAAGATATGCATTGCATTTTCCACCAATTAAAAATGATCGACAAAATGTCATTGACGTAAATGGAGCGTACACAAGATTTTAAATTAATACTCGCTGGCTAAGCCATATTTCAAAGCGGACAAAAAAGCGCTTAGTGCAGCCACTTGTATTCTTCATACTTATGTACCTAGACTATAAAGGTATCTAGCAGACATAAAATCGATGCCTTTGAATTGTAGCGCTGGAGTCGGAATGTCAGAATTTCGTGGACAGCTCACAAAACAAATGTTTCTATACTGGAAGAGCTTGAGATCCGAGATCACCAGATGTTATCAGCAGTGTGCCGACAACGTATACTACTGAAGTACTTTGACCACATACCGCAAAGGAACACAGACAACATGCAGAGACTCGTGGTCACTGGGAAAGATTAAAGCAGGAGACATTGTGGTAGATCTCCAAATCAGTGGCTTGACTAGATTGCTGACCAGATAAACATTTCAATAAACTTGGCCGGCCAGCCAGAACCGATCTCCGTGGAACAGAGTTAATGTTCTCACTGCTATCAAAGTCATAATCCTTAGTAATGAAGGAACAACAAGAAAGGAGGAGCTATTTTTTTTATATATAAAAATGTATCTAAGTTCATTGAAATGTTTTTCTTTTGTTGATGTTCCATTCAATTTTTGGTTAATAATTTTAAGATATTCTTTTTTAGTTTCATAGTTACAGAAAAATAAATAAGTTTTCCAAAATCTTATTTTTTTAAAATTCGTATACTTTATTCTGCAAGTACCGAGTTAAGTAATACAACGAGAGCACACTTATATTAATCAGAATCCTAAAAACACTAGCTAGTTACGCGACGTTGCCCGATGGGCAGTTGCACGTATTGGCAACGATGCATTATTACTTGCATATAAGGTACTGCAAAATGAATTCTAGGAAAAAGAAAATTTGAGTGAATTTCCCATATCTATAAGATATTTATGAATATTTGACTAGTCAGATATTTTTGAATCCTATGTTATTGAGTTATATTTGATCATATGGCTGGTCACAAATTATTGTAAAGTGTCCAGGCATATATTATTGAACGAATTGCATGATGATGTATTAATGAACTACAGACTGTAAAGATATTTTTTAACATTTTACTGCATACAATATTTTGAATCCTTGTCAATGCATATATATTAATGAACTTGACTGTACAGTGAAAATCAAAAAGGCCCCAACATACGCCCTTGTGGGACCCCACATTTATCTTTTCTGGAATCTGATGTATATTCTTAAGTGTGTTGCTTTTAAGACATGTCTTGTAATTTCAGTTTGTTGTTTTCTATCTAGCAAATACGATTTTATTAAATTTAACACTTCCTCTCAGTCCATATATATTTCTAATGTTTGTAGAAATATCGCAAGTTACATTAAAATAAAGGCCTTTGCATAGTATTTTTGTAAAATTAAGTAAAATTTTACTATAACGTCGAGAACATAAACTATTTTTAAAGCCTTCAAGCAATATTCTATCCTATCCGTAGTCAAGATTTGTCTACCTCTTTTCCATCAACATCCTCATGGGAACCTCATAGGATGGGAAATGATTAGAGAAAAGATAAAATATATTTTCGCTAATCATTTCCCGTCTATCGCCATTTGAAAATTTTAACAGTTTTCCAGTTAATTATAACAAAGCAAAGTTAAACATATTATTTTAATTTTAACGTTGATCCAAGTCTAAAATCCATTAAAAATATGGATATAAGAATGCTATGTTTCACACGAGAAGTTATTTTTATAGTTTACCAAGAATATCTACCGGAATTTAAAGCTAAAATCTTTTCATTATATTGACCAAAGAACAGCCGATATGGTGGGGTCCTTTAGCTTCTTTTAATAAAATAATTGTTCTGTTAAATATCGCAATGTATTAAAGATCTTGCGTACAAAATTATGGTCAGTTTTATCAGACATGGCGATGTGCGTAATGTGTTTTTTGTGATCGAATTGGGCCGCAATCAATATCTTTGACAATATCGTAGGTGTGACCCCCAGCATAAAAATTGGAGTTGCTAGAGTTTACAAAAAATTGCGAATAGTTACAAATTTATTGAAAATCATTAAGAATTTATGATTAGTATAGTAAGCTTTATCTACAAGAAATAAATAAGTAATTCAATGGTTTCTTCACAATGTCCTTACGAAGATGTTTATTTCATTCACTTTTAGATACACACTTGAACAAACAAATATGACATGAAAGGCTCTTTTCCTCTATGTATATACTTTATATGAGTGATCAAAATACTTTTTTATGAAGACTTATAATCACATGTTCACACATTCTCCCCATGGTGTTGACGAAGGTGTGAATTCAAATCGTCCACAGTAGCACATTTGTACAGACATGTATGACATGAGAAGTTCCTTTCATTTGAGTGTTTGGACTTCATATGATTAATCAATGTACCTTTTTGCGAAGATTTATAATCACATAAATCACATTTGAATGGTCTCTCCCCAGTGTGTTTACGAAGGTGTATATTTAGATCGGAATTAGTAACAAATTTGTGTAGACATATATGACATGAGAAGTTCCTTTTATTTGTGTGTATATACCTTGTATGAGCATTCAAAGTACTTTTTCGTGAAGATTTATAATCACATAAATCACATTTGTATGGTTTCTCCCCAGTGTGTTTACGAAGGTGCATATTTAAATTGGCCTTATCAACACATTTGTATAGACATATATGACACGAGAAGTTCCTTTCATTTGTGTGTATGGATTTTATATGTTTATTCAAATTACCTTTTTCTGAACCTCTATATTCACATAAATGACATTTGTACGGTTTCTCCCCAGTGTGTTTACGAAGGTGTGAATTTAAATTGGATTTAGTAACACTTTTGTATTGACATAAATGACACGAGAAGTTCCTTTCATTTGTGTGTATGGACTTTATATGTTTCTTCAAATTACCTTTTTCTGAACCTCTATATCCACATAAATCACATTTAAATGGTTTCTCCCCAGTGTGTCTAAGAAGGTGTCTTTTTAACTCAGATTTTCTAACACACGTGTATGGACATGCATGACATGACAAGACATTTTCTGATGCCTTATGTACGCTAATATTTAAACGATTTCCTTCCTCACGTTTCTCTAACGAAGTGCTTGGAGGTACTGTTCCAGCATTCTTAGCAAGACATATTTCATTTCCTGCATTAGTATGGCAAACTTCAGAATTAATTTGTTCACTCTTAGGAATGACATTAAAGTCCACAGTTAACTGTTTAGAACAGCTGGTATCTGATGTTGAATTTCCGTCTTTTGTTATTTGGTTGAGCTTAATTCGCTTTATATTTCCAAGCACCTCCTTTAATGTGCGTTTTCTCACATGTCCACCTGAAACCATGAATGAATGCAACTGACTGCAGGAAATTTTTTAATTACACAAATAAATTGACAACTAAAAATGAAAACATACATGGTTTTTGATACATAATAAAGGAGAACACAAGAGACTTTATACTAAAAATAATCATGAAGCATTTGTAACATATTGAACTAAAGTAAGTAATACAGTGATCTATAGAAACAAAAGCTCCGAGAACAACCTGTGATACACATCGATTTTACATATATTAGCAGTAGCTGAATAATTAGACACAAAACATATAAATGAATCTTAAAAATAGATATAAGAAAAGAAGGTAGATAAAAATTATAATTTATTATTTATTACCCCCAGCTAGGCATTTGGCCCTCTGGACGGCTACCACCCCTGGTCTACAGTATGCCGCTATAACAACCTTGTGTTGGATTCCGGGATTAGTGTAGACTATGCTTTCTTTGGGGAGGCCTACGTCCAGCAGTGGACTGAATTTGGCTGAAGATGATGATGCTTTCTTTGATATTGCATATTGCTTACAGGATCAAAGAAAGAGTAGTAATTTATATATGCAGTGCATTATTATAATTGAAAGTATGTAGTAGGCCTAAGTTTGTACTAACTAACAACTTACCTTCTTCTTCTTCCTTAATGGCAATGTAATCTTCTTCAATGTTCTCTTCACCTCCTTCTTCATTCTCTCTTTTAATTTCTTCCACAGAATTTCTTTGTATTTCATTGCATTCAATTTGAGATGTTTCTGTAATGGTATATTATAAGAAAAGTCTTCTCCCAAACTGGCTATCAGTAATATTGCATTACTAGAGCACCTACTAAAACTTCCTGTTGTAATTTCCAGTTGTAACAACTTGACCATTCCGTGAACCCTGGTAGATGCTGGCAACAATAGCCTCCCTCTAAACATCATTCAATGTTGTATGAAGACGCTTGAGCATGATTTTGAGGATAGAATGAGGTGCTTATGTGTAAGGCGTAGATGGAAACCTCCCAAAGGTTCCACCCGTAGAGTATTCAAGGTCGCCAGGGTCGCACTATGGACATGTATTTCTACATCTAACACTAAATATGAGATGTATCCAACAACTTTTCCTTTTTCTCTATGTTTGACCTCAATATAAAGTAGTGACTATGTGTACTTTTGTTTTTCTCATTGCATTTATAGATTTTATCCCAGTAGGAAAAGAAAGAAAATAAAATTTTCTGGGAACATGTGGCCTGTCATAAGGGGCGACAAAACAACCCACAGCTATGTGGTAGGGTATTTGGCAGTCTGCATGGCTACCACCCCTGGTGTACAGTATGCCGCTATAATAACTTGTGTTGGATTTCGGGATTAGTGTACCTGCTCCAGTCTTTCTTTAGAGACCAGCAGCACATTTGTAATGTCTGTAGATGGTGTTAATTGCTTTCCATCAGGTGTGTTGGCCCTGTCTATCTACTGAGCTCAAGCAATTAATAATAAACAAAGACTGTACAGTATTGCAAAATAAGGAGCCAATCATTTTAATCAAGTAAACAAATAACAACTATATTGCTTACAGGATCTAGGAAAGAATAGTAATTTCAAGATATTGTGTGGTATAACAATTGAAAGTATGTAGTAGGCCTAAACAAACTTACCTTCTTCTTCTACCTTAATAGCAATTTCGTTTTCTTCTTCAATGGTCTCTTCGCCTCCTTCTTCATTCTCTCTTTTAATTTCTACCAAACAATTTATTTGTATTTCATTAAATTCATGTTGAATCGTATCTGTAATGGTATATTTATAAGCAAAGTCTTCTCCCAAACTCGCTATCAGTAATATTCTTCTCTGTTCCTGCTAAAATTGAAAAGTAATTAATTCGGAGTATCAATTTGTAACTGATTCATGGTAAAAAAGAGATTGATACTTGAATTAAGATTTTATATAATAACAAGGACTTGTGACACCAACTGAGATTGCAAAGTGTGTTAGGAATTATGTAATTTACTGGAAGATTGACATTCCTTAGTTTTATTCTTCACTGGCTATACTCTATGAAATTCTCTTGGTTTATTTTCAACATTAGCTATTATTATTATATTGTATGTCTTTGACGACCACGGGCCATAGAAATGGCCCGGACTTTTGGAAGGCTTGCGCGGGGTGATGGAAAGGTCAACACGTAGAGGCCCCTTGACAAATTTAATGTAAATGTGGCGTGACACTGACCGGCGATTATCCCTGTCTACACCATATAATAATGCACCCAAGGACAATCCCCGGCCAGTGTAGGACTATTGAGGGAAATGAGGACAAAAAGTACCGGGCTATTGGGGTGAACTGTTAGTGGTACTAGCGGTCTGGGAATATAGGGACTATGGCGTCTGCCCATCGCAATGTTCAGGGAACATGGAAAAATGGGCAGACGGTGACTCGCCACTACCTGCATGGGTCCCTAAAAATGTCATAAAAGGCAGGGGCAACATGGGTGTGAGTGGCTAAGGGGTGTAGAGAGGTGGGCTGCTGGTTCACCGAAGCTGCTTCTGACGTGATGCCATTTATCACTTCCACCCCTGGAGCTTAAGTCTTAGCTCTAGCGATCTCCACTCCGTGCCGGCTGGCAAAGGCAAGCACGGAGGCGGGGGCCTTGCCTCGGCCCCCGGAGTTAGGTACGAAGTGTCGCCACTCACCTAAGGCTTCGCCACAAAGCCCTAAAAGGGTTTATTATTATTTTATTATTGTAGTAGTAAATTTTAGTAAATATATGTTGCGGACAGAATCACCCCCCTGACCTCTCCTCCGTAAATCCCGTACCCCCACGCCCCGCTTACCGCGGATACGTAACGCTTTGTTAGCTGCTAAGCATCTGCATTTTTGTAGTACCTTAGGAAGCGCGGGGCGAGCCTACGGCAACTCGTTCAGTCGAATATGTACACAAATAGGAAAAGTATATACACACAAGGAAGACTAAGAAGACCAGAAAGATCAAGAACAATTCGGAAGACTCTACAGCCTACGGACTCTTAGTGCTACTACGTGAATGTTGTGGACCACCAGTGATAGTGATTAGTAACACTCATATTCATTGGTGTAATCGATATAATTAGGGCTATTTACGTTCAGTGTAATGTTCGGGGCTAGTGCTAAGTTGTGTTGGTTAAACTCGAATGAGCCCTTTGATACAGTTGTGCCGATCGCACCTGTTGCTGTTGTATGTATATGTGCCTATAAATAAATTCAGTCAACTTGCTAAGGGGTGTTTCATTTAGACCCCTGCGCCCCCACACCCACCCAAGAATTAGTATGTATGCTGAAAGGCCGAATATGCTGAACTCTATTTATGAACAGCTTAGCTAGGTGTACTCATATTAGCATATAATAGGTTTGATATAATTTGACTTGAAGCCTATGCCTTTAAGCTTGATAACTATGAGCGGAAAGACAGCACTTCGGCAGCCACTCCACTTGTAATTTGTTATGGTTACTACATACTTACACACACACACACAACACACAAACAAATATATATATATATAAAACTGGAGTGTCTGTTTGTAATAATGAAATAACCACTTTTTACTACATGCATATGAATATATATATATACGGTACATACACCAAAATATCATTTTTTTACAAATTTGTCTCTCTGTCTGTTTGTTCCGGCTAATCTCTGAAATGGCTGGACCGATTTTGATGGGACTTTAATTTTGGAAAAATTCTTTTATTTTGGAATTATGACATTTTCAATCAGCACACAGGAGAGACCGTGGGGCGCAGCTAGTATACATATATAATTATATATATGATGATATTATAAATATATATAAATTCAAACAATAGATACATTAATTTAATGCAACAATTTTTATTTAATGGACTATTATTAATAGTCAGTGACCATACTTTTAAATGTAGAAATTGATGTAGCTTGTCCAATTAGATTGAATATAATACAATAAAGATATAAAAAACATACTCACTGTCTCAAAGTGCTATGAATAAGATAATGATGCCAGTGCAGCTCTACCATATATAAAAATTAATACTATAAAGTGATAAAGAATTCAATACTCGTAGAAGCTTACTTCAGAACCAATATTCTTGATAGTTGTGAGCAGTTCCTCAGATTTTAAAGCTCTCTTCATCAATTGATGTGCATTTCTCAGCTGTGCATAGCATATGTAGCACACAAAGAGTGGTTTTCCATCATTAATGTTGAACTAAAATACAAAACATTACTTTTACTTTGGCATTCCGCATGCAGTAGTTTTATTCATGAAAAATTTGAATCTTGTCAAAGACTCTTACTTTTCATGACAAACAAATGACTCGTGTTAATCTCTATTTACTAAAATGTACTGTTTAACAACAACGCAGTGCTGGTACCTACGCTCACGTATGGAAGCGAAAGTTGAGTATAGAATAGAGAGCATGAAAGTAAAGTAAACGCGGTTAAGATGCGAACACTGCGCAAAATCTGTGGAGTGATGCTCGCGGACCGCGTTCGTAATACCGAAGTAAGAAAGAGAGTTGGTCTAAAAGAGAGTGTCGGAGTGAAGGTAAGGAAAGGAATGCTCCGGTGGTTCAGGGCATGTGGAAAGAATGGAATGACTAAACAGATATACAATGCAAAAGAGGATGGATGCAGAAGTCGCAGAAGGCCACGACACACCTTCCATCATCAAATTGATCTTGTATTAGCAGAAGGTGAAGTCAGGAGCCTTAAAAACAGATGAGGTGCATGACAATAGCTATGAATGTCAAAGAAGCAAGTGAAGTGTGTAAGAATAAGCCTGTACGGCGCTCTGTTGTTCGTGCCTACCCCGCAAGGGACTTGGCGTGAAGTTATGTATGTATATATGTAACATTAAATTGATTATATCCAATTTATTAAGGGCACAGATACAATTATCGTAACAATCACTTATGCCTCCATATAGTGTGACTTAACTTAAAAACATGGGTGGAGTAAAGATAAGCCCATTTTCTAAAGTAATATAAGAAGGGGAGGGATTCTATAGGTTTACCCTGTTAAATCAATAGAACCCCCCCCCTCTTTAACAATTGGAGTTTTATTTAACTTTGATGAATAAATTATTTTTAGTGGGAATATCCTTGCCCACAAACTCACCTTGGCTTTTGTTAGTCTTTCCCATATTTCTTGAAACACAGTGTGGTTTATAGAGTGCATACGTCTATCACCACACAAACAAACCCTACAATTGGTTGCCATGCTAAGTTTTAGATCTTATGAAATATAAAAGATTATAATTTACAACTTTTATTTATTTCAGACACAACTACTATAGAAACTACATGTAATAATTATTTTCTCATAAAATTCAGAAACTAAAACTAATATGGATTCTACTCTACGTATTATTTTCCAAAGAGTATATTGAATATATGGATGGAGATTACTTTCCAAAAGATTTTTTATATATGTTATTTTTTTATAGTATATAGTTTAGTAACATTCGCCCAAAGGCAGGCAAAGGAATCTTGGTCCATACAGGCAAGTCTGACGTATAAAATATTCGTATAGCCTCCTAGCGCCCACGGTCCTTAAAAAAGTACTTAAATGAAATAGTGATTAAAGCCCAACACTAAATCCAATTTCGTCAAATTAATGCCCAGGGTACTATTCTAAGTACCCCCACTTTAACCATTGTTACTAATTTTAAGTTACCACCTTTTTAAAATGTGATATCTCCGAACGTATGTTCGAGGTTTTTGCTTGTGTATGACCAAGCACCAGTGCCAAAAACACAAAAGAAATTTGTCTTTCTTGACTTAAAATGGAACAAGATCATCGAGTGTGAAAATTAATCTTAATTTATTCATGAAATCTCTACGATTTGTGTTCATATGCTTATGAAAAATAGTTGCTCATGTACTATATTTGCTGTTTACATCAAAACTTTATATGGATCTGAGATATAGTGAAAATGATCATAATTCAAACTTTAAGATCTTTTAATAGGCCTTTGGTTATATAACGACTATCATGATTTTTCGAATTTTTTAATAAATAATAATAAAATAATTTTTTCTCTTAATTTTAAAGGATTATGTGTTATTAAATTGGTTTTTAAAGTTAAATTTTATTTTAATCGTTTTGAAGATAGTTGAAAAAAAAATTATGTGATAAAGTTTCTTGTTTGTAATCTAGTGCTTTTGACCCAAAGGCCTACCAAAAGGTAATCTATTTTTACCTTTTTTTTGGTTTTCCTCATTCACCTGTTGTAAGGAAAAAAATATCATACTTGTGCGATTACTGTAAGATAAATATTTTAAAGTTCAAAGTCTTGGGTTTTCGCCATTGAAACCTTTTTTTAGGACTTTGGGCGTTTACTTTATGAAAGCGTTGAAAAACCCGGGCGTCAGGAGGATAGTAGCGTAGTTGTATTGCAGGCTACAACCGACACCATTCAACGGAGTTCTTGTGAAAACTCGAAAGGTCACATTTGACTATACAGTTCACATTTCTTACAAAAACACATAATCACAACTCAAAAGCTATCAATATCCTACAACTATTGTTCAATTTATAGTATTTTTACACATTTTTAGAAAATAAAACTGCACAGCGCAACGTCTCCTTTCAGTTCCCGCCAAAAACTCTAAGTATGTTATTATTTGTCATAATTTAGTTTATGGCTTGGCAGCTAGGCTTTTTAGCTAGATCTTAGATTACTAAAATTTCTTCATTTTCGTAGGCTTAAGTGTAGCCAGCTGATTTGTAGGATATCAACCTCTAGAATTCAGAGTTGACAACACTGGTATTTCCATAATTTTCAAATAGGATCTAGGATGTATCCGTGAACTTGTAGATAATCTCCTTATTTATAACTAAAATTTAGCATGGAAGACAATTGTAGGATTTGTTTGTGTGGTGATAGACATATGCACTCTATAAACAACACTGAGTTTCAAGAAATATGGGAAAGGCTCACAAAAGCTAAGGTAAAAGTACAACATATTGGAAAAATACAAATTAATTTTTGCTCTTTAATAGGCTAAATGTTCATAAAGTCGATATTAGATGGTGGGTGGGATATAGATATATGTCTATTGTAGTATAAGTATTTGAAAGAGTTACGGACGGGAGGAATACTTACACCGTCTGCAGCCCCTATGTCTAAGAAATGTGTAGTTCTTGAGATAGTGATATTTTTGTAAATATAACCCCACTTATGTTTTTCAGCAGAAGGGTATTAAAGAAGGGCTGCTACTTAGTTGTCAGGTACAATAATTTTTAGTAGAGAGTGGGCAGAGTGGTTAGGGGGTAAGTATGCTTACCCTTTCTGCAACCCCTATGGTCTGGACTTCTTGAAATATTGTTTTTTTGTAAACATAACCTCACCTATTTATTCACTAATATTATTGAGATGGGTTGTGAAAGGCAACCAGTGACTAGAACAGTGATTTACGTTATGTAAGCTTCAGACCAAAGCGCACTAGAGGAGCGAGTGTACTGCTGCAGTGGCCGGCGAGTGCCATAACCGAATGATAACTCATTTTATTTATTTTATACTCACGATTTTGTAACTTCGTCTTTATTGTTCGCCATTTTGAATATTTTCATGGTTATTCTTGTAGTGTATGTAAATATGCTTCCCTGTCTTTTTAATTTGTTGTCAACTTTTTTTGACAGTAGGGGATGTAGAAAAGGTATTAGTCCACTCCACCACACCCTTCTATTTAAAATTTGTGTATTAAACATCTATATCTTTACCCCAGTAAATCTATAGAGCCCTCTCCACCTTTTCATTACCCACAGTAAAATGGGCACATGTCTAAACTGCACCTATCTCAAGTCAAGTTAAGTTTAATATATGGGGGAACAAGTGACTGTCAATGGGAATTAATCAATTTCATGTTAATTTCTTAAATAGTACATTTTACTTTAGACGAACATAAGACACTTGTTTATCCTGAAATGTAAGTGTGTTAGACAAGATTCAAAGTTTTCATGAATAAAACTACTGCATGCGGAATGCCAAAGTAAACATATTGTTTTGAATTTTAGTTCAACATTAATGATGAGAAACCATTCTTTGTGTGCTACATATGCTATGCACAGCTGAGAAATGCACATCAATTGATGAAGAGAGCTTTAAAATCTGAGGAATTGCTCACAACTATCAAGAATATCGGTTCTGAAGTAAGCTTCTATGAGTATTGAAATCTTTATTATTTTCCAATTTTAAGTTTTATACATGGTAGAGCCATACTGGCATCATTATCTCATTCATAGCACTTTGGGACAGTGAGTATGTTTTTTATATTTATATCTGTAATGCCATAATAATTTGTTGATGTAGTGTCTTAATACCATAACCAATTTACGTGTGAGTGGAGTGGCTGGACCATGTGATATCTCTCCAATAGTTATCAGGCTTCAAGTCAAATTATATCCAACTTATTATATGCTAATATGGGTACACCTAGCTAAGCTGTTCAGGATAAATAGATTTCACCATATTTGACCTTACAGCATACATGCCAATATTTACTAAAATTTACTACTTATAGGTGCATGAAAGAGCTGAATGTAAGCGAAAGCTCAATAGTGCTCACAAGATACACATAAAAGGGAAGTAGTAGCTAATGTTGAGAATACACCATAACTAATGTGTAAAATAAACAAAGAGAATCTCATAGAGTATAGCCAGTGAAGAATAAAACTAAGGAATGCCAATCTTCCAGTAAACAACATAATTGCTAACACACTTTGCAATCATGCAGTGTTGTTCGTGCCTACCCCGCAAGGGACCTGGCTTGAAGTTATGTATGTATGTATGTACTTTGCAATCACAGTTGGTGTCACTGGTTCTTCTTGTTATTATATAAAATCTCAATTCAACTATCAATCAAAGTTTTACGACATCCGGGCATCAGTTCCACAAGGGTCTGTACTGGGCCCTGTCCTATACTCCATTTACATAGCAACATATGCTGATGATACTGAATGTCTCGCCAGTAATCATGATCTTGATACAGCGTCACAAATACTTCAAGAACAATTAGAACAGATAGATCAATGGAAAATTAAATGCAGTGCATCTAAATCACAACAAATAACATTCACACTTCATAAAGGAGACTGAACACCACTCACAATAGAAGGGGACAACTACGAGTAACTACTTGTGTAAAATATCTTGGTCTACACCTCGACAGAAGAATAACTTGGAAAAAACATATTTTGGCCAAGAGGACAGAGTAGAGTAGAGTTAAATATAACAAAATACTGTGGTTGATAAGAAGACCTTCCTCGCTATTGCTTGCGAACAAGCTATTGATATACAAAGCTATCATTAAACCAATATGGTCCTATGGAATACAGCTGTGGTGATCAGCTTGTAACTCGAATCTTGAAATCCTCCAAAAGTTTCAGAACATTGCTCTGAGAACAATGTCAAACTGCCCCTGGTTCATTCAGAATACTGAAGTGTAGGAACATCTAAATATACCTACTGTATAGGAAGAAGTAAAATACCACAGCAAAGCATGTAAGTCCCGCTTACACTATCACAACAACAGCTTGGCCAGAGTACTGCTCGACAGAAACGGAGAAATCCCTCGAATAAAGAGATGGCATATGTTAAATCTAGACCAAAGACTAAAAATCACCTGTGTTTTTGGAATGGTTAAATACTCACCGGAGTATGGACTAACAATGTGACACACCGATTGGATTATAGCACTCTAGCCGATTGCAGATGACAATGAGGATTTTTTTTACCATAAATCAGTTATAAATTGAAACTCCTAAGTAATTACTTTTCAATTTTAGCAGGAACAGAGAAGAATATTACTGATAGCCAGTTTGGGAGAAGACTTTGCTTATAAATATACCATTGCAGAAGCATTTCAATTTGAGTGTAATGAAATACAAATAAATGCTTTGGAAGGAATTAAAACAGAGAATGAAGGAGGCGAAGGGAACATTGAAGAAGAAAAAGAAATTGCCATTAAGGAAGAAGAAGAAGGTAAGTTGTTAGTACAAACTTAGGCATACTACATACTACTACCTACCTGTCATACTTTCAATTGTACCACCACCACACCGCATATATAAATTATTATTATTATGTGTTTTTGGAGGGAACTGAAAGGAGACATTATGCTGTGCAGTTTTAATTTCTAAGAATGTGTAAAATTACTCTGAAATGAACAATAATTGTAGGATATTGATAGTTTTTAAGTAGTTGCTATGTGTTTTGTGGGAAATGTGAACTGTATTGTCAAATGTGGACTTTTTGAGTTGTCACAAGAACTCTGTTGAATGGCACTAGCTGATTACCTACAGTTCAGCTGTGCTATGCATATGCTTCAAAAAATGAAGAAACTATATTGTAAACGAAGATCTGGCTTTAAGGCCTAGCTGCCAAGCCATAAACCTAAATAAATAAATAATTCTTTCTTTGATCCAGGAAGCATATAGTTGTTATTTGTTTACTTATTTTTCTTACTGCTAACAATTAGCCAGTCAATTTGTAACCCTTATTCTAGCTTTTTTTATGATTTATTGCATGAGTTTAGCAGAGAGGCAGACGGAAACCCATCTGATGGAAAGCAATAACCATCACCTATGGACATTTAAACACCAAAGGTATTAGCAATGCGTTGCTGCTCTCTTAAGAGAGACCGGAGCAGATATCCTTATGCCGGAATCCAACACAAGGTTGCTATGGCGGCATACTGTACACCAGGGGTGGTAGCCATCTAGACGGCCAAATACCCTACCACCTAGCTGTGGGTTGTTTTGTCGCCTGTTACGACAGGCCACACGGCCTCAGAGAGTTTTATTCTTTCTTTTTCTTACTAAGATAAAATCTATAACTGCAATGACAAAAACAAAAGTACACACACACTACGAGTACTTAATATTGATGTCAAACATAGTAAAACAAAAAGGAAAAGTAATGGGTACATTTTATTACATACATACATATTATCACACCTTTTTCCCATGGGGGTCGGCAGAGACTATAGATCTCCACTTGCGACGAACCTGACAAACATCTTTCGCTGCATCTACTATCATTATCCTCTTCATACATGCACGTTTATTTGATATGCTTTTTACCTGACCTCGTTTTAACACTTCTGTTATTTGATCATGGTGTGTACGTCGTGGTCTACCGATACCAACTCTACCACTCACAATAATGTCATACACTTGTTTTGTGATTCTATTTTCATCCTGCCCAAACCACCTTAACATTCCTTTTTCAGCTGTTCTTATTACATCTTCTTTCAATCCACAACGTTCCCTTATTACACTATTCCGTATCATATCATTCATGCTTACCTCACATATGCTTCGCAAAGCTCTCATTTCAACTGCATTTATTCTACTTTCATGCTTCTTCTGCCACAGCCAATTTTCACTGCCGTACATTAGTGTTAGATGTAGTGTTATCTTATTATGAGTCCATGGTATACCCTGACGATGTTAAATACACTGCCGTTAGTGGAACCTTTGGGAGGCTTCCATCTACACTTACCTACACCTCATTCTATCCTCAAAAACATGCTGAACCGACCACATAGGACATTGAATGATGTTTAGAGGGAGGCAATTTTTGCCAGCATTTACCAGGGTTCACGGAATGGTCAAGTAGTTACCTTCGGTCCTGTGAATGGACAAGTGGAAATAAAAACAGGAAGTTTTAGTAGGTGCCTCAGTAATGCGATATTACTGATAACCAGTTTGAGAGAAGACTTTCCTTATAAATATACCATTACAGAAGCATTTCAACTTGAATGTAATGAAATACAAAGAAATTATGTGGAAGAAATAAAAAGGGAGAATGAAGAAGGAGGTGAAGAGAACAATGAGGAAGAAAATGAAATCGTGATTAAAGAAGAAGAAGGTAAGTTTTTAGTACAGACTTAGGCCTACTACATACTTTCAGTAGTTATACCATACCACATATAGAAATTACTATTCTTTCTTTGATCCTATATGCATATTATTGTCATTTATTTACTTAATTATATATGTATTATTATTTTCACTTTCACCCCACCCTTAATGCAATATTTTCAACCTTTCAATTCTCCTTTTCTTGGTTGCTCTCCCTCAGACTGCTTATTTCTTCACACCATTGTTTTTTTTATATTTATTTGTTTGTCAGGAATTTATTAGGGATTAAGTTCTTACTAGAGATGCAAAGAATAGTGGTTTGGCCGAGTACCGAACATTTGGCTGCCGAATGTTTTAACAGTTGTGTTTTGACTGTTTTAAGCGTAATTTTTTGTAAACAATATTAAAATTTAAAAAAATATTATAATAGCAATCAACACTGTTAAAACGAAATTTAACTATCAATTTTTGATTGGGGAGGTATAGTAATATACCTCCCCAATCAAAGCGCTTTTTTATTATGAATACATCCCAACTTTTTAAATATAGGTTAGAACGCCAAGGCGCAGGCCAGGTGTAGCAAGGCTACATAGTATTTTTTATAACCCATTCGGAATTCACTTAACATCTCTAATATCTAATATTATAAAGAGGTAACGTTTGTGATTATGTGACGTTGTAGGGGGTAATCTCCGAAACTACTGGACCGATTAAAAAAATATTTCACTCTTGGCAAGCTTTTTTTATCCTTGCTAAAACTCGAATACAATCCACATAGGGCAAGATTGTGGTCAAACGCGATCCTATACTTACTACAATAAAAAAATTAAAAAATTCTAAGGTGTAAAAAATATATACAATTCTTACTTCGTAATACCGAAGTAAGAAAGAGAGTTGGTCTGAAAGAGAGTGTCGGGGTGAAGGTAAAGAAAAGAATGCTCCGGTGGTTCGGGCATGTGGAAAGAATGTATGATGAAAGAATGACTAAACAGATATACAATGCAAAAGTGGATGGATGCAGAAGTCGCGGAAGGCCACGACACACCTTCCATGATCAAATTGATCGTGTACTAGCAGAAGGTGATGTCAGGAGCCTTAAGAACAGACGAGCGTGCATGACAAGAACTATGAATGTCAAAGAAGCAAGTGAGGTGTGTAAGAATAAGCCTAAATGGCGCTCTGTTGTTCGTGCCTACCCCGCAAGGGACCCTGCGTGAAGTTATGTATGTATATAAAAAAAAACCTAAAATCGTGTGCGCTGCAAAAACTATTTTATGATAGAGTAAAATAATGTACTACGACTTTGTAGAACACATCATTAAGAGGCTATGTACGCCTAATTCAAATCGACATTTCATAAAATCAACCCCGCACGTCCGATATTTACTTCGATGGAACAGCGCCAAATAAAACTTCGACCGTGGCGAAATATTGCAATTGATCATACCGACGCGCACGGCGATCATGACGACTTGATTCAATTTATTTGATTCTAAGGCCCACGAGAGCGAGACAAACTGTCCTAAAGTGAGATAGACCGTTTGTATGCGTAATTCCTATTGAAATTTTGACGTATCTTCCTAAGCGTCTTTAGCCCAACGGCTTACCATGCTCAACAGTAACTAGGAGGTACAGGGTTCGAACCCTCCCCTCAGGCTTTACGTTTTTTTTCCAAAAACCTTTTTAGATAGGTAAATTTTATTAAAATTATTTAATTGTATTATGGAACAACAATGAGTTGAGCCTGTATATTCCTAATTCAAATCGGTGTTTCACATAGTTTACCCCCGCGCAACCAATGTTTACTTCGATGGAACAGCGCCAGTTTAAGCCGTGCGTGCGTGTGGTAAAATATTGTATATCACCGAACATGCGCTACATAACATAAGCAGTATATAAAGTACTCTCTGATAAGTAGGTACGTAGCTAACGTCCACGGCACCGATATCACACTATTCATGCGGCTGAGAACAAGAGGAAGCGAGACAAAACATCCTAAATTTCCTAAATCCTAAAGTGAGAGATCACATGGATAATACCTATTGAAAATTCGACGTTTAATATTAAACATATTTAGTCTAATGGTAATCTAATACTCTGGTGGTGAGGAGGTATAGGACTCGATCCCCAAAAAATTTGTTATTTTTTTCACTTTTTCTAACTAAATTTGATGCAGTATAAAATATTTTAATGATATTAGTTTTTAGGTAGGTAAATTTTATTGAAATTATTTCATTGTATTATGGAATAACAATGAATTCATATTAGCTCTTCCCTATTAATATTATAAATGCGAAAGAAACTGTCTGTCTGTTTGTTCCGTTTTCACGGAACAACTACTGGAACGATTTGCTGAAATTTAGGCCATTTCAATCATTTTAGCCATTTCAGCCATTTGGACCATTAAAGCCATTTCAGCCATTTCGGCCATTTTGGCCATTTCAACCATTTTAGTCATTTCAGTCATTTGGGCCATTTCAGCCATTTCAGTCATTTCAGCCATTTCAGTCATTTCGGCCATTTCAGCCATTTCAGTCATTTCGGCCATTTCGGCCATTAGGGCTATATCAGTCATTTCAACCTTTCGACCATTTCGGCCATTAGAGCCATTTTGGCTATATCAGTCATTTCAACCATTTCGACCATTTCGGCCATTAGGAGGGCCATTTGGGCTATATCAGTCATTTCAACCATTTCGACCATTTCAGTAATTTCGGCCATTAAGACCATTTGGGCCATTTCAGCCATTCCAGTCATTTCGACCATTTCGGCCATTAGGGCCATTTGGGCTATATCAGTCATTTCAACCATTTCTACCATTTCGGCCATTTCAGCCATTTCGGCCATTTGGGCTATTTCAGTAATTTCGGCCATTTCGGCCATTTGAGCCATTTCAGTCATTTCAACCATTTTAGTGTTTTTGGACATTTCGGCTATTTCAGTCATTTGGGCCATTTCAGTCATTTCAGTCATTTCGGCCATTTCGGCCATTAGGGCCATTTGGGCTATATCAGTCATTTCAACCATTTCGACCATTTCGGCCATTTCGGCCAATAGGGTCATTTGGGCTATATCAGTAATTTCAACTATTTCGACCATTTCGGCCATTTCAGCCATTTCGGCTATTTGGGCTATTTCAGTTATTTCAGCCATTTCAGTCATTTCGACCATTTCGGCCATTAGGGCCTTTTCAGTCATTTCAGCCATTTCAGTCATTTCAACCATTTTAGTGTTTTTGGCCATTTCAGCCATTTCGGACATTTGGGCCATTTCAGCCATTTCGGACATTTGGGCCATTTCAGTCATTTTACCCATTTCACCCATTTCAGTCATTACGGCCATTTGGGCCATATCAGCCATTGCATTCATTTCAGCCATTTCGACCATTTCAGCGATTTCAGTCGTTTCAGGCATTTCGGTGTTTTGGGGCATTTCAGCCATTTCGGTCATTTCGGCCATCTGAACCATTTCACTCATTTTGGCCATATCAGCCATTTCAGCCATATCAAAAATATTATTCATTTCAGCCATTTCGGTCATTTCGACCATTTGGCCATTTGGGTCATTTCAGCCATTTCGACCATTTCAGCAATTTCGACCATTTCAGCTATTCCGACCATTTCGGCTATTTCAGTCATTTCAGCCATTTCGGTCAAGTCAACCATTTGGGCCATTCAGCCGTTTGATCATTTAGACCCGTTCGGTCATTTCAGTCATTTCAGCCATTTCGGTTATTTCGGCCATCTGAGCCATATCAACCATTTCAGTCATTTCAGCCATTTCGGTCATTGCGGCCATTACACTCATTTTAGTCATTTTGGCCATATCAGCCATTTCAGCCATATCATTTTTTTTTTTCGTTTCAGCCATTTCGACCATTTGAGCCATTTCGGTCGTTTCGACCTATTGGCCATTTGGGTTATTTCAGCCATTTCGACCATTTCAATCATTTCAGAAATTTGGGGCATTTCAGCCATTTCGGTGATTTGGGCCATTCCAGCCATTTCAGTCATTTCAGCCATTTCAGTCATTTCGATCAATTCGACCATTTGGGCTATTCAGCCGTTTGATCATTTAGACCCGTTCGGCCAAATATATTTTCATCTCGGAAACTATCTCATTTTTCGGGATAAAAAGTAGTTCTTGGCCACCCTCGGTATTAACATAACATATGTACCCAGTTTCAGCCAAATCGGTTCAATAGTCTTTCCATAAAAGGATAACAAACAGTGAGACAAATATACTTGTGGATTTTTTTTCGTGGAACCCGTTTTTAGGGTTAGCCTAAGTTACTTCTTATAACATCAGCTATCTGCCAATGAAAATTACGTCATAATTGATCCAACTGTGTCAGAGATTAGCCGGAACAACCAGACACACAGACGGACAGGCAAAAATTCTATAAATAGCATTTTCGGAATTGCCTAGTCCGATTATTTTAGATTTTATTTTGGGATTTCAAACAGGCACTTCACTTTTATTTATCTTTATAGATAAGAACTATAAAGTAAATAATAATAGTTTCAAAAAAACTAAAAAAACACGCTTTCATAAAAAATCCAACTAAAAAACAGATAATAAAATTTAATACATTTGGTTTCTGATGAATGGAGTCTTAAAAAAAAGCGAGGGGTGTATTCAAAGCGCTTTTTTTTTAACTATTATTTATTTTTCATTTTTTAGTTGTTTTTTTAATGTTTTTAAAACAATCTTTTGAGATCCTGCATATCATGTAGCAGCAGAGGGCTAGCCAAGATAAGTAAAACGAGCTCACACACGACGGGTCTATCTTGTTTAGTACATGAGTTCCTATAGCCACCTTCCGACTCCATGATAAGATCAGCTTCATAGTACCATATTATTGCATTGTTACGCGATATAAACATATGAGCCCAAACACGAAGGGTTTATCTTGTTTAGTACAGGAGCTCCTATGGACACCTTCCGACTCCATCATCAGATCAGCTCCATGGTACCATATTATTGCATTGTCATCGACCTTTGACAGGTGTGCAAAGTTTGAATTAAATCTGATCGTTCGAAGTAGGACAAAATCGAGCTCAAAGGTTACAAACATACATACAGGTGAAGCTAATAAAAGCGTGTTAAAAACATAATAGGGCTAAATAAAAAAAATAGTTAGAAAAGGAAAATGGAGCGAGCACTCAACTTGTCAACGTAATTTTCTATTGAGAAACATAGATGGCGCTTTCGAATTTTTATTTTACCTGTAAGATTGATTTAAATACGTTTTATTGTCAATAGTATAAAAGTAGAGATGAAATGAAATATAAAAATTTAGAAAAGTATTTTCTTGCATTTTATAAAATTATTTAGGAAGAGAAACAGAGCATTTTATCAACTTTCATATAAAAATAAAAAAATCTTCTAGATGAAGTGAAACTAATAGGGTTCGAACCCACACATCCTGTGATTTAGAATAGAATTCTACCGTATACGCCAAATAAGTACAGCGCGACCGCGTCAAAATTCTGGTTATTATTGCTCCTTCATTTATTTAAAATTACTTTTTAGCAGCGGAGCTACAAAAAGCGACATGACCGTTAAGCACGAAGCCGTCCTGCAGAATGATAAATTCCATACATTGGGACCGGCAGGCGGGATTTTTGCAGTCATTTTTAATAAAATAATTAATTACTTCCAAATTAAGTTAAGTAACCGAATAAAACTCTATAATTGTATTTGTTATAATATGATATGTTACTGTTATTTATTTTAGCGATGTACGATTAACAGTAATAACAATAACGAAGATTGAATAACTCGTTTAGAGGTTACTTTGCAATTATTTTCTATCGAGAAAATTTATCGCAAATGCGTTCCGAGTACAAAGTTTACTTCAGAAATATGATCAAGATTGACATATATTTTTTTCACCGCAATAAAGTGTGTATAACTACTGTAAACACTGTTGAGAAATCGATCTAAAAACGCATTCTGTCTCTTATAACGCTGTTAATTACAAAAATGTTGCGACAGCATATTTCTAAATGTTATAGTTGTGCCACAATAAGTGTTCCTTTATTTTATAAATTAATTTTTTATGTCGCCTTTAGAAAATGCTTTTTTCGTCCTAATCAAAATAAATCAAACTCCAAATTCAAGACTGCTTCAATACCTTTATATAACTTATTGAATTATTCAATTCGGAAATTCCAAATTAAGAGGTAATGCTTGTTAGTTTGTGACATTGTACGGGGTAATCTCCCTACAACGTCATTACGATTTACCAAACAGATTTTGAAAATTCTTGCACCAGTGGAAAGTTACGTTATTGCTGAGTGACATGGGGTATATTTGATTGTGATTAATAATAAGTATTTTTTATTTTTTTCTGATGCCCAGCGAAGTGGGCACGAGTCAGTTGGTAATCAAAAAAGGTGCCTCATATCTACCCTTCGATGGAAATATAATAATATTGGGCATAAGGGCGTTTTGTGGTCACGATTTGGCGTTACGTATCTATAATTTATTCCATTCATTTATTTTATGTTTTACTTTAAATTATATTCCTTATTGTATACCTTCTTTCCTTATTATATCTATTTTTTAAGATTTTTTAACCGACTTCAAAAAAAAGGAGGAGGTTCTCAATTCGTCGGGATCTTTTTTTGATTTTTTTTTTATGTATGTTCACCGATTACTACGAGATTTATGATCCGATTTATGTGATTATTGTTTAGTTTGATGCGTAATAGTTGCCATTTGGTCCCCTAAAAATTTAACATAGTTTGGCTCAGTAGTTTACATTTTTGTGTTCCCGTTTCTTAAGTCCTATATTTTTTAAGAAGCGCAGCCACCTTTCGTTTGTCTACCCATACATAGCTAGGCTCTAAAAGTAACAAATAAAAAACAAACTTCGTTTAAAAAAACCGACTTCGAAAACTAAAAAGTACAAAATAACTTATTTCTAAAGCTATGTATTATTATACATTATCTAAAACACCTCGAAGTCGGTGCAAAGTAAAACATAAAAATGACTATATTTTGAAAATTACAAAGCACCGACTTTAAGATGTTTTAGATAATTTATATTAATAATAATACATAGCTTTAGATATAAGTTATTTTATACTTTTTGGTTTTTGAAGTCGGTTTTTTTAAACGAAGTTTTTTTAATCACTTTTATATATAACTAGCTGTGCTTATGACGTCGTCCGCGTGGAATTTGTTTTCAAAACCCCTCGTGTTCGAACATTCTTCATTGGTGCTTTGCTCCTATTGGTTTAAGCTTGATAACGAAACGAACGAAAGAATTTTTCAAATCAGACCAGTAGTTTCTGAGATTAGCGCGTTCAAACAAACAAACCCTTCAGCTTTATATATTAATATTAGATTATGTAGCTGCTAATATATGTAAAATCGATATATATATATCACAGATTGTTGTAGGAGCTTTTGTTTCTATTGATCACTGTATTACTTACTTTAGCTCAATATGTTACAAATGCTTCATGATTATTTTTAGTATAAAGTCTCTTCTTGTGTTGGCATTTTTTATATTTCAGAAACTACGTCTGTATGCATTTTCAGATAAGTTTTACATTGACAATTGTCAATTTATTTGTGTAATTAGAAAACGTACTGCAGTCAGTTGCATTGTCTGTGGGTTTCAGGTACACATGGGAGAAAACGCACATTTGAGGAGGTACCTGGAAATATAAAGCGAATTAAGCTCACCCAAATAACTAAATACAGAAATCCATCATCAGATTCCAGCTGTTCTAAACAGTTAACCGTGGACTTGAATTTAGTCATTCCTAAGAGCGAGCAAATTAATTCTGAAGTTTGTCATACTAATGCAGGAAATGAAATATGTCTTTCTAAGAATGCTGAAACAGTCCCTCCAACTACTGCAATACAGGGACGTGTAGAAGCAAATTGTTTAAATATTAGAAAACATAAGGTGTCGGACCTTTCATGTCATACATGCCAGCACAAATGTGCTACTAAATCTGAGTTAATTTCGCACCTTCGTCAACACATTGGGGAGAAACGATACAAATGTGATTTATGTGATTACAAATCTTCCCAAAAATCTACATTGAATAATCATATAAAGTTCATACATACAAATGAAAGGAACTTCTCATGTCACATATGTCTATACAAATTTGTTACTAAAGACAAATTAAATATACACCTTCGTAAACACACTGGGGAGAAACCATACAGATGTGATTTTTGTGAATATGGATTTGCACAAAAAGGTCATTTGAATAAACACGTAAAGACCAAACACACTAATGAAAGGAACTTCTCATGTCACGTATGCCCATACAAATGTGTTACTAAAAGCGATTTAGATATACACATTCGTAAACACACTGGGGAGAAACCATACAAATGTGATTTATGTGAAAGTAGATTTTCACAAAAAGGTAATTTGATTATTCATGCAAAGTATAAACACACAAAGGAAAAGGACTACTCATGTCACTTATGTCAATACCAATGTGTGACTAAAAGGGAATTGAATATCCACCTTCTTAAACACACTGGGGAGAAACCATACAAATGTAATTTGTGTGAATGTACATTTGCACAAAAAGGTAATTTGATTAGTCATACAAAGTATAAACACACAAAAGAAAAGGACTACTCTTGTGACTTATGTATATTCAAGTGTGTTACTAAAAGCGATTTAAATGTACACCTTCGTAAACACACCGGAGAGAAACCATACAAATGTGATTTATGTGATTATAAATCTTCACGAAAAAGTCATATGATTAATCATACAAAGCATATACACACAAAGTAATAGAACTACTCATGGCATACACGTCCGTACAAGTGTGTTACTAAGATGGATTTAATTTTATACTTTCGTAAACACCATGGAGAGAATGTCTGAATATCTGATTTTAAATCTTCACACTAAAGTGAAAAAACATCAAAATATGATCACTCACATATAGTATATATATACACACAAAGGAAAACAACTTCTCATGTGTTTCTGTTGAAGTCGGTATCTAAAAGTGAATTAAATAAACATTTTCGTAAGTACTCTGTGGATAAACCATTGAATTGAAAAGGAACTTATTTCTTTTACTTGTAGATAAAGCTTGCTAAAGTAATCATGAATTCTAACGAGGAATTCAGGAATGACGAATACGTTTCCGGTGCAAGTAGGTTTGCACCAGAGATCCGCCTTAAGTCCTTACATGTTATTGCTGGTCATGGATGCACTGACAGCAGAGGTACAGGTGAGGCCCCTTAGTGCATGCTTTTCGCAGATGATATTGTCCTGGTGGAGGGGCGACACTTCAAAACAAACTAGAAAGGTGGCAGAAAGTGCGAGAGAGCGTTGAATTAAAAAAAAGCAGAACCGAATAACTGTTTTGTGATTTTGGCGGGACCTCTATTGCTGTGCCTCTTAAACTAGAATCAGCCACACTACCATGTAACCCCGAATTCAGATTCGGTGTGACGTGCGAGAAACTAATGCCACTGAAACTAAAAGATCAAATATATAAATCAGTCATGCTATACGGGTCCGAATGTTGGGACACTAAAGTGATAAACCACAAACGTCTCCACTCAGCTGAGATGAGAATGTTGCGATGGATGTGTGGTGTTACAAGAATGTATAACGTGAGAAATGAGTTCATAAGGGGATCTTTGAAAGTTGCACCCGTGACTGAAAAATTGAGAGGAAGAAGATTAAGTTGGTATGGGCATATAATGAAGAGGGATGAAAGTCACGTGACAAAAAGAATGTTAAATTACAAGATGAATGGGTTTGGGTACAAATGTATTAGTAAACCAAAAAAGAAATGGATGGACTGTGTTAAGGATGATATGATGATTTGTGGTGTGACAGAAGATGTATGTCAGAATAGAAGAGTTTGGAAGGAAAAGACGTGTTGTGCCGACCCCAATTAATTGGGATATAGTGAAAGAAAGACGGAGAGTAATCATGAATTCTCTGACTTTCAATAAATTTGTAGCTAAAAATTTATTGAAAGTCAGAGAATTCATGATTACTCTCCGTCTTTCTTTCACTATATCCCAATTAATTGGGGTAATATATTACACAGCTGTGTATAATTTAATTGTATAGAATTGAGCTTAAATGATATTTATTAATTAATTGACTTTTCTAGAAGATACCTTAATAATAATATATGTAAATCTAGCAAGTATAATAACTAAGAAGTTTTCGCAATAATAGTTGAAATCAAAATTATTTATCAAGTGTATAACCTTGATACTTGATAACCCTTGATAAATAATTTTCTAGTTGTTCTTAATTTTTTGTAACGTAATAACGAAGCATTTTATTTCTGATACAATAATAAAACGTCTCCTGATAAAATTAGATAATTCTTGCTTTAATTTTTATTTCTTCACTTTGAGTACCTGTGACTCTTTCTATGAGTTTAACGATTGAAGTGAGTCAAAAACATTTGTACTCCCAACTTGCTCCGTCGAATCTTACCAGGGAAAGTTCGAAGACACTGCAGCTCAATCACTACATAGTATAAAACAAAGTCGCCTTTTCTGTCCCTATATCCCTATGTGCGCTTAAATCTTTAAAACTACCCAACGAATTTTGATGTGTTTTTTTCCAATAGATAGAGTGATTCAAGAGGAAGGTTTATATGTATAATACATAATATAATATAACCGTAATTAATTTTGTATCAGCATTGCACCCGTGCGAAGCCGGGGCGGGTCGCTAGTACAAATTAAATTTAAAATGCAGTTTCCAAAATACAAACGATATATTTAGACACAATGGTATATACAATGATGTCAGTTGAAGATGTTTTGAAAATTCGGCGAAATAAAAAGTTTCTTTAACTTCCACCTTTTTTTCATTTTACCCCCGTTCACCTTATTACTAATAACAATGAAACGTGTACACCGATCAGGCAAGAAACATTTTTATCTTTATCACAGTGTCTTTATATAACTTATTTCATGCAACATATTTTTGTGTTTTTTTTTATATATACATTTTCAAATCGCCCCAATTTAAATTCACACATAAAATTAACACAACACTTAAATGTTCCTAAAATTAACTAAGATATTTATATATCTCCAAATAATATGTGTAAATTACAAGATGAGAGATAAGATTCGCCAGAACGGGGTGGAACTAGCACTTCACTTATGAAGGGATACCCACTAAAACTCCTCGGTGTATATATGGCATAGGAAGGACTATGCCATATATCAGGGCTACGAGAAAGCGGACGCTCAACCAACTCCGCGTGCCCTGGCTTCATCAAAGGTCTTAACTACATGGGACAGTTTGTAACGCGCCCCACGGGAGGAGAGGTGAACGGGCTCGTAACCCGGCAGGTGAAAACTATATATCCCCAAAGGACATAGTCGCCCCGCTTCCTCCTTTACAAGCATGACTCGCTCGCATAAGGAGACGGCGAATCACGGTTGGGACCGATGGCTCTAATCCGGTAAAGGCGACCAGGTCTCTGCTCTATTCTGTCTAGGCAGGACACTACTGGAGATGCCATGCTTGGCAGTGATCTGTTACATAACGTAGTTACTTTAATTTAAAATATTTGGTTTAATTAAATTATATTGTATGAAAATGTTCAATCAGTTTTCAAAGTGGTTCATTGAACGTTCCGCAAGCAGAAGTTATCATTTCAAACTAAGTGACAGAACAGACTGTTCCACAGAAAATTATGTTTAACTGTTGGACAATCAAGTTTAAAATTATTTGTTAAAGTTTGTTCTATATTGTCTATTGTGTATTCTAGTTTTTGGTTGGATGTGAACTTCAAAATTTTACCTAGGTATAATGTAGTACGTAGTAAGTATATGTAAAGTATAGTCAGGCCAACGAAAGTTGACCCTGGAAAATGGCGGCAAATTTAAATAATATATGTCTGGCAACATCAAAATTATTAGGATTAACCTATTTTGATACTTGATAGTTACTTATTAGTTATTATTTATGTGTGACAATAGATACACCATACTCGTTTCTAACGAAAATATTATAAATACTAATGTAGTACGTAGTAAGTATATGTAAAGTATAGTTTGGCCAACGAAAGTTGACCCTGGAAAATGGCGGCAAATTTAAATAATATATGTCTGGCAACACCAAAATTATTAGGATTAACCTATTTTGATACTTGATAGTTACTTATTAGTTATTATTTATGTGTGACAATAGATACACCATACTCGTTTCTAACGAAAATATTATAAATACTAAACTTTGTAAGATGTTTTTGTTACTCATTCACGCCAAAAATACTGAACGGATTTTATGAAATTTGGAATACTTGTTATTACTAACCCTTATACTTCGAATCTAGAATGACGTACAATAGAATATAGACTATCTACTTTTAATTCCGGTAGATAGCAGGAAATCAGTAGTCATTACATTTTTTTAAAAATAAACTGCAATATTCGGTAAAAACTTAAATTTATCAGCTATAATGAAAATCAGATTTCGTCACTACCCTCTAGTCTCGACCCGAAAGCCACATACGTACCCACTACCAATGGACACATATTTGCAACATTTCAGGGTCTCCTGGTGTGGAGCAGCAGCACCGGCTGTCAAGGCTGTGTCTGGAAGATGGGACTCCGACAAAGTATCAACACAGGCAAATCCACTCACAACCAAACGAAAACCGCCATCTTGTTTGTCAAAATTGACGTTGACATTTGTATTAGAGTTGCCATGTAAAAAGTTTGCAAATAATTCCAGGTTCAACTTTCGATAGCCAGATTATAGTAAGGTATTAATTGTAATTAATTTAGTCTCATTAGAACTGTCATCGAATACATAATAAATAGATCTGTTTTTTTTGTTTTTATTTATTGCATGAAGATCGAAGCCAACAAACAGGCAGAAAGTTCCCGAGTTCATCTTTGCAACGTAACCCTAACCTTTTTTGATAACACGGGAATACGTTTCGAACTGAACCTGGGTCAGTGGGGGAAAACCGACCAAACGCGGGGAAGATATCAAAAATGATTCCCGCAACAGACTGCTGAACGTGGTCTCTAGTACAGGCGATCTCCACTGCCTCGCTCATTCTTAACACGCTTTGGAACGGGACGACATCGGTTCTAGTTTATGTGGATACTGTCAACGCGATGTCGTCCCACTCAGAACCAATGGTTAACCCCGGTGACTAAGGTGCACCATTTCACCAACTGAGAAATTGTAACAATGCAGTCGTTTCTCATATGATGTATCATGGGAGAATATTCCGCGTCTATATGGTCTCCGAGTGCCAGTCTAACGACGGGGGTCGGACGACGCATGCGCGGATTTCTCCCTCTTCGTTGGCGGCTTCCTTTTCAAGTCATTACTAACTCGTAAAAAGTAGAAACCGCCTGCCAGTAATCGTCGCTGCGGAGCTTGGCCGAGACCATGCTCCGAATGGATGAGCAAATCGATCGTCCCCACGATGGCCTCGAGCTAGAACCTCTGAGGTTCACACGCAGCGCACTCAACCATGTTAGGGGAAGACAAACATTCCACGCTCTTAAGTAGATACTTATCGAATCACCAGCGTTGTGTAAGTATCTCTGTCATCCTATAGATCAGAGAGCCGCGTATGTTTCCCATCGGGCTAGGTGGGAATGAATGGCTTCCACTGTCTCTGTTAAACCTGTTTTCTTATAATCAAAGCACTGGCGACTTTTGGAAAAGTATTCAAATATTGACTTGACTTAAATTTTATTCCTTCTGTCACTGTATTATAAAATACATATAAAATTGCATCTGGCTCAAACAAATGTATTATTTTCGCCTAAAATAGTTACAGCTTAATAAACTGCAACTCTATGTGGGACTCAAGTCTCACAGTCTCCACACTAACCTCGGAGAATTGTAAGTCTCTCTGCGAAGTTTGTGTCATGGTTGCGGTTTACCGCGTCGTGATCGCTCTCATAACTGCCGGGCGTAGTGAGGGAGATTCCGGGGTGGGAGGAAAACCTCTGCGGGGAGTTCCCTTGAGATCATATTTGTACACAATAAAATTAAATTACAATAATGGTATTGGTGATGCGGTCGGTGGTTTTTGCCGGGAAGGAAGTGCTTTTATATCTGGCATAATATGACAATTGTTTTTCCTTTTTGTTAGTGATTGATGCTCAACTAGTGCTGTGCATATAGGGTCGCCACAGATACACGAGGGTTCCTTCTACAACCCGATCCGGTTAAGGTACTCTGATAACTCCCCATATCCGGTAAATAGTTTCGTCTTGGGTTATAAGCCTTAAAATATGTTTGCACTGTTAGTTATAAGCATTTTATCACATTGCTAAGTTTGAGCGTTTTGATATTGTGTGATTTTTTTACTGCAGAAAATGGTGAACCAGGCACGCAGACGGCCCACGTGAAGGCAAGCGGTTACCATCGCCTATGGACACTTGCAACATCAAAGGTGCTACAAATGCGCTGTTGCTCTGTGAAGGGAGACTGGAAGTTGTTATGGCTACTTTAGACCAGGGGTGGTAACCATCCAGTCGGGAAAATGCCCCACCACGTGGGGCGACCTGAAAATTTATTCATTAAAAAAATGTAAGTACATTTAACTATTGAATAACTAAATGAAAAATTGTTATAAAAAATTTTTTCAAGCAGATTATTGTTCATTCATCTATTCAGTTAGTGCCTGAATTTTTTCAATTTTTTATTTTCATATTTAGTATGTTTAAATAATATTTATTCATTAAAGGGCCGATGTGGGTGTGGCTTGCGTAAGCCAGAGTACCCGTTTTCGGCCGTATTTTTATCACTCTGGGAAAATTATAAATATTGATCTTACAGTTTCGGGAGTGGAGACTTTTTTTAGGAAATTCCTCCTCTTTTCGAATCTTTTTTCAAATTTGAAAAATCTTTATTTCTTTTTGAGATATTTGCAAAAAACTAAACCCCCCTTTTTTTAGTTAATTGTTAATAAATTTTACAATTTTTGCAAGCGGAACTTCATTTTATTACACCTCATTTATAATTTTCGGAGACTGCTGAAAAAAAGTTGGTCCAAAAGGCACTTGTTTACTAGTCTACATTAGTAAAGTGTATTTCAGATATCGTTTGATATACCTGTAATGCATAGCACGTAGGAGTTTTCTGAACATTCTCAATCTCTCTAATTTATGATAATAAGGAAACCAGATTGGTACTGCATATTCCAGTTGAGATTGAACCAAACATTTGTAGAGAATAGGTAAGTGAAAACACTTTTAAAATTTAGTGCGGTCCTCATCACAAATCCATACAGCTTAAAAGCTTTATTAATTATAGTGTCAAATGTGTATTAAGAATTAGTTTCGCGTCTGACGAACACGTAAGTCCACGGACTAGTGGATAACTACAACAATGTAGTATGACAGAGAGTATAAGGAAACTGAATTATGTTTGTAGCTTTTGTAAAATTGATATAACAATATTTAGAAATGTTTATGTGAATTTTATTAACAGAGCAATACATTGTAAGTCGGTCCAAGTCTTCTTGAAAAGCTAAACAGTTATTACTATAGGTTATAGTTTTACAGGCTTTAAGGTCATCAGCGTAAATTAAAAAATGGGAATCATGAAAACAAGTTTTAATATCATTGATAAAGAATACAAACAATAGCGGTCCGAGGACAGAGCCCTGCGGCACGCCGGAAGTGACTGTTATGCTGTTTGACTGGTATCCATTGTCTACCAGTTTTTGTGATCTATTATGGATACAGGAGGAGACCCACCGTAAAAGATTACCTCGTATACCGTTATAGGCTATTTTGGTAAGAAGTATCTGGTGGTCCACCTTGTGGAATGCATTTTTGAAATCTGTGTATACTGCATCAATGTGAATATTTATCCACATTTTCAAACAGGTTATTTGGGAATGTAAGTAAATTAGAAGGTGTATATCTATTCTTAACAAATCCGTGTTGTTCCTCTATAATATCTCATCTCATGTATGACATGAGAATTTCTTTTCCTTTGTGTGTATATACTTTGTATGATTACTCATGTGACTTTTCCGTGAAGATTTATAATCACAGAAATCACATTTGTATGGCTTCTCCCCAGTGTGTTGACGAAGGTGTATTTTTAATTCGGTTTTAGTAACACATTTAAACAGACATGTATGACATGAGAAATTCTTTTCCTTTGTGTGTTTGAACTTTATATGACTAATCAATGTAGGTTTATGCGAAGACTTATAATCACATAAATCACATTTTTATGTCTCCTCCCCAGTGTGTTTACGAAGGTGTACATTTAAATATGCTTTAATAACACATTTGTATGGACATATATGATACGAGAAGTTCTTTTCCTTTGTGTGTTTGATCTTTATATGTACATTTAAATTACGTTTTTGTGAAAATCTACGCCCACATAAATCACATTTGTATGGTTTCTCCCCAGTGTGTCTATGAAGGTGCATATTTAAGGTGGATTTAGTAACACATTTGTATGGACATATATGACACGAGAAGTTCTTTTCCTTTGTGTGTATATACTTTGTATGGTTATTCATTGAACTTTTTATTGAACATTTATAATCGCATAAATCGCATTTGTATGGTTTCTCTCCAGTGTGTTTACGAAGGTGTAAATCTAAATTGGCTTTAGTAACATATTTGTATGGACATATATGACATGAGAAGTTCTTTTCCTTTGTGTGCATATACTTTGTATGATTAATCAAATAACTTTTTCGTGAAAAAGTATGATCACATAAATCGCATTTGTATGGTTGCTCTCCAGTGTGTTTATGAAGGTGTATTTTTAATTCACTTTTAGTAACACATTTGTACGGACATATTATATGACATGAGAAGTTCTTTTCCTTTGTGTGCATCTACTTTGTATGATTAATCAAATAAGTTTTTCGTGAAAAAGTTTGATCACATAAATCGCATTTGTATGGTTTCTCCCCGGTGTGTTTGCGAAGGTGTATATTTAATTTGCTTTTAGTAACAAATTTGTATAGACATATGTGACATGAGAAATTCCTTTCATTTGTGTGTATGGATTTTATATGCCTAATCAAATTACTTTTTCCTGAAGATTTATAATCACATAAATCACATTTGTATGGTTTCTCCCCAGTGTGTTTACGAAGGTGTTTATTTAAATCGCTTTTAGTAACACATTTAAATACACATAGGTGACATGAGAAGTTCCTTTCATTTGTGTGTATGGAATTTATATGTTTAGTCAAATGACTTTTTTGTGAAAATCTAGAATCACATAAATCACATTTGTATGGTTTCTCCCCTGTGTTTACGAAGGTGTTTATTTAATTCGCTCTTAGTAACAAATTTGTATACACATATGTGACATGAGAAGTTCCTTTCATTTGTGTGTATGGATTTTATATGCCTAATCAAATTACTTTTTCCTGAAGATTTATAATCACATAAATCACATTTGTATGGTTTCTCCCCAGTGTGTTTACGAAGGTGTATATTTAAATCGCTTTTAGTAACACATTTAAATACACATAGGTGACATGAGAAGTTCCTTTCATTTGTGTGTATGGATTTTATATGCCTAATCAAATTACTTTTTCCTGAAGATTTATAATCACATAAATCACATTTGTATGGTTTCTCCCCAGTGTGTTTACGAAGGTGTATATTTAAATCGCTTTTAGTAACACATTTAAATACACATAGGTGACATGAGAAGTTCCTTTCATTTGTGTGTATGGATTTTATATGTTTAGTCAAATGACTTTTTTCTGAAAATCTAGAATCACATAAATCACATTTGTATGGTTTCTCCCCTGTGTGTTTACGAAGGTGTTAATTTAATTCGCTCTTAGTAACAAATTTGTATGGACATATGTGACATGAGAAGTTCTTTTCCTTTGTGTGTATGAATTTTATATGACTAATCACATTACTTTTTTCTGAAAATCTAAATTCACATAAATCACATTTGTATGGTTTCTCCCCAGTGTGTTTACGAAGGTGTTTATTTAATTCGCTCTTAGTAACAAATTTGTATATACATATGTGACATGAGAAGTTCCTTTCATTTGTGTGTATGGATTTTATATGTTTAGTCAAATGACTTTTTTGTGAAAATCTAGAATCACATAAATCACATTTGTATGGTTTCTCCCCAGTGTGTTTACGAAGGTGTATATTTAAATCGCTTTTAGTAACACATTTAAATACACATAGGTGACATGAGAAGTTTCTTTCATTTGTGTGTATGGATTTTATATGCCTAATCAAATTACTTTTTCCTGAAGATTTATAATCACATAAATCACATTTGTATGGTTTCTCCCCAGTGTGTTTACGAAGGTGTATATTTAAATCGCTTTTAGTAACACATTTAAATACACATAGGTGACATGAGAAGATCCTTTCATTTGTGTGTATGGATTTTATATGCCTAATCAAATTACTTTTTCCTGAAGATTTATAATCACATAAATCACATTTGTATGGTTTCTCCCCAGTGTGTTTACGAAGGTGTATATTTAAATCGCTTTTAGTAACACATTTAAATACACATAGGTGACATGAGAAGATCCTTTCATTTGTGTGTATGGATTTTATATGCCTAATCAAATTACTTTTTCCTGAAGATTTATAATCACATAAATCACATTTGTATGGTTTCTCCCCAGTGTGTTTACGAAGGTGTATATTTAAATCGCTTTTAGTAACACATTTAAATACACATAGGTGACATGAGAAGTTCCTTTCATTTGTGTGTATGGATTTTATATGTTTAGTCAAATGACTTTTTTCTGAAAATCTAGAATCACATAAATCACATTTGTATGGTTTCTCCCCTGTGTGTTTACGAAGGTGTTTATTTAATTCGCTCTTAGTAACAAATTTGTATAGACATATGTGACATGAGAAGTTCTTTTCCTTTGTGTGTATGAATTTTATATGACTAATCACATTACTTTTTTCTGAAAATCTAAATTCACATAAATCACATTTGTATGGTTTCTCCCCAGTGTGTATACGAAGGTGTCTATTTAAATCGCTTTTAGTAACACATTTGTATGGGCATACATGACATGAGAAGTTCCTTTCATTTGTGTGTCTGTACTTTATATGTTTCATCAAATTACTTTTTTCTGAAAATCTATATTCACATAAATAGCATTTGTATAGTTTCTCCCCAGTGTGTATACGAAGGTGTCTATTTAAATCGCTTTTAGTAACACATTTGTATACACATATGTGACATGAGAAGTTCCTTTCATTTGTGTGTATGGACTTCATATGATTAATCAATGTGCCTTTTTGCGAAGATTTATAGTCACATAAGTCACATTTGAATGGTCTCTCCCTAGTGTGTTTACGAAGGTGTATATTTAAATCGGAAATAGTAACACATTTGTGTTGGCACATGTGGCATGAGAAGTTAGTTTCTGTTGTGTGTTTATATTGTATGTGATTACTTAATACTTTTTTTTCTGAACTTCTAAAGTCACATAAATCACATCTGAAAGGTTTCTCCCGAATGTGTTGACGACGATGTCTATTTAACTGGGACTTTGTAGCACATTTGTACTGACATGTATGACATGAAAGGTCATTTTCTAACACCATATGTTTTCTAATATTTCCTTCTTCACGTCCTTGTAATGAAGTACCTGGAGGGACTGTTCCAGCATTCTTAGCAAGACATGTTTCTTTTTCTGCATTAATATGACCAACTTCAGAATTAATTTGTTCGCTCTTAGGAATGACTAAATTCAAGTCCCCGGTTAACTGTTTAGAACAGCTGGTATCTGATGTTAGATTTCTGTCTTTAGTTATTTGGTTGAGCTTAATTCGCTTTATATTTCGAGGTACCTCCTTAAATGTGCGTTTTCTCACATGTGCACCTGAAACCCATAGACAACGCAACTGACTGCAGTGTTTTCTAAATGTACAAATAAATTAACAACTGTTAATGAAAAAAGGCGAACACAAGAAGAAACTTTATACTAAAAATAATCATGAAGCATTTGTAACATATTGAACTATAAAGTAAGTAACAAAGTGATCAATAGAAACAAAAGCTTCTACAACAATCTGTGATATTCATCGTTTTTACATATTGTTACAAGTACGGGACTCGAATTAAAATGCCGTTGGAATTACAATAGAATTTATTAGAACTATACAAACACGTATATCACAGGTACAAATATAACTGGACACAACCGATACAAACTGCACGATTCAATAACAGCTGCAAAGTCCGTCACTATATGTATGAATACTATCCGTTAGTCCGTCACTATATCTATGCGAATGTACACGTCTTGCTCGTATCGTAACCCTCGCTTGACTGCCTCACCCCTCCGTTCGGGCATTGTTTTATACTAAAACTGTATAATAGAACACTCGACCGCGTGGACTAAATTTTCCAAGAAAACGTAATCTGCACATCTGCGGCCATAAACGAGTTCAATGACAATAGGATGTTTTTCTTAATTACAAATTTTAAAAACAAAGTATAAACAAAAGAAGTCCAAATGCGGGAAAGGTAATTAACAGCAGGTGTGCGTTCACTTTGTCGGCGTGTAACAATATATTAGCAGCTGCATAATCTTATACAAATATATTAAACGGAAGGATTTGTTTGTTTGATTGAAGGCGCTAATCTGAAGAACTACTGGTCTGATTTGAAAAAATCTTTCAGTTTTAGATAGCTCATTGATCAAGGAAGGCTATAGGCTATATATCATCACGCTAAGACTAACAAGAGCGGAGCATCAATGAAGAATGTTTCAAAATCGGGGGGTTTTAAAAACAAATTCCATGCGAACTACGTCACGGGTACAGCTATTTATATACAAAAGTGATATAAAATCTTAAAAAATAGATATAATAAGGAAAGTAGGTAGATAATAAGGCATTACAATTGAAACTAATACATAAAACAAGTGAATGGAATAGATTATAGATATGTACATGCAATAATATAAATTTGTAATATATTTAAAATGAAGTAACCAAGGGTATTGAATAAGAGATCGGGTTAAAACTATGAGAACATTTATAAGTTGTAAAGATGCCATGAATTTTCAGCTGGTATTCGGTTTTTGGTTATTTTTTTAACTAATCGGTATTCAGCGAATATTGAACAACAAATCGTGAATAAAACACAACCACATGCCCCATATTACATTTTCGTCGAAGAATGTGGTACAGATATAAGGCACCCTTATTTGAGATGTAAAGTGAATTTCGAATGGGCTATAAAAAAATACCTATGATGTCTAAGGCTAGAGGTAGCTTTGCATCGCTTCGCTCGCGCCTTGGCCTTCTAACCTACTTCCAAAAAGAAGAATCTGTTCATAATAAAAAAGTGCCCTATATTACTATAACTAACCTGATTAAAAATTGTCATTTTCTTCATTTAAACAGTGTTAATTGCTAGTTTAATAATTTATTTATTTTATTATGTTTGCAAAAATTGCACTTTAAACAGTCAAAAGTCAGAACACGACTGGTAAAACATTCGGTAGCCGAATGTTCGGTACTCGGTCAAATCACTACTCTTTGCATCTCTAGTGATAACTATTAGAAATAAGACCTTATCCTTAATAAATTCCTGTTAAATAAATAAATATAAAAAAAACAACGGTCTGAAGAAATAAGCAGTCAGAGGGAGAGGTGGCAAAAAAAGGAATTAAGAGGTTGAAAATATTTCATTATAAAAAGGGTAAAAATGAAAATGGACACTCTTACTAATATCAATTTTCTCCAAAACAATTCGCACTTCTCTTTCCTGTATATTCTTCAGAAGTGTTTCATTTGAATGTGTGCCAGACTCATAGTCAGGGATATTTTGGGTTTCCTCCTCCCATTTATCTGTGTAATTTGAGAAAATGTTTTTTATATAACAATGGGTGTATGGAGACCGCCGGCCTGGTCCTAACCTAGCAGGAGTAGGTTGCCATCGGTACTTGACAGTAAGAAAAATATAGGCTGATTTTAATATATATTGTAGATTACGATCTAAATATGACAAAAATAAATTGTTTTAACTAAAATATTAATTGATATGTTTGAGAAATAGAATTTTTATATTGCAGCCATTAGTCACGTGACAATGAACGCCGATCAGAGCGCGTGACGTCATAGTGTGCAAAACACGAGAAGTTATCAATGACTTCTCAGATAACACTTCAATGAAACAGATGTTTGTTTTGCACACTGTAACGTCATGCGAGACGCCATGACAGTTTGACGCGTTTTTGTGACAAAATGTCAAAATATTTATAAAATTGCTATAAATATGTTAATGTTGTTTTTTTGCTGATATATTAATATTTTGGCTAAAATAGATCATAAGGCTCAATATAAACCTGTTTCTCTAAAATTTTGAACTACCGAATTTACTGGAGCACCTACTAAAACTTCCCGTTGTTACTTTCACTTGTCTATTCACAGGACCGCAGGTAACGACTAGACCATTCCATGAACCCTGGTAGTTGCTGGTAAAAATAGTCTCCCCCGGAGCATCATTCAATGTCCTATGAGGACACTTGAGCATGCTTTTGAGGATAGAATGAGGTCCGTATGTGTGATGGCTGAAGTGTAGATGGAAGCCACCCAAAGGTACCACTAGCGGCCTGTTATTCAAGGTCGCCAAGTATTTCTACATCAACACTATTCTATTCTATTTTGTTAGGCGATGGCTCCAACGCTTTTAATGTGCGTTGATTTTGCCAATGTCGGAGTGACTGGTTTTGCGAGTGACTATATAAAAATGACAGGTGCTGGGTGATCACATCCAACACTAAATATAAGATGTATCCAACAACTTTTCCTTTCTCTATGTTTGACATCAATATAAAGATATATATAGATTTTAGCCATGCAGGAACAGAAAGAATACAACTTCCTGTATTGGGACAGCTAGTCATAAGAGGCAACAAAACATCCCACAGCCAGGTGGTAGAATATGTGGCTGTCTAGATGATTTCCATGTCTGGTCTTCAAATGACCATCAATTGCTTTCCATCAGGTGGGTTTCCATCAGAATGTCTGCTAAACTCATGCAATAAATAATAAAAAAAAGTAGAATAAGTGTTGCATATTGACTGACTGATCATTAACTATAAGAAAGATAAATAAAGGAATAACAATTATATGCTTACAGGATCAAAGAAAGAATAGAAATTTCTATAAGTTGTGTGGTGTAACAATTGAAAGTATGTAGTAGGCTTAAGTCTGTACTAACAAGAAACAACTTACCATCTTCTTCTTCCTTAATGACAATTTCATTTTCTTCTTCAATGTTCACTTCACCTCCTTCTTCATTCTCTCTTTTAATTTCTTCCACAGAATTACTTTGTACTTCATCACATTCAAGTTGAAATGCTTCTGTAATGGTATATTTATAAACAAAGTCTTCTCCCAAACTGGCTTTCAGTAATTTTGTTCTCTGTTCCTGCTAAAATTGAAAAGTAATTAATTAGGAGTTTCAATTTATAACTGATTTATGGCAAAAAAATTGATTGAAAGTTTGATTTGAGATTTTATATGATAACATGGACTGGTGACACCAACTGTGATTGCAAAGTGTGTTAGGAATTATGTTGTTTACTGGACGATTGACATCCCTTAGTTTTGTTTTTCAGTGGCCATTCTCTATATGATTATCTTTATTTATATTGGTTTATTTTACACATTAGTTATGATGTATTCTCACCATTAGACGGCCTCTGTGGTTGAGCGGGCAAAGCCTTTGCCAGCCTACCTCACTGCAACCCAGATGCTTCGGGTTCGATTCCCGGTATAGTAAATTTCGGAAATGTATATTCTCCGTTATTTACCATGGTCTGGGTGTCTGGGATCGGCCCCAGAGTGGTCCGTTGTATATTACCCATAACACAAGCGTAACTTGCTTAATTTGGGGATATACAATGTGTGTGTTTGTCTGCCGATTACTTACTTACTTAATTAGCTACTAGTTTCCATTTATGTTTATCTTGTAAGTAATATAAGCTATAGTAAGCTTTCGCTTATTCAGCTCCTTCATGTACCCTATAGTAGTAAATTTGAGTAAATATTGGCATGTATGCTGAAAGGCTAAATATGGTGAACTCTATTTATCCTGAACCGCATAGCTAGGTTTACCCATAATAGCATAAAATAAGTTGGATATAATTTGACTTGAAGCCTGATAACAATGAGTGGAGATACATCACATGGGCCAGCCACTTAACACACATGTAAATTGGTTATGGTATTAAGAAACTGCATCAACAAGTTATTATGGCATTTCAGATATAAATATAAAATAACATACTCATTCTCCCTAAGTGCTATGAATGAGATAATGATGGCTCTGCCATATCTAAAACATAAAATTGGAAAATAATAAAGAATTCAATACTTATAGAAGCCTACTTTAGAACCAATATTCTTGATAGTTGTGAGCAATTCCTCAGATTTTAAAGCTCTTTTCATCAATTGATGTGCGTTTCTCAGCTGTGCATAGCATATGTAGCACACAAAGAGTGGTTTCCCATCATTAATGTTGAACTAAAATAGAAAACAATACATTTAGTTTGGCATTCCACATGCAGTAGTTTTATTCCTGACAACTTTGAATCTTGTCAAACACTCTTACATTCCAGGACAAACAAGTAGTATGAGATCCCGCTGCAGAAGTAGTACACCCACCAAGTATTTGCTTAAAACCAAATTTTTTCACATATTTATGATAAGGAGAACATACATCTACTAGGTTGCCTACAAAAATGTGGCCACTGGTATTTTTAATTAAATTATAGTTAATTGATTTTTTGGAAAAAAGCATTCAATCCTTTTTTAAATAAAATATCGTCTACTTCATGGCAAATATATAGGGTCTGAAAAATCAAGGTTGCCATTTTGCACTTGGCTGCACTTCTTCAGAGTGAGGTGTAAACAGGTGTGACTTTGATACATTTATAATTTCATTATATACATTTATTATTTATATATCAAATTAAAGCTATTTTTTCTGTTTATTGTAATATAAGGTTGCCTAATTAAATCTGGCCGCAAGTAAAGGTTGATGGCTGTTAAAGATGTTATTTTAGAAAGAGTGTAAAAGAGTTGAGAAAGAAAATTCTTTTGTACCAGTACTTTTGAAAAAAATATTAGTTTTGATTCAAGTACTCAATCGACTGTTACATATTAATTAAACATTTAAGAAAAATAAAAATAATGAAATTTATATTTTCGAGAGTCTTTTTCAATCATTTGAATCAGCTGAGCTTTCACTTGCACTATATAGCAATGCAGAGAGAATGAGACATGTTATATCTTAATGTTATGAACATTTTAGCCTATAGTATCATATTAAAGAGCAAAAATGAATTCGTATTTTTCTAATATGTTGTATTTTTAATGAATGAACTCACCTTAGCTTTTGTAAGTCTTTCCCATATTTCTTGAAACACAGTGTTGTTTATAGCGTGCATATGTCTATCACCACACAAACAAACCCTACAATTGTCTTCCATGCTAAGTTTTAGTTATTACTCATTAATAAAACAATATAAATTTATTTAATTTTAACTTTACGATACTATCCACGTTTTTTTTAAATGCATTTATGGCTTGGCAACTAGGCACTAGAGGTGTGTAACTCCTGAGTGATTAACTCAAAAGATATATATCCGACGTGATGAGTGATTAGATCTGTATATCACTTTCGTTCAAAATGTGTCTTTATATCTTTAACTCTTTAGTTCATGCCTGTTCCACATGATGAGGAAGAACGATTCGCCCGCGCACTGCGCATGCGTACTAAGTGAACGAGGAAACCGATTATAACAGCAAGCCAAAATAAATCGTAATACTATAGTTTTATGGTGTAATTTTGTTTTGATGTAATTAATTTTATTATATCTCTTCACTTTTTGTTTATATTGTTTTGCGTTGCCACAGGTACGCGTGTCGGCTCTGCTAGTATATCACTCACAGATAATAACTCATCTTGTATGCAATTGACACTGACACTATTCATTGGAAAGATAAAGAGTTAAAGATATAAAAGAGTGATATATATCTTTGTATCAAAAAGATATATATCACTCTTTTCTTCTTGGTGAGTGATTTTTCCCATGAGTACTAGGCACACAAGACACAACCCACAGAATACAAACCACAAACTACTATCAACTTTGGACTATAGTCTGGCCAACGAAAGTTGACCTTGTAAAATGGCGGCAAATTTAAATAATATATGTGTGGCAACATCAACATTATTAGGATTAACCTATTTTGATACTTGGTAGTTACTTAATTATTTATGTTGTGTATTTTATGTGTGACAATAGATACATCATACTCGTTCCTAACGATAATATTATAAATACTGAAGTTTGTAAGATGTCTTTGTTACTCATTTACGCCAAAAGTGCTGAACGGATTTTTATGAAATTTGGAAAACTTGTTATTACTAACTCTTATATCTCGGATCTAGAATGACCTACAATAGAATATAGACTATCTATTTTTGATTCCGGTAGATAGCAGGAAATCAGTAGTCATTACATTTTTTGAAAAATAAACTGCAATATTCGGTAAAAACTTAGTTTTATCCGCTTTAATCAAAATCAGACTTCGTCACGGCCCCCTAGTCTTGACCCGAAAGCCACATACGTACACACTACCAATGGACACATATTTGCAACATTTCAGGGCCTCCTGGTGTGCAGCAGCCCCGGCTGTCAAAGCTGTGTTCGGAAGATGGGACTCCGCCAAAGTAGCAACACAGGCAAATCCACTCAATACCAATCGTAAACCGCCATCTTGTTTGTCAAAATTGACGTTAACATTCGTATTAGAGTTGCCATGTAAAAAGTTTGCAAATAATTCCAGGTTCAACTTTCGATAGTGTTAAGACCGAATTTACTTTTGACATTATTAAGTGACAGGCCGTACTTTCGGGCTGCTGTCATAAATCTTTGTAAATTATCATCGTGTTCGGCTCGTGTCTCTCCACACACGGTAATATCATCGAGATAAGCTAGCGTGCCCTTCAGTTCTTCTTTACGGATAATCCAATCAATAGTTCGTTGGAAGCTTGATACTCCATTCGTTACTCCAAAATTGATAGAGGTTTCCAGCTGCTTCAAATGCTGTATATTTCTTCTCTTCTGGCAATATAGGAATTTGATGATAGGCACTTTGCAAGTCTATAGTACTAAAAATAGAGTATTTAGATATCTTTGAAACTATTTCTTCAATATTGGGTAGCGGATAGGCGTCCAACTGAGTATACCTGTTTATTGTTTGTGAATAATCTATAACTAGGCGTTTTTTATGATTCGTGTTCTTTGTAATCAGGACCTGGGCTCGCCATGGAGAGGAGCTCTCTTCGATGATTCCAGCACTCAAGAGTTTTCTTATTTCGGAATGAATAAACTGATTGTCCTCTTCACTATGTCGGCGTGATTTCATGGCGATCGGTTTGCAATCAGAACTGACACTCGCAAATAGTGGGACAGCAGGCACCGATGCTGCTGCTACATTACAGACCTTCATTGTTTCTTTAGGTCCTCCAAATGAAAATTCTAAAGAAGAATGCTTTTGCAAAATATCATGCCCAATGATGAGGTCAGCACATAAGTCCTTGACAATTAACAAAGTAAGATTTTTATAATTATGATTTTCAATCTGTGCGGACACAATAGTTTGACCTTCGACTTGAGATGAAAGGCTTGTACTTGCCATGGTTATAGTTTGATGGCAAGGAAATTTTTTCAAACCAGTTAATTTGAAGAAGTTCTCGTTAATAAAGCTAATGGAGCTTCCGGTATCTATTAAAGCTTCCGCTCGCAATCCTTTTATAATGGCGGAAACTGTTGCCTTTTTTAGAGATGTTGGGGACGCAGCCACTACATACGATGCAGAACAGCTTTCGTCAGAGACGAAAATAGCATTAGCCGTCATATTTTTGCTTCGACAGACATTTGCAAGATGACCCTTTTTGTTACATAATTGACACATAATATCTTTAGCTGGGCAATTTCTTCGTGGGTGGATTTTGTCACCACAAAAGAAACAACTCTTTTTCCTTGAGAAGTTTATGGGAGTAGCCGCTAAAGTATTTTGGCTGATGTTAGAATCTGTGACGCCTGATGTATCTGGCACAGCGTTCAAATTGCTAGAATTATATCCCTGACAGTTCACTTCAGCCATTTCTAGAGAAAGAGCTTTATCATAGGTTTCATCAAGAGTGAGGCTTAAACTTTCGAGAAGCCGTTGTCTAATTTTGCTAGATCTTATACCACTAATAAACGCGTCCCTTATATAGTCATCTCTGTTTGTATTGGCGTCAACACTTTTGAAGTCACAGTCTTTTGAGAGCTGTTTCAGTGACTGTAAGAAGGTATCGAGAGACTCTTCACCTTGTTGTTTTCTAGTAGCAAGTGCATATCTCGCATAGATAATGTTTCTAGGTTTTGTAAATAATTTACTAAGTATGTTCATAGCTTGCGAATAATCAATACATTCGGTAATGTACATATATATATTTGACGAAACATGATTTATAAGTAAGTCTAATTTGCACTTTTGTACTTGCTCAGTGGTTGATTCGGAAGCTTTAAGAAAATTTTCAAATGTTCGTTTCCAATGTTCCCATTCCTTAGACGCCGACGAGCTTGATGGATCGATATCTAACCGATCGGGTTTTAAATACTTTTCCATTTTCTTTTCTTTAATATTCGCAACTACTCATAAATATTTTGTTAATAAAATTGTTAAAGACAAAACCTTGCATTAAAAGGTTTTTATTAACAAAATTGGCGTTACATATTTTACAGTTAATATGACATAATAATTATAATACATCGGTTGCTAAGGAACGTCCATAGACGGGATATAAGATGTCATAGATATACCACATTTAGCCAGACTATACGTATGATATCATACATAGATCACATAGCATACATTCCACTTGTGGCTCACAGAGGGCGACTTTTACTTTTCCGTTCCACTGGCTTGTTGGCGTTACAATCATAAATTCTAGTGGAACTATTATTCCACCCAACTCTTGACATGGGTCGTTGTGGCATCGAAAATCGTGACAATTTCGCCACGACCATAACGAACGCGGTCACCTCGTGTAACGGCTAACGCGGCGTTTTGGGCGTTGTGAGCTACGAATGGAACGTATTGTAGGTGTAGGTGGATATATAGTATTTTTTTTGTTAACACAGGGCTGATACGCTTTACAGAAACTTGGCAGAGATTTAGAATCTCCTGATGCCGGCACTGATACAGTCGAGGCGGTTTGTTCCTACCTATCGCGATAGATCGCGCGGAAACGTGGGACTCGGAACTTTAGGATGACGCAGATATTTTCCGGACACGGGTGCTTTGAAATATCTGCATCAGTTTGTGGTGTGTCTGCCCTCCCTCAGTGCCGATTGCGGCGCACCAGACACTGCATTTCACATGCTAGTCGAATGACAACCGCACAGATTGTAACTCGAGGCCATCGTAAGGCCGACCAATTTACTGGGGGACTTGTTACTGTTTGAATTTTATGCAGAGCATTTTTAAGGGACTTTGAACAGAAGTGAACATTATGTTTTAATTTATTACGTATAACATTATATACCGAGAGAGAGAGAGAGAGAGAGAGAGAGAGAGAGAGAGAGAGGGAGAGAGAGAGAGAGAGAGAGAGAGAGAGAGAGAGAGAGAGAGAGAGAGAGAGAGAGAGAGAGAGAGAGAGAGAGAGAGAGAGAGAGAGAGAGAGAGAGAGAGAGAGAGAGAGAGAGAGAGAGAGATTACTGCCTCGTAAAAGGGAGAAACCGCCGACCAATGATCGTCGCTGTGGAGCATGGCCTCAACGAGTTCCCCCAGTGAATTTCTATATAAGTTCATTACATAGCCAAAAAAATTAAAACTTTTCTATAGAGGCATGTTCAATTTAACTTTTATTAGCAATTTTACGGTTTAGTAAGGCTGGGGGGATAACTTATATATAATATATCATAATAATTACAACGGACATGTTTTGTAATTCTTGTTATTACATCTATTCCATACCTATTGTTTTTTGCATTCCTTCTGTTAAGGTGGATTCCTGGTCCAGGAGCAACTGCTAGGCAAAATAGTTAAAAGTGAATTTGAATAAAATTAACTAATCCCTACTAATATTATAAATGTGAATGTAAGTTTATTTGTTACGCTTTCACGCGAAAACTAGTCAACCGATCATCATGAAACTTTGTACACATATTCTTGGAGGTATTAGAAGTAACATAGGATACTATTGGTCCCGAAAAATTAAAGAGTTCCAGTGGGATGGTTAAAAGAACTTTTCACGCGGACGAAGTCGCGGGCAGAAGCTAGTGTATTATAAAACCGAAACTTGACATACGAGTAACATAACAGTTATAAAAAGAGCTACATACAAAGGGCCTTACTTATAATCGTCTCTTAAATTTAAAGAAACTGCTCAGCAACTGTTTAGTGAAAATGTTACTAATAAACTCCTCTTTAGTCGAATATTTTGGGTACAACCTACGTTAATAATTCAAATTTTGTTTATCTGTGCTCCTCTTAGGTAAACAACAGGTAATACACGTTTATAAGTGAAAAAAAAAGAGATATTCATTGATTAGGGTCTGATTCTGATTCTCTTACTTAAGAGATGCCTAATCGTTTCTTACCGAGATTATTATAAGTAAGGCTGTAAATAAATAGTATCCTTACAAACCTGTCTTGTAAAAACATTCATCTGGCTCAGCCAATAAGTACCGCATTGTAAACTACGACTCTGTGTGGGATTCAGGTCTCACACATTAGAGGTCCAAAAAAAACCCACAGACGCTAGTGATAGGCCGTTACAGATAATAATTATAATCGCCAGACAGATGGTACAGTCCACGATCCAAAAAATGCTCGTAGCATAAAAATCTGCGGCTCCGAAATTCATGTACTTGTAGGTACTGAATAATAAATAACTATTCCATTATTAAAGCAGTTTTATTTCATTGCTACATTACGTATAAAATTCAAACAAGTGGCTAAGGAAGAATATATGGGATTTCAAGTATTCTAATAATGACGTTGTTTGTAATTTTTATAGATTGTAACGAGCTGATGCGAAGTAATTGCATAATATATAACACTAGCGGCCCCGGCAGACGTTGTCCTGCTCTGAAAAAATAAAATTTAGGACCCGATCCTAGCGCCACCTACCGGTTCCAATTATGGATTTTAATCATCCGGGGACCCACTCAAATACAGAAAAACAAAACCACCAAAATCGCTCCCGGTGGTTAGGAGGATTCTAAAACCCGATCTCAGCGCCACCTACCGGTTCCAACGGTATAAAAACTATCCTATCTTTCAAGTTGGATCAAACTGCACACGGTGTGCAAATTTGATTAAAATTGGTTGAGTAGTTTAGGAGTCCATCGCGGACAAACATCGTGACAGGAGATTTATATATATTAAGATATTATGCAATTACTTCGCATAGTAAATATTGCATTCTATTAATTCAAAAAACATGAAAGATAAATTCCTATCCTCCTTAATTTACGGTCCAAATATGTTTAATCTTACCTTAAAACACATCGTCCTGATGTTTCATTCCAATAGTATAGAACTAAATACAGTTTAGCGAATCGATTCGTTAGGATTCATTGAGCCATTTGAGCTGATTGTTCCTGTATCTTACGGAACTTTTATTTGAATTTCTAATTAACTTCATTTACTTTACGGTAGATAATTTAGTTTACAATTTGGGTATCTGAATATATTTATATATATAGGGTAGGATGGGGCCCTATTATCTGCAGACGAAAGAAGTCATATAATTGCAGTCGAACTTCATGTACCGGTAAGTTCCTTTGACTGTTCAATTACACTCCTTTATTTCGTATTCGATGATAGTGGACAATTGTAGATGTTCGTTGTAAAATCAGCTTTTTAATTTATCACAATTTTTGGTATAAAATTATGTTTTTATGTCCGTAGCTTATTTATATATAATCAAACAAGGGTAAAAATTATTTTAAAATTCTAAAATTTTCATTAAAGTTATAACACAATTTTTGGTATATTTATTATTTTCTATATCTTTATTATAATCAACACAATTAACAATCAAACTAAAAACAACATTATAATTAATTAATATCTACTTAACACTATTAAATTATTTTAGTACTGCTAGAGTAACTGCTGTATTATTAATAAAAGTCTATGATAAAATGTAGCAAAATAATTTAATCGCCTGTCCAACCAGTCGTTTTTCTAATGTCATCTATGTTATCGCATCTCTTGAGAGCCACTGAACAAGTTGCATGTCGAGTGTCATGTGCAGTAAATACAGTTGTATCTATACCACTCTCTTCCATAACCTTCTTTATCCAGATTGATTGTACTTTCTTATAAGGTTTTCTGGTAGATATAAACAGTAACCATTTTTTTTGCTTAAAGTTTGAGTAATTTTCATATAACTTAATCACTGCTCTTGGAGGGCAAATATTTACTTTTCATTAATGTTAGAAGAGGTTGACATCTGTTAGGTGCTGATGTTTTCGCAATTTTATTTTATTTTAATAGTTATACCGTTATCTTTAACAGAGATATTTTTAATTTTTATTAGTGATATTGTCTGAGCTCTTTGGCATGTGGCTAATGCTAATAATGACAATATCTTTTTTGTGTTAGTCTCAAAATTATTGGTGTTACAATAAATATTTTCTATGTAGTTCAGTAGTTATGATACATCCAATGAATTATTAAGGATACTAGTGCGGTTAGTTGACTTTTACATACTAGTTTGTAAAAATCAACGACCGCAAGAGTGTCGTACCTTTTTCAACACTTGCGAGGAAACAGTACAATAAATACCTTCTTATACATTAATACCATACTAGGCACCTACTTCAAGAGTTGTAGAAAATACTTGTTTTTTGCTTTTGTGTTCCTCTTGTAGTCGGTTTTACTTTTTTCTAGAAAATATTTATTTTTCATTTTTAACTTACGTATGGTACCGAATGAAATGAATGCATGAATAAAATGAGTGAATGATTTAAACACTTTATTGTTCAGCACAATTAAAACTTAGTTCTTAAAAATTACACACAATAAATGTTAAACAAAGGGCGGACTTAAATTAATGATTCATATAAACTACCCAGATGCTACTGAATCTAATGCAAATAGAATAATTAATATCGGTTTGAAAACAAAAAAGTTTGGTTGAACATACATTAAAAAAGTATTTACATGAATTGAACACCGTCGTTTTTTAAACTCGGTAAAAAAAATATAAACATAATTAGCCTTAAATAATGTCAACTTGACTGTACCTACGCACGCCATTGCTCGCAGCTAATATCATAGCCGCCATAAAGTTTTTTACCAAACTATGCCTTCTCTGGATTAACGTTACAGATATAGGCCTCTTCACGCAGATGTAGTTATTGGTGTAATGCGTTATTTATGATCTGATTGGGTCACAATCAATATCTTTGACATTATCGTAAGTATGGCCCCCAACGTCAAAATTTGAGTTGCTAGAGTTTGGACAAATTAACGAAAGAGGCGCCCCTATTATTTCCTAAACTAATTTGATACAGATACAAATTAATTGAGTTATTGAGAATTCGTGATAACTATAGTTAGCTTTATCTACAAGTAAAAGAAATAAGTTCCTTTTAAACACAATGGTTTTTCCACAATGCCCTCACAAAGATGTTTATTTGACTCACTTTAAAGAAGAAGAAGATACAGACTTGAACAGATACATATGACATAACAAGCTGTTTTCCTTTGTGTGTATATACTTCATAGTGAGTGATTTAGAAGACTTGTAAAGAAATGTGGAGCTAGTGAAAGCAATAAGTGTAGATGAAGTGCAAGATGTACTCCGAACGATGAAGAATGGTAAAGCAGTGGGACCAGTTGGTATCCCTATCAGAGTATGGAAGATGTTAGGGGAAGATGGAAGGATGTGGCTGGCTTTATTTTTTAATAAGTTGATGATCGAAGAGAATGTACCCCGGGAGTAGCACCAATTATATCTAGTGCCCATATTCAAGCAAAAAGGTGACGTAGATCTCGAGAAAGCATACGACTGCGTCATCCGAGAAGTTCTGTGGTGGGTCCCCAGAGCGAAAGGTGTGCCAGAGAAGTATGTATGACTGATAGAAAGCATGTATGAGAATGTTAATACACAAGTCCGCATTGCAGTAGGAACCACGAACAAATTCCTTGTGAGGGTAGGTTTGCACCAGGGATCCGCCTTAAGTCCTTACCTGTTTCTGCTGGTCATGAATGAACTGACCGCAGAGCTACAGGGCGAGGAACCCTGGTGCACGCTCTTCGTAGATGATATTGTCCTGGTGGATGAAGATGGGGTGGTACTTCAAAACAAACTACGCAGGTGGCGGATAGCGCTAGAGGGCGTTGGATTAAGAATCAGCAGAACCAAAACCTAACACCTGTTTGGCGATTTTGGCGGGACCTCTAGTGCTGCGCCTTTTACACTAGAATCAACCACACTACCATGTAACCCTAAATTTAAATACCTTGGTTCACTACTGCAGAGTAATTGATATATAGAGAGGGACGTAAGGAAAAGACTAAATGTAGCATGGCCAAAGTGGAGACAGGTAAACAGTGCGACGTGGCGACATACTAATCCCAGTGAAACTAATCAAATATATAAATCTATCATACGACCAGTCATGCTATATGGGTCGGAATGTTGGGCCACTAAGTGATGAACCACAAACTTCTCAACTCAGCTGAGATGAGAATGTTGAGCTGGATGTGTGGTGTTACAAGAATGTATAAGTTGAGAAATGAGTACATAAGGGAATCCTCTAAAGTTGGACCCGTGACTGACAAATTGAGAGGAAGAAGATTACGATGGTAAGGGCATATAATGAGGAGGGATGAAAGTCACGTGACATAAAGAATGTTACACTACAGGATAGATGGGTACAAAAGTAAAGGCAGTAAAAAAAGAAGGGTGCATTATATGCATAAGTGGCGTGACAGACGATGTATGTCAGAGTAGAGGAGTGTGGAAGGAAAAGACTTATGGTGTTGACCCCAAATAATTGGGATGTGATGAAAGAAAAGAGACAGAGATTCACACACTCTCCCCATGGTGTTTGCGAAGGTGTGAATTTAAATCTCTCTTAGTAACACATTTGTAAAGACATGTATGACAAGAGTAGTTCTTTTCCTTTGAGTGTATATACTTTGTATGATTAATCAAACTACTTTGTTGTGAAGATTTATAATCACATAAATCACATTTGTATGGTTTCTCCCCGGTGTGTATACGAAGGTGTACATTTAAATCGGTTTTAGAAACACATTTGTAAAGACATATGTGACATGAGAAGTTCCTTTCCTTTGTGTGTTTATGCTTTGTATGCCTAACCAAATGACCTTTTAGGGACGATTTATAATCACATAAATCACATTTGTATGGTTTCTCCCCAGTGTGTATACGAAGGTGTGTATTTAAAGCGCTTTTAGCAACACATTTGTATAGACATATATGGCATGAGTAGTTCTTTTCCTTTGTGTGTATATACTTTGTATGATTAATCAAACTACTTTTTCGTGTAAATCTAAATTCACATAAATCGCATTTGTATGGTTTATCCCCAGTGTGTATACGAAGATGTGAATTTAAATCGGCCTTAGTAACACATTTGTACAGACATGTATGACATGTGTAGTTCTTTTCCTTTGTGTGTATACGCTTTGTATGATTAATCAAACTACTTTTTCGTAAAAATTTATAATCACATAAATCACATTTGTGTAGTTTCTCCCCAGTGTGTTTACGAAGGTGTATATTTAAATCGATTTTAGAACCACATTGATATAGACATATACGACACGAGAAGTTCCTTTCGTTTGTGTGTTTGTTTTTTATATGACTAATCAAATTACCTTTTTGTGAAAATCTACTTTCACATAAATCGCATTGGTATGGTTTCTCCCCAGTGTGTTTACGAAGGTGTGAATTTAAGTCGGCTTTGGTAACACATTTGTATAAACATATATGACATGAGTAGTTCTTTTCCTTTGTGTGTATATACTTTGTATGACTAATCAAACTATTTTTTCGTGATGATTTATAATCACATAAATCACATTTGTATGGTTTCTCCCCAGTATGTTTACGAAGGTGTGTATTTAAAGCGCCTTTAGTAACACATTTGTATAAACATATGTGACATGAGAAATTCCTCACATTTGTGTGTGTGGACTTTATATGATAAATCAAGCTAGTTTTTTGGGAAGATTTATAATCACATAAATCACACTTGTATGGTTTCTCCCCAGTGTGCTTACGAAGGTGTGAATTTAAACGGCTTTTACTAACACATTTGTATTGGCACATGTGGCATGAGAATTCCTTTTCTGACACCTTATGTTTGCTAATATTTAAATAATTTCCTTCTTCACGTTCCTCTAATGAAGTACTTGTAGGGACTGTTGCAGAATTCTTAGCAAGACATATGTCATTTCCTGCATTAGTATGATAAACTTCAGAACCAATTTGCTCGCTCTTAGGAATGACTACATTCGAGTCCATGGTCAGATGTTTAGAACAGCTGGTATCTTTAGTTATGTGGTGGAGCTTAATACACTTTATATTTCCAGGTTCCTCCTTAAATTTGCGTTTTCTCCCATGTGCACCTGAAACCCATAGACAATGCAATATGTTGTTTGTAAATATGTCTGCAAAGTCGTAGTATATTATTTCATTCTATCATCAATAGTTTTGCAAGCGTATGCGATCTTAGTTGTGTAGCTTTGAAGTTTTAGTAAGGATCCAATTTTATTTTTTAATATAATATGGTCTATGTCAACCGGGGATAGTGTTAATTCTGGACGGGAAATGGCTGTTCAAAGCGCACTTTGAGCAGCTAGTTTCAAAACTCGTGAGGTCCGCAGGCGCCCTCTCTCGGCTTCTTCCCAACCTGGGGGGACTGGGGGGGTGGGGGAACGCGACTAGGAAACTACTCGGACATCTTTAGGAGTATGGCCATGTATGGTGCACCTGTTTGTGCCGTGCAGTGGGCACTTCACCGCCACAATAGGTCTTTGTTGTGCCGTGCACAGCGGATCCTGGCGGTGAGGACTATCCGTGGATACCGTACAGTATCGTGGACGGCGTCAACACCCTTGGCAGGCGATCCACTTTGGCCTCTCCAGGCGGACGTACTTGCCAAAGTTCGGCGCTCCCGACAGGATGCTCTCGCTCGTGGCCTGGTCTTCTGCCAGGCCAAAATCGAGGTGATTAGGGCGCGGGAAACCGCCTTCATGATCCAATTTTGGTCTGTAGTTCGATCGCAGCTGTTGCGATGGCTATCGCGAGACTCTGACCTTCAGAATGACGCAGATACTTACCGGGCACGGTTTCTTCGATAGGTATCTGTGTCAGATTGCGGGCTATTTGCCTTCACCCCAATGCTGCCAGTGTGAGGCACAAGACAAGGTGTTTCATACGCTAGTCGAGTGAGCAGCATGGACACCACAGAGGTTCGAACTCAAGACAATAGTAGGTCCGATCGATTCACTCGGCAGTCTGGTTCAAGCCATGCTGCATAGCGATTGGGTGGGTGCGTCCAATTTCTGCGAGGCAGTGATGTCTCAAAAGGAGGCCGCAGAACGAGAAAGGGAGAGAGATATAATTGCGCATGCGCCTCACGGGCACCGACGTCAGTCGGGGTCCCGGAGGCGCAGTTATGCGCATGACTTCTATCCTTGAAATACCGCTGCAGGGGCCCTCTAGCATCTAGGGAGCATAGGAGTCTTCACCCCTGTTGACGAAGTGAGTTTGCCTTGATTCTCGGGGCTTACTCAAACACTTGATGCGCTAGGATTAGCGTGGGCGTAACTACGTTCTAAGTCTCAAGCTCTTCCTGCCATGAGCGCGGGGCACATGGGAGGAGGGTGGTTTTAGTGGAGTATTGAGTACTCGAGTCTCCACAGGTCAGTAGATTACTATGGCAGCCACAAGGGGATTGCCTCCATAATCGACTAAGGTCTAATCCCTAACAAAGGAATTGGTATTGTGCGAAATGCATTTCCCCCGCCTGAAAAAAAAAGCTCGCCAACAGTAAAGGGATTTTTCAAATCCCTTTACTATTGGCGTGCAACATCAGCCCCCTACAACGTCATATACTCACAAACTTTACTTTCTAAAAATATTAGTACTGATTTGAGGTGTAAACCTAAATTCGGTTATAAAAAAAATACCTAGGACGGCTAGGGCTAGAGGGAGCTCTGCATCACATCGCTCGCGCCTTGGCCTTCTAAACTATATTTAAAAAGTTGGGATCTGTTCATAATAAAAAGTGCCCTATATTACTATAATTCGCTCATCAAAAATAATCAGATACATTTCGTTTAAGCCCTACAAATGTCGGGGCAATTTTTATGGCCCGTGTTCTTGAAAGACATAATAACTATTAGAAATAAGATGTAATCTCTAATAAATTCGCGTCAAACCAATAAATATAAAAAAACAATGGTCTGAAGAAATAAGCAGTCTGAGGGAGAGCTGGCAAAAAAAGGTAATTAAAAGGTTGAAAATATTTCATTATCCAATAAAGGTGGGGTGAGAGTGAAAATCGAAACTTACCCGTATCAATTTTCTCCAAAACAATTCTAACTTCTCCTGCTAGAGTATTCTTCGAAAGGGTTTCATCTGAATGCGTGCCAGACTCATCATCAGCAATATTTAGGGATTCCTCCTCCTCACATCCATCTGCATAATTTGAGAAAATGTTTTTACATAACTGTCAAGGTGTACGGGAGCCGCCGGCTTGGTCCTAACCGAGAGGGGTAGGTTGAAATTTACTGGAGCACCTAATAAAACTTCCCGTTGTTACTACCACTTGTCCATTTACAGGACCGCAGATAACTACTTGACCATTCCGTGAATCCTGGTAGATGCTGGCAAAAGTAGCCTCCCTCTGAGCATCATTCAATGTCCTACAAGGACGCACGAGCATGCTATTGAGGACAGAATAAGGTGCCTATGTGTGATGCCCTAAGTACAGATGGAAGCCTGTCAAAGGTTCCACTAGCAACCGTGTATTCAACGTCACCAACGTCAAACTATGGACATGCATTTCCAATTGAATTTGCAATTGACAGGAGTCTCTAAGTCAGCTGTATAGATACTATAAAAGGGACTTAAAACTGAACCCTGGGGAAGACCCTTCCACGAGACACGAATCTGGAAGAAAGAGTACAAACAGAAGAGCGGATTGAAATGGAACGTTCCATGAACATGTTGCATATAATGGTTATGATTCTTTCTAGAATACTCAGCTTTTACAGTTTTTTTCCCGAGAAGAGGAAGATCCTCATTGTCACATGCTGCTGTAATGTCTAAAAAGGCACCAACGACATGTTCATTTCTGGAGAAAGCTAAGCGGATATGTGAGGTAAAGGCTGAGGCCATCTATGGTGCCCTTTCTTAATCAGTATTGGCTTGTAGCAAGGAGACCTCGATTTTCTACCATCCATTCAAGCCGGTTTTTGACAAGATGTTCTCCATGATTTAACATAGGACAGAGGAAAGGGCAGTAGTTCTATAGGAAGGTTTCTCAGGTTTTAAGATGCGAACAATCAATTGAGTTTTCCAAGTATCAGAAATCCCACCACTTACGAAAAAATTGTTAATTAAATCAAAAAAGAATAATTTAGTTAGTAGCTTTGGAGAATTTGGTTATAAAGGAATAAGGGATTCCATCCACACCAGGATTGCAATCGTGGACATGGTCAAGAGCGCCAGTAAGTTCAGCCGAAACTAAAGATAAGAGTTCATAGAGTCAGAGTCGGATGAAGGAGTAGAGGGAATAGTTGGTAAGCACACTTCATGAGGGACAAAAGGAGGAGCAAGTTTAGAAAAAAAAAAGGTAGGAAGCCATAATTTTGAGTGATTTGAGTTGTAATTATTATCAACTTGCGAAAAGCTTTCCGAAAACCTTTGATTTTTTTCCAAATTTAATTAGTTGGGGTAATTCCTATATGTGGTGTGGTATAACAATTGCAATTATATAGTTAAGTCAGTGCTAACAACTTACCTTCTACTTCTTCCTTAATGGTAATGTCATTTTCTTCTTCAATGTTCTCTTCACCTCCTTTTTTATTCTCTGTTTTAATTTCTTCCACAGAATTACTTAGTTTTCCATTATAATCAAGTTGAAATTCTTCTGTAAGCATATTATAAGCAAAGTGTACTTCCAAACTGGCTGTCAGTAATATTGCATTACTAGAGCATCTACTAAAACTTCCTGTGGTTATTTCCGCTTGACCATTCACAGGACCGCAGGTAATGACTTGACCATTCCGTGAACCCTGGTAGATGCTGGCAAAAATAGCGTCCTCATACAACATCATTCAATGTTGTATGAGGACGCTTGAGCATGCTTTAGAGGATAGAATGAAGTGCTAGATGGAAACCTCTTAAAGGTTCCACTAGCCGCCGAGTATTCAAGGTCGCCAGCGTCGCACTATGGACATGCATTTCTACATCTAACACTAAATATAAGATGTATCCAATAACTTTTTGAAGTGAAACTTCTATATAGAGGGGGTCTTACGATTTTTCGCTCACGAAAAAGCGTCACAGTCACGTGGTCTAATTCTTACATTTTTAAACTCGTGATATCTTTCGATTGGAATGTCCGAATTGAATATTTCAAAAAGTTATATAAGGTATTGAAGCAGTCTTGAATGTGATGTAATTTATTGAAGTGAAACTTCTATATAGTACCCCCTACGTTGCGATTCGTTTTTCCACTTGTCCATTGCGATTCATTTTTCCACGTATCCATTGCCATTCGTTTTTCCACTTGACCGTTTTTTCTTTTTCTCTTACTATTTTTGACGTCAATATAAATTAGTGAGTGTGTGTACTTTTGTTTTTGTCATTGTAGTTATAGATTTTATCCCAGCAGGAAAAGAGAAAGATAAAATTTTCTGGGGCCGTGTGGCCTGTCGTAATAGGCGACAAAACAACCCACAGCTAGGTGGTAGGGCATTTGGTCATCTGGATGGCTATCACCCCTGGTCTACAGTGTGCCGCCATAACAACCTTGTGTTGGATTCCGGGATTAGTGGACCTGCTTCTGTCTTTCTTTAGAGAGCAGCACCGCATTTGTAATGCCTTTGGTGATTAAATGTCCATAGGTGATGGTAATTGCTTTCCAACAGGTGGGTTTCCATCTGCCTCTCTGCTAAACTCATGCAATAAATCATAAAAAAAGCTAGAATAAGTATTATAAATTGACTTACCACCATTGTGGCCTGGCCAACCATAAGAAAAATAAGTAAACAAATAGCAGCTATATCCTTACAGGATCAAAGAATGAATAGTAATTTATAGATGTGGTGTTGTGGTGGTACAATTGAAAGTATGTAGTATGCCCAAGTTTGTACTAACAACTTACCTTCTTCTTCTTCCTTAATAGCAATTTCATTTTCTTCTTCAATGTTCTCTTCACCTTCATTCTCTCTTTTAATTTCTCCCACACAATTTCTTTGTATTTCATTACATTCAAGTTGAAATGGTTCTGTAATGGTATATTTATAAGCAAAGTCTACTCCCAAACTGGCTTTCAATAATATTCTTCTTTGTTCATGCTAAAATTGAAAAGCAATGAATTAGGAGTTTCAATTTATAACTGATTTACGGTATAAAATTGATTGACAGTTTAATTGAGATTTTATATAATAACAAGGAAGGCTGGTGATGCCAACAGATTGCAGTGTGTTAGGAATTATGTTGTTTAGGGAAGATTGACATTCCTTAGTTTTATTCTTCAGTGGCTATATATACTCTATAAAATTACCTATTTTATTTTACATGGTAGTTATGGTATATTCTCTACATTAGCTACTACTTCCCTTTTATGTGTATCTTGTGACCACTATTGAGCTTTCGCTTAGATTCAGCTCTTTCATGTACCTATAAGTAGTAAATTTTAGTAAATATTGGCATGTATGCTGTAAGGTCAAATATGGTGAAATCTATTTATCCTGAACAGCTTAGCTAGGTGTACCCATATTAGCATATAATAAATTTATATAATTTGACTTGAAGCCTGATAACTGTGAGTGGACAGATATCACATGTAAATTGGTTATGGTATTAAGATACTTTTTCAACATCAACAAATTATTATGGCATTACAGATACAAATATAATACACTAAAGATATATAAAATGTTATGAAGGAGATATTAATGCCAGTATGGCTCTACATAATATAAAAATTAATACTGTAAAGTAATAAAGAATTCAATACTTATAGAAGCTTACTTCAGAAGCAATATTCTTGATAGTTGTAAGCAATTCCTCAGATTTTAAAGCTCGCTTCCTCAGTCGATGTGTGTTTCTCAGCTGTGCATAGCAAATGTAGCACACAAAGAATGGTTTCTCATCATTAATATTGAACTAAAATACAAAACATTAATTTTACTTTGGCATTCCACATGCAATAGTTTTATTCATGCAAACTTTGAATCTTGTCAAACACTCTTACATTCTAGGACAAACAAATGTCTTATGTTAATCTCTATTTACAAAAATGTACTGTTTAACAAATTAACACGAAATTGATTATCTAGTTAGCGTAATCGCTAGCACACGAATCCCGAACTCAAAGGGCAGGTCTATCCTGGCCGGAGTGCAACACTTAGGCGGTTTTCTGACTTAATGTGCATATTGTTACAATTACCACATGCTAACAATGGTGAAGGAAAACATAGTGGTGCCACCCGCACATCGAGTTAGCCAATGTGCCAAACCTGCCAAGCCACCTTGCAAGGGTGTTGAGTATACTGTCTGTTCCCCTATAGTGTGAGAAGCCAGAGCCCAGCATAGGGATATTCATTGGCTATTATTATAAGACCACAGATATGACCAAAACAATCACTTGTTCCTCCATATATTATAACTTAAGAAGACAGGTGCAGTATAGATAAGTGTCTATTTTACTATGAGTAATGTAAATGGGGGGAGGGCTCTATAGATTCAACCTGGTAAATATATAGATGTTTAATATAGGAATTTTAAATAACTGGGTGTTGGAGGGGAGGCATACTTAACCCTAACTACTGTCAAAAATTAAGAATAAAACAGCAGAGCACTTTCACATACACTACAATAACAATGAAAATATTCAAAATGGTGACAAATAAACAGGACATTATTAATTATGTATGTTTAAAATAAATAGTAAATGGTTATCAGTCCATTTTGGCACTTGCCAGATGCTACAGTAGTAAGGTCCCTCCTCTCATGCGCTTTGGTCTGAAGCTAACCTAGCCTTATTCAATTCTAGCCACTCAATTATGTTACTGAAAAAATGGGTGAGGTTATGTTTGACAAAAAATAATATTTCAAGAACTCCAGATCATAGGTTTAATAAAACTACATTTTATTAAGACAAAAGATTGATTATTAAATATGACAACTGTACACATTAGAATTTTATATGAAGTTTGAATATAGAAGACATCTAAGAAGTTTTTCTTAGAAAGGAGGTGTAACACTCATCGCCATCTACATCTCCTCAATCAAGGACGGGTGGTTGTGTTTGCCGATTGTGATGATGGTTCCTGACCGCCACTGCCGCAGGCCTTTCCATCTCGTCTCATCTCTCTTTCCATCCAGGTGGTAAGGATGGAGAGATAGTAGATGTGGCACAAGGGGTAGGCATGGTGCAAGCTGGTGAAGGAATGTGTGATGTTGGTGGAGACGGGATTTTGATAGTTGGCATATCACACTCTGTTTCTATGATAGTCTCGTCTCCTGTTTTTATGAAAACTTTGTCACCAGGATGATATTTTTCTGATGTGATCCTGACTTTCTCTTTTACCTGTTGATAATGTAGGTGTTTCCTTTTATAAGGACAGAAGGCAATTTAACTGTCAGTTAAATATCGTTTCCGCTGGAGATTTCTCAGTGGTAGTATGTCGCTTGTTCCTACAGGAAAATAAGAATTTCAAGATGATATGGGCTGGAAGTAACATGTAATATTCCCTGTTTCATGCAATATTCTTTGAACTCAAAAGATCGGAATTGAGGTCCGTTGTCTAAAAGAAGCATTTGTGGGAGGTGAAACGAACAGAATATTTCATTGAGATTATAACAAATCTCTTGTGGTGATGTTTTTCATCAGCCAGATTTCCACCCACTTTGACAAAGCATCACACAAAACAAACCAGGTACCTTCAAATTGTCCTGCGAAATCTATATGTATCCTTTTCCATACTTCTTCTGGTATTGACCAGGAAAAAACTGGTAGTTTAGGATTACAGGGTCGATTTTCTTGGCATGTATTAATCAAAAGATGACAAATATGTCATGTCTTCATCAAGGGAGGGCCACCAAACATAATATCAAGAGAGTGCTTTCATAGCAGAAATATCTGGGTATCCACAGTGGAGGTAGGCAAGAATGTATGAGTCTTTTCCACATGAGGATTCTATTTTCAATGGACAGTTCAGATTGTTTTCTATAGAAATGTTTCATTTCCATCCATAAGAATGGGGTTGTTACGACATACATCCATAAGAATAAGGTTGTTATATGTTGCTTTAGCTAATAACTCTTCTGATAGCTGCAGGTCTGCCATTCTGGTTCCCAAAAGACTCAGTTATATTATACATACAATATTTTCAGTCTTTGATGGTTCAGTTTCAGGGTTGGGTAATTCAGGGAGGCAGTTAGCTATGGTGTTGTTTTCACTGATACTGATACTTGATACTGATAGCTGCATATCACTGAAGCCCATCTTACTAGTCTATTATTAACTAATTTTGGTAAGTTATGTTGAGCTCCCAGAATATGGAAAAGTAGTTTGTGGTCTGTGACTAAGGTGAACTTGGTTCCCCTTGAATATTGATTCAATTTTTGGATTCCAAGTATGATCGCTGAAGCCTCACAATCAATGTCGAAATATTTCATTTTATCTGGGCTTAATTTTCTGGAAGCATATGTGATAGGTTGGTGAAACAACTTATCTCTATGAAATATGACTGCAACTAATCATTTTTAAGAACAGAGGGCATATTTCATCAAATGCAATTAATGGCTGTAAAGACAGAATGCATTCTTGAGTAGCTTTGAAAATAGCATTCTCGTGATCAGTCCATCGCCACTTATGCTTTCCACTAGTCAGGTTATGGAGATTGGCGCAAATTCATTAACCCCAACAATGATCGAAGTTTTTTGTGTTAGTCGGTTGTGTAGCCTTCATAGTGGCGAAAATTTTGGTTTGTATTGGTCATACTCAATGTTGGTCTATTGTATGACCGAGATATTCGATCTCTACTATCTAATATACACTTTGTGAGTAATTAGCCTATATTATCCTATAACGAGCAAAAATGAATTGTTTGAATGAAATGTATGTTTTTAATATATACTGGCCCTTTTACAAAGAAGTTTTAGTGAATGAACTCACCTTAGCATTTGTTAACTTTTCCCATATTTCTTGAAACACAGTGTTGTTTATAGCGTGCATATGTCTATCACCACACAAACAAACCCTACAATTGTCTACCATGCTGAGCTTAATTAATTATAATTCTAATATTTCTAATTCTGCACTCCACAATCCACAAACCACCAACCACAAACTAATATAGATACACTAATCAAGGCGTTCCACCAGTAGCTCACAACAACGCCCAAAACGCTCAGGTGGACGTTCCACAAGGCAACCGCGATCACAAACTAATATGGATACTACGTATACCGCGATCATTGTGGTCGTGACCAGACCAAAGCGTCACCAATGACGACATAATTTTCGACGACATAACCATACAACGCTCACAACAAACCAAGTCAAAAGTAAATTCAAGTTGTGAGTCTATTATATATATATATGGTTGCGCCGAGGAACACCTCCTTTGTAAATTCTTCCTCCTCATCCTCGCCATCAAGAATAAAGTAAAAGTTTAAATGAAGAATGCGCCAAACAAGAGAATAGATAGAACTGTCACGGCTGTCACCGCATATAAAATACGTAACATATAAAATTGTTGGAACACAAATAAATAAATAAACTGCTACAATTGCATTTATTCAGAAGATCCGGAATCCTAGCGAGATTGTGAACCCTCGGGGGACGTGGCGGCGGACTGGTGGCGAGGTGAGTTTTCCTTCCTTGCTTCTTCTTCCCGTCCCTTTGCCTTCTCCCGGCCATCGCATCGCGCCCACAATATATATACATATATATATATATATATATATACTTTTAATGGAGACAGATGTAGGGTAGTATTCTTAGCCTTAGATCATACCTAGCGCGCTAGATATTTTGTTCGTGGCTACCCCGCAAGGGACCTGGCGTGAAGTTATGTTTGTATGTATGCTAGATACTGCGTTTCACAGGCTAGTCACATGCGCTACTTAGCAACCTCAGAAGTTCGAACTCGAGGCCATCGTAGGTCCGATCGATATGTTGGAAGAACTGTTTCAGGCCTTGCCACATAGCGATGATCATTTAGAAGGTAGTCATCTCTCTCTCTCTCTCTCTCTCTGTCTCGGTGTATAAGAAGAAAATGCTGTGCGTAATAAACTAAAATTAAAACAAAATGTTTAATTCTGTTCCAAGTCCTTTAAAAGTGCTCTGCATAAAGTACAAACATCAACCAGTGTCCTCAGCGAATCCATCAGCCTTACAATGGCCTCGAGCTAGAACCTCTGAGGTTGCCATTACGTGCATTCGATTAAAATGTGAAACGCCGTGTCTATCGCGCCACATTCGCGGCACTGACGGGAAAGCAGACACGCCACAAACTGATGCAGATATTTATAGGAGCACCCGTACCCGGTAAGCCTATGCGTTATCAAAGGTCCGAGTGCCGTGCTTCCGCGCGACCCATCGCAATGGGAAAGAAATTTAAGGGAAGGGATATTAGTGCCGGTCTCACGAGATTTTAAATCCCTGCCAAGTTTCTGCAAAACGTATCAGTCCTGGGTTAACAAAAAAATAAATACTATGCATAATACCAACCTACACCACGTTCCATCTGTAGCTCAGAACGCCTAAAATGCTGCGTTAGCCGTTACACAAGACGACCGCGTTCGTTGTGGTCGTAGCGAAATCGTCACGATTTTCGATCACACAACAACCCATGTCATGAGATGGAACGAATAACACTTCCACACAAATTTATGATTGTAATACCGGCAAGCAAGTGGAACGGAAAAAATAGCCATGATCCATGAACAGGGTCGCTGTGAGCCACAGATGGAACGCGAGTAGTAATTTGTTTTGTGAGAAATGTGAACTGTATATTCCAATGTGGCTGGCCTTTTGGGTTGTCACAAGAACTCCGTTGCATCAAGTTGCATGGCACTAGATAATTACCTACAGTTCAGCTGTGCTACACAAAGGCATAAGAAAATGAAGAAACTATATTGTAAACTAAGCTCTGGCTTAAAGGCCTAGCTCCCAACCCATAAAGTGCCATAAACCTAAATAATACATAATAAGATAATAACAATTAATAATCGAAAATACGTTGTATAGTATCCAATAGTATCCATCCTTGTGTCCTGAAAAAAATTAAAGTTGTTGTGTATTATACAAACTAAAATTAAGCAATACTTAGCATGGCAGACAATTGTACTAATTGTAGGGTTTGTTTGTGTGGTGATAGACGTATGCACGCTATAAACCACACCGTGTTTCAAGAAATATGGGAAAGGCTAACAAAAGCTAAGGTGAGTTCATTTGCTAAAACTTCACTGTAAAAGATCCAGTACATATTAGGGTTTGGGTTTACATATATGTCCCCGGATAATTTCCTGGGTGATTTTAATGGTTAATGTGTTTAGGAATATTTAAGACTTATTTATAACAACTGAAATTGGTTTTGAGTGGAAAAAATACATATTCAATTAATTATCGAAGTTTGAAATTCACGACAATGATCTGGTAATTTTGTCGCCGAGACGTTTTTTGACGGGATTTATCGAAATAGGAGACTATGTATCCGAAATTTAAATATGTGGAGTTTTAAACAGTCGGTTAGGTTAGGTTTTGTGTAGACCAAAGCGCACGAGCCGAGCGAGCGAAGCGAGCGTGCCGCGGTAGCCGCCGGCGAGTGCCAGAACCGATTGGTAACCATTCACTATTTATCTTATATGTACATATATTAGTGAAAAACAGAAGTGAGGTTAGATTGACAAAAACATTAATAACTCAGAAACTACACATTTCCGACACATAGGAGTTGCAGAAGGGGTGAGTTTTCCTCCCCCATCCCCCGCTCATTACTTATGATTCCGGGGACATATATGTAAACCACACCCCATATTAGAACTATACTAGTTCATTTTTGCTCTTTAATAGGATAATATAGATTAAATGTTCATAAAGTCGATATTAGATGTTAGGTGGGATATATGTCTATTTTAGTATAAGTAATGAAAAAGTTATGGGAGGGAGGGATACTTACATCTCCTGCAACACCTATGTGTAGGAAATGTGTAGTTCTTTAGATAGTAATGTTTTTTTTATATAAGTTCACTTATGTTTTTCAGCAGAAGGGGTAATGAAGGCTGCTACTTAGTTGTCAGGTACACTAATTTTTAGTAGCAGGTCGGCGGAGTGGTTAGTGGGAGGGTATACTTACCCTTTCTGCAACCCTTATGGTCTGGAGTTCTTGAAATATTAAGTTTTGGTAAACATAACCTCACCTATTTTTTTCACTAATATTATTGAGATGGGTTGTGAAAGGTTGCAACCAGTGACTAGAACAGTGATTTAGGTTATGTAAGCTTCAAACCAAAGCGTGCGAGAGGAGTAAGTGTACTGCTGCAGTGGCCGGCGAGTGCCTTAACGGAATGATAACTCTTTTTATTTATTTTATATATATGATTTATAATTTCGTGTTTATTGGTTGCCATTTTGAATATTTTCATGGTTGTTCTTGTAGAGTATGTAAATGTGCTCCCCTGTGTTTTTAATTGGTTGTCAACTTTTTTTTGACAGTAGGGGATGTAGTTTTGTTTGACAGTAGAAAGGGTAAGTATTAGTCCACTCCACCACCCTTTTATTTAAAATTCGTGTATTAAACATCTATAACTAGTCAGGCCATAAATACTGTTACATGAAAAGTTTCTTTTTTTCAACTTTTTATTATTTTAAATTTGGAACATGTATATTATTTTAAAAAATTCTTTCGATTTTGCACCATTTCAAATATTTTTTGTGTTCATTATATAATTACAATATGGATTGGGGTGTTGACGTAATAGGATTTCAGTGATCGCCTTGCACAAACTGGGTATGGAGCCGTCGGTCATATTCCAGACACTTCGAAAGCTTGGTATCAGCCATATGTTTATATATCGTACTATCAACAGATACAACAAGACTTCGTCTGTTGAAGACCAGAAAAGATTAGGGTGGCCAGGTGCTGTTAGAACTACAAAGGCTGTTCATGCTATTAAAGCCAGAAGTCATAGAAACCCCATTAGGAAGTAAAAATCTTATTGTGAAAAATGAAGATTATCGCTAGGACTCTGTGGCATATTATTAAAAAAAGACCTGAAGCTCGATGCTTATTGTCGATATGCAGGGCATGCCCTAAATCAATCTTTACAATTAAAGAGAGTGGATCGACCAAAATGCCTTCTGTCTCAGCCTACCTCTCAGCAGTACATTTTTGTAATATACCGTGGACTTAGCAGCAGGGCTCTGGCACCTGGTGACAAGGCACTGACTACCCAAGCCTGGCTAGAAACAAATGTTCCGGACTGTATAAGAGCTGAAGACTGGCCCTCATCTAGCCCAGACCTCAACCTTTTAGACTTCAAATTATGGTCAGTGTTAGAGGACATTGCCTGCTCTAAACGATACGGCGACATTGAGGCTCTTAGAAAATCATTGGAGCAAGCTGTGGCGAAATTTCCCTTGTAAACAGTTCATGAATCCATAGATTTATGGTGAAACAGATAAAGGCCTGTATAAAAGCCAAAGGTGGCCATTTCAAATAGAATATTTTTGTTTTTTGCTGAGACTATATGTAGATGTAAATTTTAATAATATTACATTACTTCATATAAAAAAATGCATTTTCATTTGTAACAGAACTTCTGGCTGGACTAGGTAGGTTTACCCCAGCAAATCTATACATAGACTTCCGTCCCCACCATTAGATTATCCACAGTAAAATGGCCCCATATTTATACTGAACCTGTGTCTTTAAGTTAAGTTATAATGTATGGGGGAACAAGTGATTGTCACAATAATATTATCTGTGCTCTTAATAAATGGGTAATAGTCAATTTCATATCAATTTGTTAAACAGTACATTTTAGTTATATAGATGAACATAAGATTTGTCTTGACTTGTTTGTCCTGAAATATAAGAGTGTTTGACAAGATTCAACATTTTCATGAATAAAACTATTGCATGCAGATTGCCAAAGTAATGTTTTGTATTTTAGTTCAACATTAATGATGGGAAACCACCCTTTGTGTGCTACATATGCTATGCGCAGCTGAGAAATGCACATCAATTGATGCAGAGAGCTTTGAAATCTGAGGAATTGCTCACAACTATCAAGAATAGTGGTTATAAAGTAAGTTTCTATGACTTTTGAAAGCTTTCTTTTCCAGTTTTAATTTTTATACATGGCGCCATACTGGTTTCATTCTCTCATTCATAGCACTTAGAGAGATTGAGTAGATTTTTTATATCTATTGTATAGTATATTTAATTTGACCAGACGTCCCGTTTGGAACGGGACTGTCCCTTTTTAGAGCGACGAGTCCCGGTGTCCCCGAAATGAACTCTGGCACGCAAAATTGTCCCGTTTTTTGAAACCGCGCGAAAATTTGAATAGTCGAGCCGTCCAGACGGAATAATCTAAATGTTTCCACGGACAATCGTTGGGTGGAAGTATTCAAACACTTTCAAGCCAACAATCTTCAGCATGAAAACTTTTCTATTTTAATTGAATATATTTTATGTTTGCCTACTACAAATGCTCCAGTCATAAGAGTATTTTCAAAATGGCCATCTGAGAAGACCCAGTTACAAATTTCAGTTCTAAAAGTGATGTTGATAATTAAGGTGAATATAAAAAAAACGTACCAAGAGTTTCATTCTTACTTAAAAACATCACCAACTATATTAAAGCAAATTTGTTCCTCTGATAAATATAACTAAAATTGACAGTATATATATATTTTAATTCGTAACTTTTAAGTTAACTGACTTTTTCTGAATAAAAAACTTTAAGAGTGTTTTTTTTTATTGACTACCTAATTTAATTAGTTAATTAATCTAAATAAACCAATGTCCCGTTTTGAGTCAAAAAATATATGGTCACGTTAAGTATATTATACTTATATCTGCAGTTCTATAATAATTTGTTATAGTATTTAATACCATAACCAATTTACATGTGAGTGGTGTGGCTGGCCCATGTGTAATCTCTCCACTCATACATAGCAGGCTTCAAGCCAAGCCAAACTTATTTTATGCTAATATGGGAACACCTATCTAAGCTGTTCAGGATAAATAAATTCAGCGTATTTGGCCTTTCAGCATACATGCCAATATTTACTAAAATTTACTACTATAGGGAACATGGAGGAGCTAAGTGTAAGTGAATGCTCAATAGTGCTCACAAGATACACATAAATGGAAACTAGTAACTAATATGTAAAATAAACCAAGAGACTTATAGAGTACTAGCTGTACCGGCAGACATAGTCCTGCCCGGAAAAGCTTCAATCGATATACCGACAGCAGCGCCACCTACCGGGTCCAATTGTGAACCAACTCAGAAACCTTCGGCTCGTGCACAAGAAGTTTGCTAAAGATCATCACATGATCAAATATATAGTTCACGATTCTATAAAGGACATACAGACAAATATTCATTTTTATATATCAAGATAGCCACTGAAGAATAAAACTCAGGAATAAGGAATATATGTTGCAATCAATTAATCATCCATTGGTGCCACCAGTCCTTTTTGTTATTATGTAAAATAACAATTCAACTTCCAATCACGATTTTTTTGCTACATTTCAATTTTAGCACAAACAGGGAACAATATTACTGATAGCCAGTTTGGGAGAAGACTTTGCTTATAAATATACCATTGCAGAAGCATTTCAACTTGATTGTAATGAAATACAAAGAAATTCTTTGGAAGAAATTAAAAAAGAGAATGAAGAAGGTGAAGAGAACATTGAAGAAGAAAATGAAATTGCCATTAAAGAAGAAGAAGACGGTGAGTTGTTAGTATGGACTTAGGCCTACTACATACTTTCAATAGTTATACCACACCACATATCGGAATTACTATTCTTTCTTTGATCCTGTAAGCATATTGTTGTTATTTGTTTACTTATTTTTCTTATTAAAATGATTGGCCCCTCAATTTGCAATACTTGTACTATCTTTTTTTATTATTTCTTGCTTGAGCTCAGTAGATAGGTAGAGGCTATCACACCTGATGGAAAGCAATTACCACCGTCTAAGTACATTTGATCACCTTTGGTGTTCAAATGTCATCTGCTCTCTAAATAAAGACTGGAGCATGTCCAGTAATGCCGGAATCCAACACAAGGTTTTTATGACGGCATACTCTAGACCAGGGTTCGAAGCCATCCAGATAGTCAAATAAGCATGCTCAAGCGTTCTAATACTACATCGAATAATGTTTAGAGGGAGGCTATTTTTGCCAGCATCTGCCAGGGTTCACGGAATGGTCAGGTGGAAGTAACAACGGGAAGTTTTAGTAGGTGCTCCAGTATATTGCAACCTACTCCCACTAGGTTAGGAGCAGGCCGACAGTTACCATACACCACCATTCATTGTTATATAAAAACATTTTCTCAAATTAAACAGATAAACGTGAGGAGGAGGAAACCCTAGATATTGCTGATGATGAGTCTGGCACACATTCAGATGAAACATTTCTGAAGAGTATACTGGAAAAAGAAGTGAGAATTGTTTTGGAGAAAATAGATATGGGTAAGTTTCGACTTTCACTTTCATCCCACCCTTTATAATGAAATATTTTACATACATACATACATATTATCACGCCTTTTTCCTATGGGGGTAGGCAGAGACTAAATCTCCACTTGCGACGATCCTGACAAACAACTTTCGCTTCATTTACTTTCATTAGCCTCTTCATACAATATGCACGTTTATTTGATATGCTTTTTACCTAATCTCGTTTTAACACTAACGACAAAATTGTCATACACTTGTTTTGTGATTCTATTTTCATCCATCCTCTCTACATGCCCAAACCACCTTAACATTCCTTTTTCAACTCTTGTTATTACATCTTCTTTCAATCCACTACGTTCCCTTATTACATTATTGCGTATCATATCATTCATGCTTACCTCACATATACTTCTTAAAGCTCTAATTTCAACTGCATTTATTCTACTTTCATGCTTCTTCTGCCACACCCAACTTTCACTACCGTACATTAGTGTTGGCACCAACACCCCTTGATGGACAGCCAAACAAGCCTTTACAGACACTTTTTGACTTTTCATAAAAGAGTTTAGCGCTCCATTCACCTTATTACCTGCAATTACTCTTCTTTCGATGTCACTTTCATGCTTTCCATCCCTAGTAAACATGCACCCTAGATAAAAAAATTCTTTGACTTGCTCTAATTTTTGGCTTCCTATGTGTATATTACAAATTGACATATTTACGTCTCTTACCATAACTTTCGTCTTGTTCACATTAACTTTCATACCCTTTCTCTCAAAAGACTCGTTCATAATTGTTACCATCTCCTGTTACTCTACTTCCGATGATGTAAGTACGACTTGATCATCGGCGTAGAGAAGACATTTGATAAGTAACCCATTCATTCTTAACCTACATTCGCTTTCTTTTAAATCGTCCAAGCAACTGTCCAAGAATAGGTTGAGCAACCACGGCGACGCTACACAACCCTGTCTAACACCTTTTTCAGTGCTAAACCATTCAGTGTAGGCGCCATTGACCCTTACACAAGCACTGGAATCGATATACAGAGACTTTAGTGATTGTATCAGGTTGTCTGTTATCCCATACTTAGCTAGTGCTGATCACAATTCACTTCTTCTCACTCTGTCGTAAGTTTTCTCCAAATGTATGAATGCGCAGTATACTTTTTGACCTTTGGCCAGAAACTTTTCCCTTATGCATCGTAAAGTAAAGATTTGGTCCACACATCCCATTCCCTTTCGAAAACCCGCTTGTACATCCCATACTCTCTCTTCTGTTACTTTCAATACCCGTTCAATCTTCACTTTCGCATATAATTTACCGACAACGCTGAGAAGGCTAATATTTTTTGCAGTCCTGTTGTGATCCTTTGCCTTTGTAAAGTGGCACAATAACGGCTATGCACCAATCTTTCGGTACGCAGCCACTTTTCCAACACATGTTGAAAAGGCGATACAATATACTTGCAACCAGACCTTACCCAGCCTTTAGCATTTCTACTGTTATCCTATCATAACCCGCAGCCTTTCTTAACTTCATACTATTCAATGCTTTCACAATTTCATCCATAACTATACTATCGCTACTGTTCTCTCTATTATACTTCACATCAATCACACTGTTTTCATCTGCTTTGTCTTTCTCAAACAATCCTTCAAAATATTCTTTCCAGCGGTTTAATATACATTATTCTTCTTTCAGAATGCATCCATTATTGTCTCCGATTGCGTTGAGCTCAGATTAGGCTTTCTTTCCTCTGGCTCTTTTTATAGCCTTCCAAAAATATTTTGTTGTTTTGGAAATCTTCAGAGATTCTTTCATCCAAGTCATCTTTTTGCTCATTCTTTTTCTTTTTGACTATTAGTTTAACATATTTTAGTTTAATATATTTTGCCTCATTTACATCTTCCACTTTTACGTTCTTCAATCTAAAGTCAGCTCTTAAACATAACCAATCTTTCCATGCTTTCTTTTTATCTTTTACTGCATTCTATATTTCCTTGTCCCACGAAACATTATTCACGCATTTGCCTGTTTTTCTTTTAACTACACCACACATATCGGTCGCAACAGTCACAATTTCGATTTTAAAGGCCATCCATAACTCTTCTAACTCGCACATATCATTCATTCTAACAAATTTTTCTTCTAACTTTGCATTATACTCTTCTTTTACTTCCTGTTCTTGCAATTTTTCAACTTTTATTCTTTCTATATTGTATTTTCTGTATATTATTAGATTTAATAGAATGTTGATGCCTCCAAGTTTTAAAAAGATTCTTTATTCGACACATTACTAAACAATGATCTGAGTTGATTCCTGCACCCCGATATGATCTAGTGTCCAGAATGTTTTTCTTCAATCTTTCATCTACTATTATAAAATCAATCATGCTCTTCCCTTTCGCATTTTCCCATGTGTACATATGTATATTCTTGTGACAGAACATTGTGTTCATCACGCACAACTTCCATTCTAAACAGAGCTCAAGCAAAGACTTACCATTCATATTTATTCTTTCATCTCCATACATACTTAGCACCTTTTCATAACCATCTCGTTTCAAACCTACCCAGCCATTAAAATCTAACATAATTAATTTTTCGTTCTGCTTACAAATGACCAGTACATCTCTCAAATGTTCCCAAAACATGTCTCTTTCGTCTGTAATTCTTCGGGAGGGCTTAATCGAGCTTATATCTGTTGGTGCATATGCACCAACCACAAAGAATCGAGACAAACCAACTTTCAGTCTAACCCATACAAGTCTTGAGATAACACATTCATGGTCTTTCACACATTCTTCCATTCTTTCAGAGAGAATAAGGCCTACGCCTTGACTACCTCTATCTGTCGCTTGCACTCCTGACCAATAGCCGTATACGGACCGTACTTAGTGGTTTCACATCCTTTCTGCTTCGTCTCGCTCACACATAACAAATCTATTTTCTTATGTATTCTTTCATTCATCATCTGACATACCTCATCTAATTTACTGTCCATCCCTCCTCTAACATTCATCTTCGCAAAACGGTTATCCACAGCCCGCTTTTCGCCCCCACGAGAACCGAGACGTGACGAGTTGCGAACCGCGTCGCCGCCTTTCGGATTGTTATATTTAGTATGGCATACATATCCAGTGCGTGTTCTCATGGGCATTCTTATTTACTAATACATAGTAAAAAAACAATATTAAAAATACATAGCAATACTAATAATTATAAACATATTTTAAAGTCAAACTACTGAAATATTTTCAACCTTTTAATTCCGTTTCTTTTGCCTCCTTTCCCTCAGACTGCTTGTTTCCTTAGCCATTGTTTTTTCTATTTATTTGTTTGATAGAAGTGTTTAGTAATTTAGTAATAGTGGTTTGGCTCAGTATCGAACATTCGGCTACCGAATGTTCAAACAGTTGTGTTTTGACTGTTTTAAGCGCAAATTTGTGTAAACAATTATAATAATTTCTTTATTAAAATAGCAAGCCGGGAGCTCCCTTCCTCCTATTTTTTTCTAGCCCATTCGAAATTCACTTTACATCTATCTCATATAATAAATAAAGGTGCATAATTTCTGTACAACAGCCTTCGATTTAAATATAATAATATTGGGCATATGCGCGTTTTTTGTTCGCGATTTGGTGTTCAATATTCGCTAAATACCGATAATTTAAAAATGACCATAACGGAATACCAGCCGAATAATCATGTCATCTCGATTTATTATCATAGATCAATGCAATCAATGCGACCCCCAGGGGGTCGCGACCCACACGTCGGAAACACTGATTTATTCTATCTATTAGTTTACATTATAATTTCTTTTTGTATACCTTCTTTCCTTATTATATCTATTTTTTAAAATTTATTTGCATCATTTTTGTATCTAATTATACAGCTGATGCTAATATATGTAAAAACGATGTATATCGCAGATTGTTGTAGGAGATGTTGTGGGTCGTTATTTATAATAGTTAAAATGTAGGTACTTTTAAAATAAAGCAGTTGCAAACGAACTAATGTTGTTTCAATACATAAGATGGTGGCAGCGGTGATTTTAAAGTAAAATTAATAGTTTAAAGTAAAAATAGTTGTTGTAATCGTGTGTGATAGTTTTCTGAAGTGAATTATCATTGTTTATAAATATGGAACACGCTCGTCCACCGTCGGAATTACGTTTGGAAGGCAGCTCCGTCAGCCGGGTTGACGCATGGAAGCGATGGAAAACGCAATTTAGCTTGTTCTTAAAAGCATCTGGGGTGCATAAAGAAGACAAAGTAGTGCAAGCTAGCTTACTTATAAACTTAATCGGGCCCGAGGGTTTCGATATCTACGAGACATTTACGTTTGAAGTTGTAACGGAACGTGATGACGTCAGTGCCTTACCCAAGAGATTTGACGCATACTTTGGAGTTAAACCAAATGTTACCTTGGCAAGATATAATTTTTTTACAAGGAATCAAGAAATAGGCGAATCAGTTAACCAGTACGTCACTGCCTTGAAATTGTTGAGTAAAAATTGTGCATTTCAAAATTTGGAAGAGGAACTTATTCGCGACCGCATCGTTTGTGGCATAAACAGTACTGTCGGTCGGTTGTTGCGAACAGAAGATTTAACACTCGAAAGAGCTGTTAAAATGTGTCAAATTGAAGAAAAATCACATGACAGCCATCAACTACTAGAGAATCGTGGGGCATCGAATTCGTTATGCGTGCAGGTGGATGCGCTCGGCATGCGCGGCGGCGGAGGCCAAGGGCGCGGCTGGCGTGGCCGCCAGTGCGGGCCGCCCGCGTTAACGGCCGTGGCAGGCCGGCGCTTACGAGTAAGTGCTTGCGGTGCGGTGGCCAATGCGGTGGCCAACAAAATCCATAAAATTAAGTTAGTCTTATAGTGGCGAATTTATACCCATCAAGGGAATATGTTATTTGAAATGGTCTTTCAAGAATAATTTATATAATCTTAAATTTGCGATTGCTGATATGGACTGTCAAAGCGTGCTGTGTCTTAAAACTTGTTTACAATTAGGTTTAGTGAAAAGGGTTCACAATTTGAATTTAACCGAAAATGAAGATTTATTCGAGGGGTTAGGCTGTCGGCTGGGAGAGTACGACATCGTGGTCGACAAATCTGTAGTACCCGTGGTCTGTTCCCCACGAAAAGTGACTTAAAAAATATGTTTTGTAATGTTCCGGTTTTGGCGTTGTATGATGTACGAAGTCCTGTGCTAATATCGGTGGACGCAAGCAGCGTGGTGCTCGGCGCCGTACTGATGCAGGGCTGCCGCCCGGTGGAGTATACTTCCCACACAATGACAGACAGAGAAGGTATGCCCAAATTGAAAAAGAATTGTTGGCAATTGTTTTTGCGTGTGAAAAATTTCACCAATACATTTATGGCAAAGATCAGGTTACTATTGAAACGGACCATAAACCGCTAGAAAGCATATATAAAAACCGTTAGATTCAATCCCAGCATGCTTGTAGCGTATGATGCTAAGGCTTCAAGCATATAATTTAACAATTATTTATAAACCTGGCAAATTTATGGACACTTTGTCGCGCGCGCCTCTTCCAGACTTGTACGAAGACAAAATAAGCAGGGCTATATTAAATCAACTAAAGATGGTTATAGATAATGTACCCATGTCTCAAAATAAACTTACTCTCGTAAAACAAAAAACGCTTCAAGACCAAATGTTATCATAGCCTTTAAAGTAAAGTAAGAGAAAATGTGAATTCTCCTGGGCAGCTATTTTTGGGACGTAGATTAAAATGCAGATTGCCTGTACATCCTGATTTGTTAAAGCCGTATAATTGTTACAGAGACATGCAGCAATATCAGGCCTTATTAAGTAAACAAAGAAAGAGTAAAGTAAAGAAACATTATTATGATCGAATTTGTAAGCCATTACCTGAGCTAAATGTCGGCGAGGACGTTTTAATATACGAAACTAATAACCGAAGGATCCGCGTAAAGGTTTTAGAAAAAGCGTCAACTCCGCGTTCATATTTCGTAAAAACCAGAAAGAGTATATATCGTAATCGCCGGCACTTATTAAAAACAACGCCTGTTGCTGACCAAGAGTCAGAAATTAATAATAGCAGGGTACAGGAGAAGTCTGATGGCGAGGACGACATGTTCGTTTCGGGTGAGGTGGATGAAGAATATGCGCCTTCAGTCAACGTGTCTGTTGATAAGCCATATTCGCCACCCTGCACTCGGAACAGAAGTAAAAATCATACTTAAATAAGTATAAGTGTAATTAGTATAATATATAGGTATAGATATTTAGGATATAAGTTTTTACTTTTTATTTTTAGGGGAAGATGTTGTGGGTCGTTATTTATAATAATTAAAATGTAGGTACTTTTAAAATAAAGCACTTGCAAATGAACTAACGCTGTTTCAATACATAACAGGAGCTTTTGTTTCTATTGATAGCTGTATAACTTACTTTAATTCAATACGTTACAAATGCTTCATGATTATTTTTAGTATAAAGTCTCTTCCTGTGTTCGCCTTTTTATATTTCAGAAATCATTTATGCACTTTTCACATAAATTTTATATTTACAATTGTCAATTAGAAAACATACTGCAGTCTGTTGTATTTTCTATGTGTTTCAGGTGCACATGTGAGAAAACGCACATTAAAGGGGGTACTTGGAAATATAAAGAGAATTAAACTCGATCAAACAACTAATGGCAGAAATCTAACATCAGATACCAGCTGTTTTAAACATTTGTCCGCGGATTTGAATTTAGTAATTCCTAAGAGCAAGCAAATTAATTCTGAAGTTTCTCATACTAATGCAGGAAATGAAATATATCTTCCTAAGAATGTTGAAACAGTCCCACCAAGTGCTTCATTAGACGGATGTGAGGAAGAAAATTATTTAAATATTAGTGAACATAAATTACCAGAAAATGAGTTTTCATGTCATACATGTCAGTACAAATGTGCTACAAAATCAGAGTTAATTAGGCACCTTCGTCAACACATTGGGGAGAAACCTTTCAAATGTGATTTATGTGACTTTAGAAGTTCAGAAAAAAAAGTGTTGAGTAATCACATACAATATAAACACACTACAGACACTAACCTCTCATGCCACATGTGCCAACACAAAGGTGTTACTAAAGCCGATTTAAATATACACTTTCGTAAACACACTGGGGAGAAACCATACAAATGTGATTTATGTGATTATAAATCTTCGCATAAATGTTTATTGGTTAATCATATTCAGTCCAAACACACAAATGAAAGGAACTTCTCTTGTCATATATGTCTATACAAATGTGTTACTAAAAGCGAATTAAATATACACTTTCGTAAACACATTGGGGAGAAACCATACAAATGTGATGAATGTGAATGTAAATTTTCACAAAATAGTAGTTTGATTTATCATATAAAGAACAAACACACAAATGAAAGGAACTTCTCGTGTCATATATGTCTATACAAATGTTTTACTAAAGGCGACTTAAATAAACACCTTCGTAAACACACTGGGGAGATACCATACAAATGTGATTTATGCGAATGTAAATTTTCACAAAATAGTGATTTGATTTTTCATATAAAGTCCAAACACACAAAGGAAAAGAAATTTTCATGTCATATATGTCTTTACAAGTGTGTTACTAAGAGCGAATTAATTTTACACCTTCGTAAACACACTGGGGAAAAACCATACAAATGTGGTTTATGTGATTATAAATTTTCACGAAAAGGTAATTTGAATACTCATGTAAAATCCAAACACACAAATGAAAGGAACTTCTCATGTCATAGGTGTCTATACAAATGTGTTACTAAATACGCTTTAAATAATCACCTTCGTGCACACACGGGTGAGAAACCTTACAAATGTGATTTATGTGATTATAAATCTTCGTTAAAAAGTAATTTGAATACTCATATAAAATTCAGACACACAAATAAAAGGAACTTCTCATGTCATAGATGTCTGTACAAATTTGTTACTAAGAGCGAATTAAATTTACACCTTCGTAAACACACTGGGGAAAAACCATACAAATGTAATTTATGTGATTATAATTCTTCACGAAAAGGTAATTTGAATATTCATATAAAAACCAAACACACAGATGAAAGGAACTTCTTATGTCATAGATGTCTGTACAAATGTGTTACTTGGAGCGAATTAAATTTACACCTTCGTAAACACACTGGGGAAAAACCATACAAATGTAATTTATGTGATTATAATTCTTCACGAAAAAGTACATTGAATGCTCATATAAAATCCAAACACACAAATGAAAGGAACTTCTCATGTCATAGATGTCTGTACAAATGTGTTACTGAAAGCGAATTAAATTTACACCTTCGTAAACACCATGCGGAGAATGTGTGAATATCTGATCATAAATCTTCACAAAAAGTATTTTGATCACTCACATATAGTATATACACACAAAGGAAAACAGCTTGTCATGTTATATGTGTCTGTTCAAGTTTGTATCTAAAAGTGAGTTAAATAAACAACTTTGTGAGGACACTGTGGAAAACCATTGAATTTAAAAAGCAACTCATTTCTCTTATTTGTAGATAAAAGCTTACTGTAGTAATAATGACTTCTCATCGACTTTCAATAAATTTGTAACTTTGATAAATATTTTTAATTATGATATATAATTAATTAACTTTTTTAGAGGATCCCCTAATAATATTGATCTAACAAGAATAAAAGCTGACATCGATAACTTTTCTTAATAATTGTTGTAATGTATTTTCTATAAAATAATAGTCGTGTAGTACCAGTAGTCGTGGTAGCGTGATGGTTAGCGCACGCGCCCCTAAATCGAAGGGTGCGGGTTCGATCCTGACCGCAACACATGCACCACTTAGTCAGTTGTCTGACCTAATGTGCATATTGTTACAATCACCACGTGCTAACAACGGTGAAGGGCAACACCGTGATGCAACCTGCCCATCGAAATAACCGGTGTGTCAACCTGCGAAGCCGCCTTGGACAAGCGTGGTGGGTATACTGTCCCTTCCACCTATAATGGGAGGCCTGAGCTCAGCAGTGGGACATTTATGGACTGATATTATATTATATATATATTAATGTTATAATATAATTAAAAGTGTAATTGAAAACGGTTAATAGTACATTATGGTACTAGTGTGTAACATTGGTGATTACCGCCGAGGCGCCATTGAGACTCGAGCCGTAGGCGAGGGTCTTAAGAGAGCCGAGGACGGTAATCATCAATACTCACGTGTATCATACGACGTTTTTCAACACACTTGTTTTTAGTCACAGTTTGATTATGGGTATCATTCTGTGCCTAATTGCGGTGACCATAGAGCCACTTTATGAGCAAGTGTGTTGAAAATGTATATTATGTATAATATCGTGTTTTTTATTTTTATATAAGTCAATAACAGTGTTTGTTTCTAAGTAACAAGCTCAGTGTAGAAAGTGTGTTTAGTCCCATTCTAGAGCTCAAATCATGCAACAAATATATTCAATGTACTGTCATTGAATATATGGAGACATGCAATCTTGGACCAAATAGAGGTTTAGGCAGTATTAAATATGCGGAAACATCCGTGTAACCAAACTTATTATTTCCCGTATGCCTTTTAAATAGCACCATCATCACGTTCGAAAATTTGATGGTTATTTTCATTGAGCTATAATTCCATTATTATTTTTAAACTGCAAGGACTGTTTACATATACCTTAATTGAAACAGGCATATGGTAGTATCCTTAGATCATATACATAGCGCGCTAGATATTGCGTTTCACAGGCTGGTCACATGCGTTACTTGGCAACCTCAGAGGTTCGAACTCTAGACCATCGTAGGTCCGATCGATTTGTTGGGGATCTGTTTGGGGCCATGCTCCATAGCGAATCATTGGTCGGCGGTTTCTTCCTTTTACAAGGTAGTAATCTCTCTCTGTCTCGGTATATAAGAAGAAAATGTTGTGCGTAATAAACTAAAATTAAAACAAAATGTTTAATTATGTTCAAAATCCTTTAAAAGTTCTCTGCATAAAGTACAAACATCAATTGCCACACCACTGCCATCAGCGAATCCATCAGCCTTACGATGGCCTCGAGCTAGAACCTCTGAGATTGCCATTACGCGCATTCGACTAGAACATTGTTTTACAACGCGTGGGTCGAGACCCCCTAGGGGATCGCGAAGCTTCCTTAGGGGGGTCGCGAAGCTTCTATAGCGGAGTTGCAAAAGGTTGGGAAATCTACTGCAGTAGTCTGCAATATCCGTAGATTCATCAAATTGCAAGGACACGGAAGTAATTTTTTTTATTTTTTCTATGACTTGATCACGGACATCAGTCACCATATCGCTTATCCTGCGTTGAATGGTACTGTCAGACAGAGATATAGTTTTGAGTTTTTCGACCTCTGGTTTTCCAAACAATCTCCGCCATATCTAAAGCCGCTGGTAAAATCAAACTGTCAGCAATAGTATTAGGTTTTTCTGCTTTAGATACACGAAGAGCTAGTCGACAGCAACGCTTTCCCATTTGTGCGGGGCGGCCGGCATCGGACGTGGTCGTACACGTATGCGCGTAAATTGCGTTATCTAATGGCGACCACAGAGTACTTTATATATACTGGTATAGAGTCAACAGTTATAATATATATAGTAACGCCCTCTATCGGTATATGGTATTATTCAACGGCAAAAACCATCCAGGGGGTCTAGTGTTATTTTGATTTTTATATTAGACTTTTGGAAATTGCGGGAGTTATAATTTAACTCCTGCAATTCCCAAAAGCCTTTCCAAAAAATGTTTATTTGTTAGTAAATAAAACAACAATTTAGCGGTAGCGTGATTTATTATGTTTCCTTTTATTAAAATATTCAAAGGCATACATTTTCATAACATTATTTGTATCCACATCTAATCTGGTGCCGTTAAGATGATGTACTTACAAGTTTTACCATATCTGGGCACACAACAATCTCTTTCAGAAGAAGCCATAATCCAAGTCATCAGAAAACAAATCGTTAGGCAAATTGGTGTTCAGGGTACGTGATTAAGTCCGACGTGATCACAGAACACTAGTAAACGTGATAAGCGAAGTCTTTGGAGTCCAGGAATCAAACGAAGTTATCGAAAAATAATCAAAACACAAACAAAGTACATACGTTCACGAATGTAACTTGTATCAGTCGGAATGTCATTTTGGTTTTGACATAATTGACATTTTGAAATAAGTTTTTGGTAAATCGACAATTCATCAAAAATCTATTAATTAAAGTTAAAAAGAGCTTTATAATTTGAAAAAGGTGAGGACTAGAATTTACACACTTTAAAATATATTTATTAGCTGATATGGCTTGCAAAAACATAAAAACATATCTAATATTTCTTAAACAAGTATTAAAACAACTGCGTATAAAGAAACATATTATATTCATTCAATTGCTGATTAATTTGAGAACAGTGACATCTACTGCAATACCTACCCACTAATAGAACGCAAAAAAATCTCTAAGAAAAAATAATTGTACTGACTGTTAGGACACTGATGGCGACGCATTCCATGTAAAAATGTGTTGTACGTACTTAATTATGTCTTTAGTCGAACCCTAATTACAAAAATTAATAAATATGTTTGATTAAATATTTGTCACAAAATAAAATACATGAAAAATAAATAATATTAAAAAAAAATAAGCTTTTATAGAAAATCCAACAAAAATAGAAAATGAATTTTTGTAAATTTGAATTAAAAATAGTGTAAGAAAAATGGGGTGCTTTTCAGGATATTATCAAAATAACCTTTCTACTCATAAAATATTTATAACTATTATGTATATGCACCCCCCGCTTTTTTTTTTACAACAAAATCGTTTTTTCTTACACTATTCTTAATTCAAATTTGTTAAAATTCATTTTCTATTTTTAGTTGAATTTTCTATAAAAGCGTATTTTTTAGTTGATTTTTGTAAAAAGGTTATGAAATACAAGCTTTTGAGATCCTGCATATCATGTAGCAGCAGAGTGCTAGCCAAGACAAGTAAAAAGAGCCTAAACACGACGGCTCTATCTTGTTTAGTACAGGAGTTCCTATAGCCACCTTCCGACTCCATCATCAAATCAGCTCCATGGTACCATATTATTGCATTGTCACGCGATATACACATACGTGCTAAATTTCAGCTCAATCGGAAACCGGGAAGTTGATCAAATTTAACTTGAAAGATTTCGTTACATACTAACATACGTATGAAGCCAATAAAAGCGTATTAAAAAGCAACGGGTAGGGGGGTCGCGAAATATTTCTTCATACTAAAGGAGTCGTGTCATGAACAAGGTTGAAAAACACTGGACTAGAATGTGAAACGCAGTGTCTACCACGCCGCATTCGCGACACTGAGGGTAAAATAGACACGCCACAAACTGATGCAGATATTTATCGAAGCATGACGCCGATACTTACCCGGTAAGTATCTGCGTCATCAAAGGTCCGAGCGCCGCGTTTCCACGAGACCAATCGCAATGGGAAAGAAATTTAAGGGAAGGGATATTAGTGCCGGCCTCACGAGATTTTAAATCTGCCAAGTTTCTGCAAAACGTATCAGCCCTGCGTTACAAAAAAATTAATAATATACATAATACCAACCTACATCATGTTCCATCTGTAGCTCACAACGCCTAAAATGCTGCATTAGCCGTTACACAAGGCGACCGCGTTCGTTGGGGTCGTGGCGAAATCGTCACGATTTTCGATCACGCCACAATCCGTGTCATAACAGGTCTACAAGAGTTTATGATTGTAACGTCGGCAACAAGCTTGTTTGGTCGGCTAGCAAGTGGAACGGAATAAATAGCAGTCATGAACGGGGTCGCTGAGAGCCGCACCCGCAAGTGGAACGTAAGTAGTAGTAGTAGAATTCGCCACAAACGCAGGCAAAGGAATCTTAGTGCATACAGCCAAGTCTGATTTATAAATCTTCGTGTAGTAGCGCAGTTGTATTGTAGGCTACAACCGACGCCATTCAACGGAGTTCTTGTGACAACTCAAAAGGCCACATTTGACTATACAGTTCACATTTCTTACAAAAACACATAATCACTACTCAAAAACCTATATCCTACAATTATTGTTCATTTTAGAGAATTTTTACACATTTTTAGAAAATAAAACTGCACAGCGCAACGTCGCCTTTCAGTTCCCGCCAATAACTAGGTGGAAGATAACCTATGCGATGATTACTATAACCTAAATAACTTATACGTGGTACATGGATTTTTTGGCGGGAACTAAAAGATTTTGTACTGTGCAGTTTTATTTTTGTAAAAATGTGTGAAATTACTCTGAAATGAACAACAGTTGTTGGATACTAATAGTTTTTGACCAGTAAATTATGTGTTTTGTGAGAAATGTGAACTGTGTAAATAAATTGCGTAGACAGATGGTGTGTACATGCTCTAAAGTTCGCAGAGCCTATGTTCACATTTACCGAGTTACACCGGCCGTATTATACGTTGAATGGTCTTTTGGGTGGTTACAATAACTCTAGAGCTATAGATAGACAAGAGCTATGAATGTCAAAGAAGCAAGTCAGGTGCGTAAGAATAAGCCTGAATGGTGCTCTGTTGTTCGTGCCTATCCCGCAAGGCACCTGGCGTGAAGTTATGTATGTATGTATGTACAATAACTCAGTTGAATGGCATTAGCTGATTACCCTACACTTCAGCTGTGCTCTGGTTGAATGGTCTAAGGCTGTGCTCAGCGTTGCCAGATATACAGATTTATCTGTATTTATACAGAATTTTAGCTTCTATTACAGATTTGACCTTATTTTTATACAGATTTTTGATGATAAAATTAAAAAATAATTATACATCTATAGCTGTATTAAATTCGCACTTTTTGATAGTAATAATAAGTACAATATGTTCAATCATCATGTATCATGTCAACTTTACGTAAGGTACAACGGGAATTCCCCGAGACGTATCTACTTGAGAATGATGGTCAGATATCCGACCAGGTTATTTAGGTGAATTTTGCAAAAGAAACTCTTTACATTTTGACCATTTGCTTTGCTCATTCGGGCATATCGGAATTTTTGGTAGGTATTTCATACTTGAATACTCAGTTATGATTATTGGTCAGTTGTAAATGCTGTGATTATACCTACTGCAATTTTTTTCCAAACATTATACAACAGGCAGATTTAAAAACATTAGATAATGAATGCCGACATTTGAGAATGAATAATAATCTTTTGGGTTCCAATGAAGAAGATCCTGAAGTTTTCTGGCAACATGTTTCTTGTACACAAAACAGTGACGGAAATTTTATATATCCGACTCTAAAGCAGCTAGTTACCACTTTATTATGCCTCGCCCACTCCAGCGCTCCAGTAGAAAGGATATTTTCTTCAATAAACTTAATCAAAAGTTCAAAACTAAAACACGGAAGTTCACGGAACCATTTAAATACTGAGACAACAGAGGGTCAATAGCAGACCCAACAAATACAAACAAACACAAACAAATAAACATTTTTTGGAAAGGCTTTTGGGAATTGCAGGAGTTAAATTATAACACCCGCAATTTCCAAAAGTCTAATATAAAAATCAAAATAACACTAGACTCCCTGGATGGTTTTTGCCGTTGAATAATGCCGTATACCGATAGAGTGCGTTCGTATATATATTATGACTGTTGACTCTATACCAGTATATATAAAGTACTCTGTGGTTGTAAACTAATATCTGGCTTAAAGTCCTAGCTGCCAAGTGCCAAGCCATAAACCTAAATAAAATAAAAATTAGAAACCTGTAGTTTCCACTTAGTTTTTAGAGTTTTTACCATAATTAATAATTTAAAATATTAGTTATGATCGATTTCCAAAGTCATTAATACCTAAATATATTAATTTGAAGACAGTATTTAGTTTTAGTGAATTTAACTCATTTCATTTATTATAATGGATTTTTCAAAAGTTTGCCGTACGTGTTTAAGCACCAAGTCTTTAAATCCGATTTTTAAGAACCAGAACTGTTTTACACGTTATTCTACCGCTGTTTACATTTCTGCTGGTATTAAGGTATTTATAATACGTCAATTTTGTTTGTATTGGTCTTTGGGTTCCGAGAGTAACGACTACATTACCCTTACATTGCATTTTTATCCGTGCTGGAACGGAGGAAGAATAATATTTCCTGCGTTGGGGCGGGTTGTCGTAAAAGGCGACAAAACAACCCACAGCCAGGTGGTAGGGCATTCGCCCGACTGGATGGCTACCACCCCTGGTCTAAAGTATGTCGCTATAACAACTTTGTGTTGTGTTCCGGCATTAGTTACAGGTTCCAGTCTCTCTCAAGAGAACAGCAGCGCATTTGTAGAAACTTTGGGTGTGGTTTACATATATGTCCCCGGAATCATAAGTAATGAGCGGGTGAGGGGGGGGGGGGAGGAAAACTCACCCCTTCTGCAACTCCTATGGCGAGGAAATATATAGTTACTGAGTTATTAATGTTTTTGTCAATCTAACTTCACTTCTGTTTTTCGCTAATATATAAGATAAATAGTTAATGGTTACCAGTCAGTTCTGGCACTCACCGGCCGCTGCCGCAGCACGCTCGCTTCGCTCGCTCGGCCCGTGCGCTTTGGTCTGCACAAAACCTAACCTAACCGACTGCTTAAAACTCTACATATTTAAATTTTCGGATACATACAATCTCCTATTTCGAAATATCCCGTCAAAAAACGTCTCGGCGACAAAATTACCAGATCATTGTCGTGAATTTCAAACTTCGATAATTAATTGAATATCGACGGTTAAAAGGTAATAGGGTATAAGCGACAAAAACTAAATTGTTCAGGAGAGCAGTTTAAAGTTTAAAATTTCAGAAAAATGGATATAACTTTTTCATTTCTTGTCATATTGTGAAAATGGAAACAGCTCTAGAATAAAAAAAAATTAAAGCATTAAATGGTAGTTTTATTTATTTGATTCCACATTGTTTTATGTGGTTTAATGTCACTTAAATCAATTGATCTTATTTTCTTTATGGAGTAATTTGGCATAAGTTACATCTGTATTGAAAAAAACGAAGGGTAGAGTAGACTTAGCTACATTTGACATCCTTATATCAAGAGGTAATAAGGCATAAGTCACATGACTGCAGAATAACATAAAAGGGTAAAAAGTATAAGTGGTAATTCTCATTATTATACCAAAAGGTAATGGAGCATAAGAAACAGTGTTTAGCAAAAAAACCAGTAGGATGTTTGTAAACTTAAACTTGTAAATGGTAGTAGGGTATAACTGACGCTTAATGTCTTTGATGACAATGATAAAGAGGCATTAGTTCCAGCTTTCAAAACAGGTACTAATGGTAAACAGTAGTATACGCCTGGAGCCTTTACGGCAGTAAAAAGTAAAAATGTATTACCGACTATAGCCCAAAAGTGATCGAATTTTTACAGAGGTACAAGCGCCTTTAGAGTAAAAAAGGCCCAAAATTCGGTCGGTTAAATGAATTGACACTTCAAAAACTCAGTTTTTTGCTTGGGCATAAATGACACGAAAGTCATTGTAGCGCCATGGGAGTGAGCGCATTCGAAAGAGCAAAAAATTTAAGTAGGATGGCATTCATAACTCATTTTCAACCAAAATGTCTCTTATGCCCTTTACCTTCTAACCGTCGATATGTATTTTTTCCACTCAAAACCAATTTCAGTTGTTATAAATAAGTCTTAAATATATTCCTAAACACATTAACCATACAAATCATCCACGAAATCATCCGGGGACATATTTGACAGGTCCCTAGATGGTTTAAATCCGCAATTAGAACTGGTAGGTGGCGCTGGGATCAGGTCCTAGATTGTTATTTTTTCTGACCAATACAATATCCGTGGCTGCTAGTATTTTATAAATTAGAATCAAAAACATAAGCAATTGTTTTCTAAATTAATAGATCATTGTTATGAATTTTAATTGGCCATAATCAAGTAAAAACCTTTCTTCTGGACCAAAAACAGTTTTAGTTGTTATGAATAACTCTTAAGTATATTCTGAAACTTATATCACCATTAAACTCATGTATATACCAAACATCTATAGCCACCAACCCAAGTGGCTAATTTATCTGATCAAGTATTTATATATGTATTGAAGATTTTTAACTATCCAACAGGAAATCTTTAATTTTTTGTCATGAAAAGTGTCCTATTTGTCGACAAGGGATATATGATACCACCATCGTTTCAGAGATTTGCCCATACAAACAGAGAAACAAACAATTTGATAAAATCGAAATTAGTTCACTTCTTACATCATTCAATTCCACTTGCTTTTTAGCATTATTTTACATTGTACAGAAATTTGACTGTAGAGGTTTTATTATATGTTTAGATTGTACTTTCAGGTTGTACAAAACGATGGTCTACCACAGAATATGTGTTCAACATGTATTACATTCCTCAACAACTCTTTGAGATTTCGAAAACAATGCAAGAATGCAGAGAATCAACTCTTGAATGTAAAAAATATATCAATGGAAAACTGCGATTTAGTTGATAGATGTAAGGTAAGTTTACTTTCATTGTGTTCTCTGCCTTTTTACATACTACACACAGCACCTTTAATTTGGTTGGCGTAATCTATTTTGTTCTATTTTCTTCGCAATGACTGCGATTGTTTAATCTGCCTGCAAACACTCTGTTTCCTGAATAGATTCTATTCTATTGTGGCAGACAGAATCAGCCCCCCTTGACGTCTCTCGTTCCCCCAAACCCTGCTTACTGTGGATCTGTAGCTCGCTCCGTTAGCGACTAAGCACCTTCATTTTTGTAATGAATAAAACATTTTTTATTTTGATTTCTTTTTTTATATTATTTTAGTTTTATTAAGAAGAGGAATAAAACTATTCTGTAGTAAATCTGATCTAAAATATCATATTTTTATTAAAATAAATTTTCTATGCCTATTTTTGCTATCTATTATCCCGTAAACATAACCTCAAATAAAAAAATAATAACGACCCACAAAGACCAATTCACACCTGCAGTTTATTACCTTCCCGCATTTTGACTTCTTTTGTTTACTTTGTGTTTGTAATTGGAAAAGCAGCCCATTGTGTATTGTAATCTTTATGATAGTCATTAGCCAGGTGTGGCAATCGGAAATTATTGTTACATGGTCGAGTATTGTGTCGAAACATTTTGTTTTTGTACAGTATAAAGCAGTGCCTGAACGGAGGAGTGAGGTAGTCAAGCGATAACTAGCAGCGTGGCAAGACGTGTGTACATGCGATGATCACGTTTGTACTGGTTGTTTTCAGTTATATTTGTAACTGTATTATAACGTGTTTGTATAGTTCTAATAAATGATATAGTAATTCCAACGGCATTTTAATTCAAGTCCCATAACTCGTAATAATAAAATGCTGCGCTGAAAACCGTTACAACTTAAGTAGTGTTGCCACCCAAAAACTCATATTTCTTTTCAGAGTATAAAATCAGAGGTGCACTCCACAGATGATCAAGAAATCGATACAAATTACACAGATAATGACAGTGATTCCATAGAGGAGAAACATGATGTAGTGAAATTGGAAAATTTTAATAATATTCATGAAAACAATGAAGAGAGTGTCAATATGAAGATTCCTACAGGTAATTTTTGAAGTGATAACTTCTTATGGGTGGGTAAACCTCTTCGTTACGTAACGCGTTAAGGCGCCAGTATGTCTGGCTTCCATTTCTCACGCAAGTTATCACTTCTGTCGGGCGTTCCGAGACACACAGTTTTTATTTTATTTTAATTAGGACTAAGTAGAATTATTTTCTCCGTGCAGTTTGGGTCATAAATCAAAGCTCGGCCTCAGCCCGGCTAAGGCGATGAGCATGTTGCAACGCCATTGTCGTTAAAAACTCATTCTAATCAAAGAAAGATCATCATTATCATTTTTTATGTTAATTTAAACTTGGATATAAGAATTTATAATATTTTCTTAAGTTTTCGCGTCTTGTACACATAATAAAACTACGTTTTAACGGTTTTAAGCGCGGTAATTTATTTTATTTAGGTTTATCCGACGTTTTCACGGCAACTGAAAAGCGGCCGAAACGTCGGATAAACCTAAATAAAATAAATTACCGCGCTTAAAACCGTTAAAACGTAGTTTTATTATAAGTATTTATTTTTAATATAGGTAACTTGTTATATTCTAAACTTTTTGTACTTACAGTTTTTTAATACATAGATACCTAATTAATAATTTATTTTAAATCATTATTTTCTTATTTTAATAAATGCGTTGTTTTATCTATTTTTTTCTATCATTTATATCACTAACCCACAAAATGACAATACTAAATACACTATCGATAACGCTTATCGACAACAATAATGCGTATCACTATGCATGCCCATAAGACCCGTGAGTGGAAAAGAGAGCGAAATACTCGCTTCACCGCTCCGATTATTTATGACCCAAATTGCACGGAGAAAATAATTCTACTATAGCTGGGCCCGCGACGTAGTTCGCGTAGAATTTGCCTATAAAACCACCCGATTTTGAAACATACTTCATTGTTGCCCCTCTCGTATTGGTCTTAGCGTGATGGTATTGTTACATACTGACAAAGAACGCACACCTGGCTGTCGTAAAATGCAGTTTATTGCCTTTCGGCATTCGGGGTTCTTTTGTTTACTTTGTGTATAAAATTTAAAAACATCCTATTGTTATCCTACTTAGTTTATGGCTGTCATTAGTGTCGAACTTATCCTTTTTTATTGCATTGCGTCGAAACTTGCCATATGTGCGGATAGGGACGGACTATGCGCGTGTTATTGAATCGTGCAGTTCGTACTAACTGTGACCAGTTATATCTGTACCTGTGATATTCGTGTTTGATAGTTCTAGTAAACTATAGTAATTCTAACGGCATTTTGATTCGAGTCCCGCGCTCGTAACAATATTAATTCCAGCACGGCTCTACTACATCTAAATTAATTTACAGCAAAGAAGAAGCAAAACACTGAACGGATCAAGTGTCAACTTTGCTATCAGAGTCTCTCGATTAGGAGTATTGCAAATCATATGGCGAGAAGGCATCCTGGGGTCGATGGCCATTTCCTTACATGCAGGGTAAGTTCGATATGTCATGTCAGAGATTCTCAAAGTATTTTAATAACAATAATATAATAATAATTCATTTATTTCAGATATTAATAATAAATTCATATTGTACAGTTTTATATTTTAAATTATGTGACTGTTAACAATTTAAAAAAAAAATCTAATTAGTCCACAACGATACTACTAACTAATTAAAGAAATACTAGGGCATTACACCAGCGTCTCTATAATTATTATAAAAGTTCCTACTCCACGGCACGAAGGGACATGCATACCAAATTATTTCAGTTATGGTCCATTATGGACTCCGCCACTGGGCAGCGAGGCGGCAGACAAACAAACAAACTCACTCACACGTTTAACTGGGTGTGCAGTTGCACCCATTTACGTAGCAGTGGCGAGTCCCATCGATCTACAAAAAGACAGTACTTACTACCTACACTTACTATTTCTAATATTTTACGCAAGAGACACCCATTTCCATTGCTTTAAAAATTCTATCTCAATATTTTTTCCCCTGTTCATACAAAATACAGTGAAACCTGGTTAAGTGAGACATCAAGGGACTTGTAAAGTGTGTGAAAGTACAATAATGATACAGGAAGTATCATAAAGTATCACTAAAATATTATTTATTCTCATTAAGTTGGTACATGTCACGCAAATTATACAGTATCTTGAAAATAAGATGAAAGAGCTTGTCAATAGGGGTCGATTATTAGACCTTGTTGACCCCCAAAATCAGGTTCCGTTTATGTCGACCCCAGGGGGTCGATATCGACTACTTTGGGAATCCCTGTGTTAAATCATAGATTCTCTGTTTGTTATTGAAGGGCATTGCAGTCGGTTAAATATTACAACAGATTCAATTCAATCAAACATATTGGTACGAGTTGCAGGATTGGAATTAAAATGCTGTTGGTATTATTATAGAGTTTATTAGAATTATACAAACACGTATAACACAGGTGCAAATATAACCGAACGCAACAAGTCCAAACGTAATGCAGAAGATCTTAATTCATATACACGCGCAAAGTCCGTCATTAAATAGATTACCAAAAGTACACAAGTCTTGCTTCGCTTTGGTTATCGCTCTACTGCCTTGTCCATCAATCGAAGCATTGCTTTATACTGCACAGACGCAATATGGCTGCCCGGCCGCTCGTAACGAATTTCCTAGAATCACACCTGGCTAATGACTGCCATAAAACATTACAATACAAGTCTAATATTATCTTAGCCGCTATAAACAAATGACGTCATACGAGTTTCATGATTTTTTGATACCTCCCCCTTCCTCGTGAGACCCCTTCCTTCTTAGTCTGACATCACGTAGTTTGCAATTTTACATCAAGAAATTGTTAAATTTAACAAATTTTCCGTGATTAGTTTATTCCAATTTTTTAAAATATTTTAAAGACTATATACACTCCGAGATGGAATTGGAAGTACAGTGTAAACTCTATATAACGACACTGAAGAGACTGTGCATTTTATGGCATTATAGAGAGGAAATCGTTAAATGGAGAGAAGTCTGTTTGTTTTGTCTGACATCTTTTGCTGCACCAGTAATATTGTTGTATTTTTACTTATTTTATTAATTAAGGCATCTTGGTGATAAAGGAAGTACTTAGAAATTTTTGATAAGCATGATGCCGATAGTCGAGTTAATTACGGGTTAGGATAATAAAACGATAAAAAGACACAGTTGCGCAGTTTTTACTAATTTTGGTAACTTAAAAGGTGCTTTTTAGCACTTAATTTATGTTATTGAGAGTGGGTGTAATGCTATATAGATTGTATCATTTTATGAAAGACAATCTAAACCAACCAAAGGCAAATGATTTCGACGCTTAAAGGAGTTTGTCGTTATATCGAGTGACGTTACATGGAGTTTACAATGTACTTTGAATTGTAACATCACAAAATTTAGGACCTTCCTATCCCTTGTCATACGATCTCACACTTTTGGACCCCCTCCCCTTAACTTGTGACGTAATTTATGATTATTACTAAAGCGCGAATAACGGGAATGAGAACAATTGGTTTAATATTCATTATTGCCATTTTTTGTGACTTTTTTCAGTATTGCAAAATGAATTATGACACAAAGGAGTTATTGATAGAACATGTTAAAACATGCACGGCGAAGAAGAAACGTAGATCTACTCATGAAACGGTAAGAGTTCCATATTTTCCGGATGTGCGCAATTTCAACTAATGCCTTACCCTTATAGAACCGTCTAGTTAGTATATGAAAGAAAGTACAGTGGCCAAAAAGAGAAGCAAATTAATAGGGGTGCCACTTTCACATTTATCTAAACTGTCATAACTCCAATTCCAAAAACCGTTACCTTAGCTTATGATGTTTTTTGAAACTTTATTTTCTATTTTTCTTAACTTAGCTGTTTACTGTCCACGTTGTACTGTACTCCTTGTTTATTTTACTTGTTATTGATTTCATTATACCTAGAAATAAGTTTTTTTTAAGTATCCTCTCAGTCAGGTTGCCTGGAAGAGATCGCTTTGAGCGATAAGGCCGCCTTTTGGTTTGCCGTTACATTGTTGCAATTTATTTATTCTGTAATAGTTTATTTGGTGAACAATGAAGTGTTTTCTATTCTATTATATTCTAACTCCAATATTATGTCAAGGGTAATTTTGATACTTCCTGGTAATTTTTAGTACTATGTTAAACATCGTACAAGTATCAAGTTGTTTTATTTACGACTTAAGCATTCTGTCAGCATAACCTGTGTTGTTTACTTTAATAATGTTACGTATTTGTGGGGTGTAGATTTAAAATGCTGTCGGAATTGTTATGAAGTTTATTGCAAGTACACACACGTAATTCACAGTTCTTATAAACCGTGAAGCAGAAAATCGTAATGACATAAATCGCACAAAGCAAGGTGTGCCGTTATAAGATACACGTGCCTTAAGAACAGCAGGCAACACCTCGATCGCAGTTAAACCTCAACTAACGCAGTCCCTGACCGACCGAAATATTTCAATTGCTAAATAGCCTAGCAACTTGCCCGCTGGTACCTGGAATCCTTTATTTGTAAGATTTATGGCTTCTAAGAATGCGCATTAAATGCAAACAATGGAAAGAAGGATTTATGTCTTACTGAGAGGCGTAAAGGGGGATTAGCGCGAATCATTCAAATTCGAAGGGGAAATAAAACACATAAAAAGGACCGGTTAGCAACAATAATAATGACTAGAGTTTTGTAAACAAGAGGTCTAACATCCTGTAATAAGTAATAGAATGATTATTTGATTTAAAAAACTAAACGAACCATTACAAAATTGTCATGAAAAATATTTTATAATTAAAAATTTTTTTTTTTGCAATAAATATTTATATAATATTATTTTGTCAACCCTACTGAGCATCGACGCGTGATATCATGAGGCTATCGGCAAACCTGCGCACGGGTAGTAGACATATTTATTTCTTACCTGCCTTAAAAATAATTTAATAATCTACCTTTTATTTCTTTTTGTAACTTTTTGTTTTCGCATACTTGTACTTAAATTGTTAATACTGTTACGCGCTACAGAACTCTAATTAAAATAAATGCCGTTGAAATTACTATAGAGTTTATTAGAACTGTACAAACACGTATAAAACAGGTACAAAATAAAACTGGATGCAACCAGTTCACACTGCACTGCACGAGAACTCCGTGTCACTATGTCGCTAATCGAAAATACTACACGTCTTAATCTTATTATAGTCGTCGTTTGACCGCCCCACCCCTCTTTTCGGGCATTGTTTTATACAGTACAAAAAAATCGACTGCGTGCCAGTGCACTGCTCGACGCTCGGAAACACCATTGAATATCCGATAAATAATAATTTGCACATCTGGCAAGCTTCGGTGCAATGAACAAGGATCAAGTCGTTCGAAACTATACATACACGTCGTTGTGCTTAAGCCTCTGGAAAGGACTAACACCTAAGAGACAGGTTTGTCCTACTTTAGGTGTTAGTACCCAGTCTTAATTTTAAGTAAAAATGTGAAAAATGTAATTTTGTTCACAATAAGTTTTATTAGGCGTGTGTGTAAAACAATGATATATTTATCCATTTAGTGCAAGGAGATGACAGAATGTGATATATGCAAGAAAACGATGCAGAAAGCAAGTCTCAAGATGCACAAAGCCATCAAACACGCAGGTCTGGGACCAGTCTGTGAGGTGAGGCACTTTTATATTACTTTCTCTCTCTCTCTCTCTCTCTCTCTCTCTCTCTCATATCCACATAAAAATCATAACACACGTAGGATAAGTCTACATATAAGAAATCAAATATAACGTAAACTCTATATAACGAACTTTGTATTTTATGGCGTTAAATGGAGAGAATAATATATTTTTGTCTGACGTATTTTGCTAGACCAGTAATTTTGTTGTATTTTCTACTTATTTTATTAAATTATTGAGGCATCTTGGTGATAAAGGAAGTACTTAGAAATAGAAATCTCGGTATGCATGATGCCGACAGTCGACTTTATTACAGGCTAGGATAGTAAACCGATAAAAGAACAGCTCCACCGCATTTTGCTGATTTTGGCAACTGAAAAGGTATTTTTTATTACTTAATTGTTGTCGTTATTGAGAGTGGGTGTAATGCTATACAAGTATCATTGGAAGACAAGCTAAACCAAGTGATTTCGAAGTTTAAGGGAGTTTGTCGTTAAATCGAGTGCCGTTACATGTAGTTTACACTGTAATATTGTAGCGTGTGTCTGTCTTCTTATTCTCTAGCACTGCGGCCGTCGTTTCGGGAACAAGTTTCGTCTGAACGAGCACTACAGAGCGAAACACGGCTATGAGAAGTTCAAATGTTCGTATTGCGAGTTTCAAAGCGCCGCTGTGATCGCTATGCGGGTATGTTTACAATACAGCCCTCTTTACTGTACACTAACATAATAAACACACGTTTGTTTGTATACAATTTTCAACACATGCACGCACACATGGATATAGGCACTTATTTAGCAACTCACACTGTCTGTTAAGTATTTTGTTAGCAACTCACTGCTGTTTGTAAAGTACTTTGTTAGCAACTGACACTGTCTGTTAATTATTTCGTTAGCAACTCACACTGTCTGTTAAGTATTTTGTTAGTAACTCACACTGTCTGTAAAGTATTTTGTTAGCAACTCACGCTGGCTATAAAATAATTTATTAGCAACTCACGCTGCTTGTAAAGTATTTTGTTAGCAACTTACTGCCTGCTTGTAAAGTACTTTGTTAGCAACTCACTGCTGCTTGTAAAGTATTTTGTTAGCAACTTACTGCTGCTTGTAAAGTATTTTGTTAGCAACTCACTGCTGCTTGTAAAGTATTTTGTTAGCAACTCACTGCTGCTTGTAAAGTACTTTGTTAGCAACTCACTGCTGCTTGTAAAGTATTTTGTTAGCAACTCACTGCTGCTTGTAAAGTACTTTGTTAGCAACTCACTGCTGCTTGTAAAGTATTTTGTTAGCAAATCACTGCTCCTTGTAAAGTACTTTGTTAGCAACTCACACTGTCTGTAAAGTATTTTGTTAGCAACTTTACTTGTGTGCAATAAAGATTATTCTATTCTATTCTAGGTGGTAGGGTGGGTTAGCATAACACTGTACGTTGAACATAGATTTCGAAGACATAGAAACTTAAAGTAAAAGATATTCTCTTTAGGTAAATTATTTTTATTTATTTTTTAATTACTCTATAGAATCACGAGAGACGCCATCGTGGTGAAAAGCCGTTCGTTTGCGAAACCTGCGACGCGAAATTCCACGCGGCGTATTTGCTCGCTCAACACAAACATTCGCATCGTGCGGAGAAAATTCACAAGGTGCGGTTTTTTTTTTTTATTGCAGGAGATCAGCAAACAGGCAGACGGCCCACTTGATGGACAGCGGTTACCATCGCCTATGGACATTTGCAACACCAAAGGTGCTACGAATGCGCTGCTGCTCTCTTTAGGGAGCCTGGAACCTGGTCACTAATGCCGGAACACAACTCAAGGTTGTTTTGGCGACATACTTAAGACCAGGGGTGGTAGCCATCCAGTCGGGCAAATGCCCTACCACCTGGCTGTGGGTTGTTTTGTCGCCTCTTACGACAGGCCGCCCCAACGCAGGAAATTGTATTCTTTCTCCGTTCCTGCACGGATAAAAGTTTTCGCGAGTACCCTAACTAACCCTATTAATATTATAAATGCGAAAGTAACTCTGCCTGTCTGTTCCGTTTTCATGGAAAAAGCTACTGGACCGATTTGGCTGAAACTCAGTATATATATTTTCGATGCTGAGAATGAACAGAGAATATTTTTTATCCCGAAACATGGGCTAGTTTCCGGGATAAAAATATATTTGTCTTTTTATTTGTTATCCTTTTATGGAAAGACTATTGGACCGATTTGACTGGAACTCGGTATATATATAATTTTATTAATACCAAGGGTTACTTTTTACTCCGGATAATGGGATAGATTTATGTAAAGGTTATCCCGGAAAATAGGATAGTCCACTTGGTCTTCTGGCTCCACTGGGTCCTCTTGGTCCCATGAACTCCCATGTTATCCATTTTGTCATTTATATAATTTACAGATAGACGGGGTATAGTTCGCCAGGTCCCTTGCGGGGTAGGCACGAACAACAAAGCGCCACACAGGCCCATTCTTACACACATCACTTGCTTCTTTGACATTCATAGCTCTTGTCATGCACGCTCGTCTGTTCTTAATCAATTTGATCATGGAAGATGTGTCGTGGCCTTCCGCGACTTCTGCATCCATACACTTTTGGCATTGTATATCAGTTTAGTCATTCTTCCATCATACATTCTTTCCACATGCCCGAACCACCGGAGCATACCTTTCCTTTACAAATTTTAATTTTTTTTTAAATACTCACGTGGCGCCGTGTTCCGTTAGTGCGACCAATGCCCGGCCAGCTTTAAGGCGAACAACAGCCTGCACATGCACAAGGCGACGTGCCACAGCGCGGCGCTTTACAAGTGCGCGATGTGCGCACGCGCATACGCCTGCCGGCACTACGTCGTCAAGCACATGCGCCACGTGCACAAGTACAGGTGGGACATTGTCGTTTCGTTGCTGTCGAAAGAAAGAGAAAGAACTACAATAAACACCACTTAAACTCTTTAAATAATAATAATATTTTCTTAAGTTTTCGCGACTTGTACACATAATAAAACTACGTTTTAACGGTTTTAAGCGCGGTAATTTATTTTATTTAGGTTTATCTAGGCATGTTTTGCTGAAGAGTTTCTTGAGCCGCTTCTTCTCTTCAAGCCACAACATGTTGTGAAGCGGTGGTAAATTAGATTAGGCTCCCATAGAGTAAATAATATCCATAAACAAAATTAAAACTAAATAATTAAAATGAACAAGTTGGCGGTAGGCTGAATAAAAACTTTGACAATACACGTTCGACAAATGTCATCTTTGTCTTCCGTGCCCACGGCAACTGAAAAGCGGCCGAAACGTCGGATAAACGTAAATAAAATAAATTACCGCGCTTAAAACCGTTAAAACGTAGTTTTATTAATAATAATAATGTTTTATTGACACCAAGTATAGATACATAGTTTTACATTAAGATGAAAAATATATATTTTCGTGTCTATTAATAATAAGTTATATCGTTAACTAACACCTAAACTAGGCCGAGCCTGTTTTTTAGGTGTTAGTCCCTCCAGTGTCTTAAAGAGAATTAATTGAAAAGAAAATTGTAAAATTTGAATATTGTTTTAAAAAATAAAATAATAAAATTAAGACCAAGACTTGCTTTCGTAACTAGCTATGTTTAATAATATTTATTATTACTAAATTAAAACAAATAAGTAAATGTAGTCCTAAATTGGTCATAGCTCAGCAAAATTGCCGGTTAAGATAACCAGCGCTGATCTTCCGCTATGGCCATCTGTGATATACACGGACACGGGCAAATGAAAAAAAAACAGATATGAAGCGAATAAACAAACATTGAGATTGAAATAGAGAGTGTCGGCGAACCATCGCCAAGGATAATATATTGACAATGACACTTTAGCGGAGTGTTGCATATCTATGGTGGGAGGCGGCCACACTAATGACAGGGGGACGGGTCGAGACATGTTTTTGGGCGTTATTGATCAAAATAGTACATTTGATATTGGATACGAGGTGGTGTGGTCGCAAGGGCATCGAGTGTGCAACAAATCGCTATTATCAAAGTGCATTGTGATTTAGAAGAGATGATTGTTATCTAAACAATAGAAACACTATATTGGCAAAGATCACGATAGATGTCAATTCCATGAATGGAATCCTTCTGATGAATAGGCTCGTCATGAGCTTATGCGGCTCTGACGAGCTTACAAGAGAAAAAAATCATAAACAATAACTAAATAATAAAAGACTAAATATACATTATTTATAAAAATTGACAATGTTTTACCTATTATTTATGAAATTCGATAGAGAGATAGAGAAGAACTAGACTAATAAATAATACAACATTAACACACTGTCGGTACAATGTCTTTTCTATAGTAAAATTACTTTGTCCGTGCAGTTTGGGTCATAAATAATCGGAGCGGTGAAGCGAGTATTTCACTCTTTCTTCCACTCACGGGCCTTATGGGCGGGCATAGTGATGCGCATTAATGTTGTCGATAGTGTATTTAGTTTTGACATTTTGCGGGTTAGTGATATAAATGAAAGAAAAAAAATTGATAAAACAACGTATTTATTAAAAGAAGAATAATAATGATTTATAATATATCATTAATTAGGTATCTATGTCTTAAAAAACTATAGTACAAAAGTTTAGAATGTAACGGGTTATATTAAAAATAAATATATCTAAGTTTAAAATTAACAGCAACCAAGATAATAATGATTTTTATAAGAATGATAATCTTTCTTTGATAAGAAGAATGAGTTTTCATCGATTATGACGTTGCGCCCGCGCAACATGCTCACTGCCTTAGCCGGGCTGAGGCCGAGTTTGATTTATGACCCAAACTGCACGGACAAAATAATTCTACTATAGGTACATTTTAATGAATGCATTTTTTATTACACATATTTTGATTTTATCTAACAAAAAAACTGAATTCGATCTGGAACCAACAAAAGCATCCATAGTTACTCTAAAATTATGCCGCTCCTCCAGGCGGCCGTAACGCTTTTTCGTGACAGAAAAATCCTAAGACCCCCCGTTTATATAGAAGTTTCACTTCAAAAATGTAACTTCATTTCATTAATTTCTTACAGCGGAACAGTGCCCGAACTTCAAGTATTACCAAATATTATTCAAGAAAATATGGAGGAAGGGCAAAAACTTGAAGTTGAACCAATTAATGCACAAATATCGAGTGAGAAGAGCGAGCAGCTTCTTGATATTTGGTAGACCATCCAGCCAGAAGAAGATTGTTATGGACGACAATCAACTGTTTATCACCACGGAAAAAGAATATTGTTACGAGTCACGGGACTCGAATTAAAATGTCATTGGAATTCGGTAGTTGACAGTATGAAAAATATAGGCTGATTTTAATATATATCGTAGATTACGATCTAAATATGACAAAAATAAATTGTTTTAACAAAAATATTAAATATTAATTGATATTTTGAAATAAAATGGTTATATTGCAGCCATTAGCCTCACGACAGTGAACGCCGATCAGAGCGCGTGACGTCGTAGTGTGCAAAACACAACAACTTCTCAGATAACCCTTCAATGAAACAGATGTTTGTTTTGCACACTGTGACGTCATGCGAGACGCCATGTCAGCTTGACGCGTTTTTGTGACGAAATGTCAAAATATTTATAAAATTGCTAAATTAAATATGTTAATGTTGTTTTTTTGCTGAAATATTAATATTTTGTCTAAAATAGACCATAAGGCTCAAAATAAAGCTGTTTCTCAAAAATTGCCAACTACCGAATTACTATAGAATTTATTGGAACCATACAAACACGTATAACGCAGGTGCAAATATAACCGAACACAACAAGTCCAAAAGTAATGCAGAAGGTCGTAATTCAATGAAAAGTGGAAAGTCCGTCACTTATTAGATTCCCGATTATAGTATACACGTCTCGCTTCGCTCGTGGTTCTCGCTCGACTGCCTTCCCTCTTCATCAGGTCATTATTTAAGGGCGCGTTCCCACTGTCGTGACGACAGATAATCGTGTAGTTTTAAGTGTCGTGGCTTGTATGTTTAAATGGAGGTGTTCACATATAGAATGACACGATTTATTATAGTCTACGACATTTTTGCAGTGACGACAGATTGTCATGAGAGTGGGAACGGCTAGCAGGACAGTCGTAAAACGATAAAAAAAAATCGTTACGACTAAATCGTGACAGCAAATCTATCGTAGCCACGATTTATTCTTTTCAAAAAGTAATACATTATTAAAATTTCCGTCTTTTTTATTTAGGTTTATGGATTGGCATCTAAGCCTTTAAGCCAGATCTTAGTTTACAATATAGTTTCTTCATTTTCTTAAGCTTATGTGCAGCACAGCTGAACTGTAGGTAATCAGCTGGTGCCATTCAACGGAGCTCTTGTGACAACTTAAAAGGCCACATTTGAGTATACAGTTCACATTTCTCACAAAAACACATAGTTATTACTCAAAAACTATCAATATCCTACAACTATTGTTCATTTTAGAGTTATTTTACATATTCTTAGTAAATAAAACTGAACAGCACAACATCTTTAAGTTCCCGCCAAAAACTCTAAAATTTCGTCTTCGTCCATAAACTTAGGAGCATAAACGCACTACTGATCTCCAAGATAACGCAGAGGCGACTGTAGATTTGTAGCTTGCAATGATGTGTAAACGACAAAGCGACTGCCGCTAAACGACAAAATATCGTTGCGATCCAATGGGAACAGCTAGAGACGACAGTCCAACGATAAATGAATCGTTACGACATAGTGGGAACGCGCCCTTATACTTCACGAATGCCATATGTCCGCCCGGCAACGTGGGCCGAATTTCCTAGAATCAACTTTTACTTTAAAATCCTTAACACCTGGCTAATGATTACAATACAACTATAGATCGTATGCCAATAAGTAAACGAAGAAGACTATCATAAAAGAATTTCAATATTATTAGTTCAATTGCCGACGGTTATAAAATGTGCTGCTTTGTTTCAGATATGCAGGTGGATTTTGTTTTTGTCGGGACCTGAGTTGTAACAATAGTAATAGATTTAATTCTGAAATATAACTCAAATATTAAACGGCTTCCTAAATATTTGAGTAGCTCCTAAAAAACTTATTGCATTCCTGGTATTCATTTGTCTTCAATGTTTAAACTTGAATGTTATTTGCAATTTATGAAATATAATGTTATATATTTTTCGTTGTTTTATTTATCACCATTTATGGTCGCTTTCTGTTAAAACCTACGTTTTATTATTATCGAAGCACTGGCGACTTAGAAAAGTATTTAAATATTCCATAGACTTAACTTTTTTTATTCCTTCTATCACTGTATTAGAGAATACAAAGGAGTACATTGAATATATAAATATATATATATTTAGAATTGATATATTGCCAGGTGGTAGGGCATTTGCCCGACTGGATGGCTACCACCCCTGGTCTAGAGTATGTCGCCATAACAACCTTGGGTTGTGTTCCGGCATTAGCGACCAAGTTCCAGTCTCCCTTAAGAGAGCAGCAGCGCATTTGTAGCACCTTTGGTGTTGCAAATGTCCATAGGCGATGGTAACCACTTTCCATTACCTGGGCCGTCTGCCTGTCTGCTGTTTTCCCCCAATAAAAAAAAATATTGCATCCGGCTTAGATGAATTTATTATTTTTCGCCTAAAATAAACTGCAACTCTGTGTGGAACTCTAGTTTCACACTTTCCGTGATAAAAAGCAATATATTAATTTACAGCAATTACAATCAATAATTTAAATTCGGATTTGTTTGCTTTGACTACCACATTATCACACTTTCTAAGATAAAAATTAACTTGTACCTAATATCCTTTATTTGAAGTTATTTTGCTTTATACTTCCTGAAACCAAAATTAGTTTATTTTAAGGGATAAAATATTCCATGTACGAATACCAAAGGCGTTAGGGTCCGTATCAACAGAATAAAAATAAGTTATTTATGTTTCTTCAAAAGCCCATGTAGCCAGATGAGCAAAGCAATAAAAAAAACAAAAATATTGTCGTTGTTTGTTTACGTCAGTGGAAAGATGCATTAGATTGTTAATTAAAAATCTTAGTTTCTTTTAAAAATGTAAAATAGTCAATGAAATTACATTGAAAAAAGCAAAATAAAGAGGTGTGTGTGTATTTATAGATTTAAACATTGTGTTAAGTACTTTACGTAAATATAACCTTAAAACTTAAATGAAAACTATTTATTTTCGTCCTTAAAGTCCTAAAATAAGTGTGAAAATGTCTTTTCAACTCTCAAGGAGAGAAGTAGAGGACTTACGGTCGTCCTTAGACCGCGCCATATACAGGACTATTGGTAAATCGGACAGTTCTCTCTTGTCCACTGTATCTTCTTGTTTGACTAATGGGTAAGTTTATTATAAAGATTTTATACTGAAAACTGAGCTTTTGGATCCGCTATATTACACTTTAGACGTACCTTTGGGAGTAATATTTGGCTACTTTAAATAAATCATAGATACATACATATATAGATGGATAACACTTTATTGCTCACCAAAATAAACAAAAACAAAATTCACAGTTACAATACTTCTTGATAAAACAACTGGCGACTTATTGTTAAAAGCATTCTCTTGCAAGCAAGCTAATTTAAAAGAAATTCTTAACTAATCTGGCGATGTAGGTGCAGCAGAAAACAGATAAGACTGTAAAATTTAAATATACATAATTATATTAATTTATAAATTTAACTAGCGACCCGCCCCGGCTTCGCACGGGTGCAATGCTGATACAAAATTAAATACACTACAGAAAAACTATGAACGTTGTATATAAAAACATAGTGGCCCGCTCCGACTTTGCACGGGCATCACTACATAGAAACCTCTAAAATTAGCAATGTTGCCTTAGTATATGATGCATGTATTATACATATAAACCTTCCTCTTGAATCACTTTATCTATTGGAAAAAACCACATCAAAATTCATTGGGTAGTTTTAAAGATTTAAGCGCACATAGGGATATAGGGACAGAAAAGGCGACTTTGTTTTATACTATGTAGTGATGATGATGATAGTGATGATACATATATAAACATAATAGTATCATATATATGTATATACAAAATAATGTAAATAAATATTTTTGTTAACCTATGTGATAAGCATTTTATATTAACATATATCTTAGTTATCTTAGTAAATCTATAGTTATCCAGTGTACGAATTTTAATTAGTAGATGGTGAAGTGGGGAGCGGGGGTATACTTGCCTTTACTACAACCCCAAGGTCTGGAGATCTTGAAATATATATTTTAAATAAACATAACCTCACTTATTTTCACCATTTTTTTGCTAATATTGCACTTCTATTATAGTGTGTTGTGTTCCAGCATTAGTGACCAGTTTCCAGTCTCTCTCTAAGGGAGCAGCAGCACATTTTAATACTTTTGGTCTTGCAAATGTCTACTGCATATAGTGTCTACAGAACTCCTACAACAAAAAAAATGTAAAAGTCCCCATACCAGAAGCTTAAGAATGTATCAAAATGATGTGTGACTGTTTTAAAAATTTACAGCTATGAAAGAAGAAAAATAATAGACAAAATATCATCACACATAGACTCGAAGAAGGCTAGCAAATTGGCTGACAAGGTCATTGCACTCGCTCAAGAGCTGGTCTCCTCATCAAAGTCGCAGAAACGGAAGCATGAGGGCGACAGGGATAAAGAACCAAAGAGATCCAGGAATGATGACTCAAGGTAGTTTATTTAAGTCTTATAATACAAGGCAGGAAACTTTATTTGCTCAAGGTTTTTATAATTGCAAAGTTGGCAAAGAGGCAAGTAGTCTAACTAATTGACAGAGGTCAGTCGCCTACAAACATTCTCTTAGGTGTTGTAATGTAACATGGCACGGAAACGTTATTGGCTCAAGGTTTTTTTATAATTGCAAAGTTGCCAAACAGGCAGATGTTCCGACTAATTGACAATGATCAGTCACTTCTAAACATTCTCTTAGGTCTTTTAATGTATCATGGAATGAAATGTGATCAACTCAAGGTTTTTTTATAATTGCAAAGTTGCCAAACAGGCAGACGTTCCGACTAATTGACAGTGGTCAGTCACCTATAAACATTCTCTTAGGTCTTGTAATATAACATGGCACAGAAATGATATTGGCTCAAGGGTTTTTTATAATTGCAAAGTTGGCAAACAGGCAGGTGGTCCAACTAATTGACAGTGGTCAGTCACTTATAAACGTTCTCTTAGGTCTTGTATACATTGCAAATACAAATAAAATGTTAATAAAGGCCTTTTTCTCAAACCTGTCAGTATGTACTTGGTTCCATTTTGCATAAGTAGGTCCAAATATGGTATTAAAAAAATACCACATTAATATTACAATCTAATCTAAAAAGACTAATAAGCAATTTAAATATAACCTAAATTGACTTAACACAATTTACTAAGAAAGTGTCCATTAGCACTTTTCTTATTGTCTCTATTAAGAAGACACTTTGTTGATGTGTTCTTTAATAAGTTAGCACAGTACACCGCACTTTAGTTTTCTTTACAGCACTAGTTCAAACTGTTTTGTCCCTTTGAGCCTTCTCGTTATGTCCATGTTGTCGAGGAGCTGGATCCCCTCGACATTCACGTGATGATGGAGCCGATGCTTGTGGGCTTCCACATATTACTAGTAACAAACTCCACTTTTCATTAAATCTATATTTGACCACACATTTGTGTACCAATTACGCGTGTGTTACAGTTCGGCAACAAAGTGGTGGTTCTGTCTTACAAAGTTAAATTCTCCGCCCATATGTCTTGTAAATTGTTACTCTCCGTTTTTCAGGCATGAAGAGAGAGAGAGAAACGATGAGAGAAAGGAGAGATCGGTCGTGGAGGAGAAGCAGAACGGATTGGAGTTACCTTCCGGTTTGCCCACTGTGGAGACTGTTGGCTCCAAGATAGCTGTGCTCAGTGCTGACAGGATCAAGGTATTGCACACCAAATAAATACGCAAAAAATGTATTAATTACAATATTATAATAATACTAGCTTCTGTCCGCGACTTCGTCCACCTAGTTTAATAGTTCTAAAAAATAAGTTTTATCTCCCCGATTTTGAAACATTCTTCATTGGTGCTCTGCTCGTATTAGTCTTAGCGTAGTGATATATAGCCTATAGCCTAACTCGATAAATAGGCTATCTAGCACTGAAAAAAATTGTTTGTACAGTTCTAATAAATTCTATAGTAATTCCAACAGAATTTTAATTAGAGTCCTTAGTAACTAGTAACAATATCTTAAACTTGAAATAATAAAATAAAGTGTGTGCAGTTCTACTATAGAGTTTATTAGAACTATACAAACACGTATAACACAGGTACAAATATAACTAGACACAACCAGTCCAAATATAATGCATAATTCAATAACCCGCGCAAAGTCCGTCACTAAATAGATTACCGAGTGTACTCAAGTCTTGCTCCGCTTGTGGTTGTCGCTCGACTGCCTCGTCCATCAATCGAGGCATTGCTTTATTCTGCACAGATGCAATATGTCCGCTCGGCCGCGTGGGCTGAATTTCTTAGAATCACACCTGGCTAATGACTGCCATAAAAGATTGCATACTATAATACACAATGGGCTGTTTTTATAATCACAATTTTTAAACATAAAGTAAACAAAAGAAGTCCAAATGCCGAAAAGGTAATAAAATGTGTTTCTACAGTGCTGCAGGTGTGAATTTGCCTTTGTCGGAAACTCGGTCGTAACTATATTATAATTCAAAATAAAGTTCTTAAAATTTCAAGATGTTTTAGATAATATATATTAATAATAATAGCTTTAGAAATAAGTTATTTAATACATTTGTAGTTTTGAAGTCGGTTTTTTTAAACGAAGTTTTTATTTTTTATACTATGTATTATATGTGTACAGTTGATGATGGCGAACGCCCAGAAGGAGATCGAGGAGCGCAAACGGGCGTTGGTGGCGATGAAGGGCGAGCAGACGGGCGCCGTGAACGCGGCCGCGGCTGCCGCCCATCAGATACGCACCAACATGCAGAACAGCACCAACGTCATTCCGCCGCCGAGCGTCATCAAGCCGGTACTTTACTCCAAGCCAGGTTCGATTTCATCTTTTTTCTATCCGTGCAGGAACGGAGAAAGAATACAAATTCCGAGAGCGGAAATTCAGAGGCGACAAAACAAACCACAGCCAGGTGGTAGGGCGTTTGCCCGACTGGATGGCTACCACCCCTGGTCTAAAGTATGCCACCATAACAACCTTGATTTGAAGACGTGAGTGAATGAAGGAGATATGTCGCATATTCGGTTTTTTCCTTTTTTTGCGTAGATGAATGTTATAAGTCGATACCAAATGACTACAGACCTTAGACGATAGATATAAGGCATATTTAAAAAATAAAAAGTTGCTAAAGGTGTTAAGTTCAGTTCAGTTTTAAATAAAAGTAAAACTTTTATCTCGATTCACTCAGTATTGGGATTATGCGACTTTACACCTTCATCCACTCATGTCTTCAATTGTGTCTTCAATATGCCGGCATTAGTGACCAGGTTCCAGTCTTCCTTAAGAGTGCAGCAGCGCATTTGTTGCACCTTCGATGTTACAAATATCCATAGGTGATGGTAGCCGCTTCCCATCAAATGGGCTGTCTGCCCGTCTGCTGACCTCCTGCAATAAAAAAAATCTATCTATCTATTAGTATTACAAAATTTTAAACGTGTATCTGTACATTGAAGGTATTTAAAGAAATCAACTGGAATAGACTACCACTTGCTAGCCGACCAAATAAGCTCGTTGCCGACGTTACAATCATAAACTCTTGTAGAACTGTTATGACACGGGTTGTGGCGTGATCGAGAATCGTGACCAAGGAATATATATTTTTATCCGTGCAGGAACGGAGAAAGAATACAAATTCCTGCGTCCGGGCGGCCTGTCGTAAGAGGCGACAAAACAACCCACAGCCAGGTGGTAGGGCATTTGCCCGACTGGATGGCTACCACCCCTGGTCTAAAGTATGTCGCTATAACAACCCTTAGTTGTGTTCCGGCATTAGTGACCAGTCTCCTTCAAGAGAGCAGCAGCGCATTGGTAGTACCTTTGGTGTTACAAATGTCCATAGGCGATGGTAACCGCTATCCATCAAGTGGGCCGTCTGCCTGTCTGCTGAACTCCTGCAATAAAAAAAAAATATATTACTCCCTTACGAGAGATCGTGACGATTTCGCCACGACCCCAACGAACGCGGTCGCCTTGTGTAACGGCTAATGCAGCATTTTAGGCGTTGTGCGCTACAGATGGAACATGATGTAGGTTGGTATTATGTATATTATTAATTTTTTTGTAACGCAGGGCTGATACGTTTTGCAGAAACTTGGCAGATTTAAAATCTCGTGAGGCCGGCACTAATTCTTGAATATACACGTAATTGTATATTTTTGGAAGCAAAACGATGTTTTTATGGATTTACAGAATAAAGTTTTAATTAGAACAGAATAATTGTTTTTTCAATATTTTTTACACGAAGACATTGTCATTCTTAATTTAGAATCTAATGACAACTAAAAAACATAAGTAGTCACATGTAAAGAGGTTTAACATCGTCAAACAGTTCATATAGCTTTGGTTCTGTTTAACACTAATATCCCTTCCCTTAAATTTCTTTCCCATTGCGATTGGTCTCGTGGAAACGCGGCGGTCGGACCTTTGATGACGCAGATACTTACCGGGTAAGTATCGGCGTCATGCTTCGATAAATATCTGCATCAGTTTGTGGCGTGTCTGTTTTACCCTCAGTGTCGCGAATGCGGCGTGGTAGACACTGCGTTTCACATTCTAGTCCAGTGTTTTTCAACCTTTTTCATGACACGACCCCTTTAGTATGAAGAAATATTTCGCGACCCCCCGTTGCATTTTTTTCATGTATTTTATTTCGTGACAAATATTCAATAACATATTTATTGATTTCCATAATTAGGGTTCGATTAAATACATAATTAAGAACGTAAAACATATATTTTTTTTACATCGAATGCGTCGCCAATAGATAACGCAATTTACGCGAATACGTCCGATGCCAGTCGCCCTGCATAAATGAGAAAGCGTTGCTATCGAGTAGCTTTTAATTAAGTATCTAAAGCAAAAAAACCTGATACTATTGCCGAAAGTTTGGTTTACCAGCGGCTTTAGATATATTGCATCCAGCATATGCAGTAAAAAAGATAAGATTCACGACTGGTGTTGATACTGCTTTTTTTTTTTTTTTTTTTAATCTTTATTATATGGGGTTTTGTCACTTTGTGATAATGTCACCCCGTCCAATCTTACAATAATATCTCCTTCCTTAAACTCTAAATACACTGATATAATAACTGAACGAGCACTCTGGCCTCCCCAGAAAATGGAGAAGACAGAATACTCGTCCAGTTACCGACATTGTAATCGACCGGAAGCTGACGCCGCAACGCCTCGCCCCGGACACACTCCGCCAACACGTGATAAATATCTTCAATTTTTTGGCATTCAGAGCAGTTTGGTGAACTCGAAACCTTCATCATATATTTAAACTTATTTGAAGGAATGTGCCCGGAGCGAAGTCTTAGTAGAGCTACAATAGTTTTCCTGTCCAATTCCATGGATGTCAAAGCGAACCACGGACATCGAGGGAGCCGACACTGGATGGTCTTGTACCATATGCCCTTCGAAAGTGATCGTTCATCAAAATACTCTTGCCACTGCTCTCTGATATGCATTTTAACGCAACTCAATGTTTCTGTGTGGGTTGCGGAACAGTGATACAAGATGCCCTCAGTGGTGGCCTGCCTCGCTGCTTTGTCGGCTTCCTCGTTACCCATGACGCCTACGTGGGAGGGTATCCACTGGAAGACCACTTCCTTTTTTGCAGCATGAAGTTCACGGATGGATTTTAGGATGTTGTAGGCTATCGGGAGACCTCGAAAAGTCGAGGTTAACCGAGCCAAATGCATAAGGGCGCTTTTGGAATCCGATAAAATTACAATTTTACTGACTTCCAAAGTACCAGCATATGATAGAGCTTCGAATACCGCTATCAATTCACAGTGTAATATTGAAACCTGTGCATTTAATTTAAACCGTGCGCATACGTTGGCCTGTGGGTCCACAAAAGCAGATCCACAGCCCAACTCATCCTTTGATCCATCCGTGTAAATCTTATAATGTGTATTGTATACCCGATTAACATATTCACAACATAGATCATGTAATTTGACAACATTGAAATGTCTTTTGGCAGATTTGATACTGCTTGTACGGTTTACTTCAGCTATTTTCACAGCATTATGTCTTATGGCATCCTCTTATAATGCAGCTGACATAAATGCTATTTTCGTCTTGCAGAAGCGTGCTGTTCGCTCAGTTTACAACATGGGAGCGCGAGATTCCCTGCGAGATAAGTTTAAAGAAATAAATATTTTAACAGTGGTTTCACAGTACATACTTGAAAATGTTCTATATGTTAAGAAAATATCACGGATTTTCCCAGATTAGGTGATATACATTGTAAAAATACTAGGAACAAAAATAAATTAGAAACTCCCACGTGTAGGCTCCATAAAGTTTATAGTAGTTTCGTGGGGCAAAGTGTAATGCTCTTTAACAAAATTCCAGTAAACGTTCAAGAACTGTCAGTAAATAAGTTTAAAAAATTAGTAAAGCAACGTTTGTGCAAGAAGGCTTATTATACAACGAAAGAGTTTTGAGACGACTGCACCGAATGGGAATAATGCGATCGCTATCAAGCTTTTTCAATAATCATTCATAAAAATTACTACTAACTACATAATAAAAAATAAAAAGACGAGTGATTAAACATGATAATTACAAAGTAAAGATGTGTTACTGGGGAGTTTGTTGCGCCGCTTCTTCTCCTTTAACAGCAACTAAAATTGCTTTGGAAGCAGTGGTAGAGTCATTACTTTCAATGAGTAATCTGTAAGATTCCATTTTGTAATAAATAAATTCATTTTCATTTTCATATAGTAGAGATTATGTTTGGCAAACAAAAGGTCGAAAAACTCAAAAGTATACCTCTGTCTGGCAGTACCATTCAACGCAGGATAAGCAGCAATATGGCGACTGATGTTCGTGATCAAGTCATAGAAAAAATAAAAGAAAGTACTTCTGTGTCCTTGCAATTTGATGAATCTACGGATATTGCAGACTTTACTGCAGTAGCTTTCCCAACCTTTTGCAACCCGCTGTAGAAGTAGGGGGTCGCGACCCACACGTTGAAAAACACTGGACTATGGAGATAACTGCTTAATACAAGAAAGGACCGCGTTGACTGAGCTTTCTCAGAAAACGTAATCTGCACACCTGGTTAATAATTCCTGCGAACGGCCGACAAAGTCTAAAACAATAACAACAGGCTATTGTCTAATTTATTTCTTTGTCGGTGTGTAACATTATTCTGTTTGTCTATCTGTCTGTCTGTCTGTTTGCTTTTTTTTTCAAAACTATATCTACCCTCATTTGTTTTTAAATTGCAGAGTCAATGCCGTTGAGCCACGAAGAGTTGGAGAAGCAGAGGAAGATTGCTGAGCTCCAAGCCAGGATACAGAGGAAGTTGCAAGGTGCTTGTCATTCTTCGTCTCTTTTTAGTTTCATACTAAACGCCTGGAAGCATTGTATTATTTGCATGCATATATCGCATCTTTGCTTCAATAGTGTGTTATCTTGTTAATAGAAATTTTAGAAAACAGCATTTTGGGCCTATAAGAAGTAATTTTATCGAAGCATATCCTTAACTTTTTTCTGTCAATCTAAAATGAACTTTCGCAGATGCCAAAGCATTGGTTTTTGGTACAATTATTTTTTCAACTTTTAAAAGGAGTCTTCTAATGTTTCAATTTTCAAGAGAACGCATTATTGAAGCAAAGAAGCGATATATTCACATTCAAAAGTGTTGATTCAAAATTAGTTTCACTGGAACATTTTTTCGAAGTGATACATACAAGATAAAATTTAATTTTACTTCCTAGCCTATGTACACCGCTTCGCAAAGGCTAGGAACTCCCCAGCAACATGTCTAGCACAAAAATATTTGTTTATTCAATTTATATCTGAAGTTCTTTTTCTATAAGTTTTATACAGAAGTATACAGAATTACTTTTGAAGATATCTATATCCTATCAATGAGTACAGGAAGGTGGCTCTCGATTTCCTTCCGTTCCACTGATCGAAGAAAAGAAATGAGAAATCGCGAAGCAAACAAAAATACAGTTGAATTGAGAACCTCCCTTCTCAACATTTCTTCCATTTCACAACAAGCAAGACGTGTACATGCGATAGTTGTATAGTGCCAGAATTTGCGCGTCTTATTGAATCGTGCAGTTTGTACTGGTTGTGTGCCATTTGTACCTGTGTCATACGTGTATGTATAGTGCCGATAAATTCTATGGTAATTCCAACGGGATTTTAATTCGAGACGTGTAGCTCGTAACAATATACTATGAGAAGATAATGTAAGAATTCAGGGTTGAAATGTTGTCGTGTAGGTGGCGCGTTGGCGAATTCGGGACCCTCGGGTCCGGCGCCGCTCATCCTGGACAGGGAGGGACGGACGGTCGACACGTCGGGCAAGAGGGTGCAGCTGACGCACGTCGCGCCGACATTGAAGGTAAAATCCGCTACATGTTTATTTACTAGAGGCTGAGCCGCGGTTACAAACTTTAATTACATATATCCCGAATTTCAGCCAAATCGGTCCAATAGTTTTTGCGTAAAATCACAACAAACAGATAAGTATATTTTTAATCCGTAAAGTATCCCATTTTTTGGGATAGAAAGTATCCCATATTTATCCTCGGCATCGAAAATATATGTATACTGAGTTTCACCGAAATCGGTCCAATAGTTTTAGCGTAAAAGCATAACGAACATATTAGTATATTTTTAATACGTAAAGTATACCATATTTGGGGATAAAAAGTATCCCATGTTCATCCTTGGCATCGAAAATTTATGTATACTGAGTTTCGCCGAAATCGGTCCAATAGTTTTTCCGTAAAATTATAACAAACAGAGAGACAAGTATATTTGTAACCTGTAAGCTATCCCATTTTTTGGGATAGAAAGTATCCCATGTTCATCCTCGGCATCGAAAATATATGTATACTGAGTTTCACCGAAATCGGTCCAATAGTTTTAGCGTAAAAGCATAACAAACGTATTAGTATATTTTTAATCCGTAAAGTATACCATATTTGGGGATAAAAAGTATCCCATGCTCATCCTCGGCATCGAAAATATATGTATACTGAGTTTCACCGAAATCGGTCCAATAGTTTTAGCGTAAAAGCATAACAAACGTATTAGTATATTTTTAATCCGTAAAGTATACCATATTTGGGGATAAAAAGTATCCCATGCTCATCCTCGGCATCGAAAATATATGTATACTGAGTTTCACCGAAATCGGTCCAATAGTTTTAGCGTAAAAGCATAACAAACGTATTAGTATATTTTTAATCCGTAAAGTATACCATATTTGGGGATAAAAAGTATCCCATGCTCATCCTCGGCATCGAAAATATATGTATACTGAGTTTCACCGAAATCGGTCCAATAGTTTTAGCGTAAAAGCATAACAAACGTATTAGTATATTTTTAATCCGTAAAGTATACCATATTTGGGGATAAAAAGTATCCCATGCTCATCCTCGGCATCGAAAATATATGTATACTGAGTTTCAGTGAAATCGGTCCTGAACTTTTTCTTTATCGTATAAAATAAAACGGAATTTTCTGAATTGTCAAAAACTGTTAAATTGCGTATGCATCAAAGTTTGATACTAAATGTCTTTGAAACACTGAATTTTATCGACTAAGCAATACAGACCATTTTTGTAGAGCGGCTTATTTCCTACAAAAAAGCACATTGAATTTTTCTGCTAAAACAATTACTAATGAAGATATGATTTTTTCAATTTGACTAAGGCAAATTTCACTGTAATGGCCTCCTCATTACAGTTTTTCAAAATTTGCCTTACATTCTTATGGAAATTAAGAGCTCGTTTTTGGTTCGAACCCAACCCATCTTACTATGAAAAAAATATTTTTTTTCACCCACCCAAATATCACTTCTTTTTAGGGCACGCTAATTCTCGAAAGTTCCTATAATTTCTTGTTTGTTTGTTGTCTATGATTTTGTATTTGGATAATTTTGGCTTTTTTATGTTGGAACATATCTTTATTCGCAAAACAATTATAAAATTACATATAATCGAATACAATGCAAGAAAACTTAACATAAGTAAAATACTGAGCCTAGATGGCCGTCTTTGATTTTGACTTATTAAAAAAACATTGTTTTTTGTTTCATAAAATTGATATTGTACATTTTTTCAAATTCTTTAATTTTTTTTTTTTTGTTTTTACGGCAATCTTTAGATATTTTCGGAATTTCCTCTTAGGGCACTGCGTGCCCCCTTGTGCCCCCACAAAAATGCCCAGTGTATATATAAGGTTTTATGTAAGTTAAGTACATATTAGGGCTAATACTTAGTATGATAGGCTTACAATTTTTTGCACCTTAAAGATATTTTTCTGATGACATAAACTTGTTGCATAGTAAAAATAATAATATTCTAAACTAGTATATGCCCGCGAATTCGTCCAAGCTTGACTTGAAATTCCCGCGGGATTCCCGGGACATAAAGTATCACACATTTTATTACATAAAATTTGCTATCGCTCAGTGAAAAGTTGTCTACTTTGATTTCGAATTCATTTTTGAATCTAGCCATTTTAAATAGTTCCCAGACAAATTCCTGTGGGAGTCCCAAGTAAAAAGTGGCACAGGATTTTAATTGTAGAAATTTGCTGTCGATCAGTGATATGTGTGTGTGACTTGGTATGATGGTAATAAAATATGGACGTACCAGGCGAACATAAGGGCGAAGCGCCGCGAGGAGTTCCGCGCGCAGCTGTCGGGGCAGGCGGGCGCGGAGGGCGCCGGCGGGGGCGGGGGCGCGGGTGGGGGTGGCGATGCCTCGTGGGTGGACGCGCGCATCGTCGCCAAGCCTCCCGCCAGGGCCAAGAGGGCGCTGCGCTTCCACGAGCCGGGCAAGTTCCGCCAGATGGCGGAGCGGCTCCGGATGAAGGTAAGTCACCCGTGCACGTGGAGACGGAGTTTTTCGATATACCACGCTTCGTCACACAGTTGTCGGGGGTCCGTAAAAGCGTGACGTTGTGTGACGGAGCGTGGCATTGTATGACAAAACGTGACAATGTGTGACGGAGCGTGATATTTTGTGACAAAGCGTGAGGGAGTCCAAAAATTTCGTAATGTCAAATTTCTGGTATATTGAAGCTCTAAAACACGAAATTTGAACTTAATTCATTAACGAATAACTTCAATTTTTTTGTATATAAATTGAATAATAACCATAAACAAAATTAATGCACAAGTTGGTTCAACTCATTGGCACTTGACATCTTTGTCTTTCGTGATCACGGCTACTGACAAGTGGCTGAAACGTCGGAATAATAAATATCAAATAAATCACCGCGCTTAAAAAGTTGTATTATGTACATTAAGGCTGGTGTGCACCAATATTTAACCGACGGTTAAAATGAAATAACGACTGTTTTTGCATACATTTTTAACGATTATTTTATTTTAACCACTGGTTAAATGTCGGTGCCCACGAGACTTATGCTGACGTGCACCAACATTTAACCGACGGTTAAAATGAAATAACGACTGTTTATGCGTACATTTTTAACGATTATTTTCTTTTAACCACTGGTTAAATGTCGGTGCCCACGAGACTTATGCTGGCGTGCACCAACATTTAACCGACGGTTAAAATGAAATAACGACTGCTTATGCAAACATTTTTAACGATTATTTTATTTTAACCACTGGTTAAATGTCGGTGCCCACGAGACTTATGCTGGCGTGCACCAACATTTAACCGACGGTTAAAATGAAATAACGACTGCTTTTGCATACATTTTTAACGATTATTTTATTTTAACCACTGGTTAAATGTCGGTGCACACCAGACTTAGTCGAAGAGTTGTAGCACTGAACCGGTAATTTTTGAGTTTATTCTTTACGAACATACAAAAACACATTTTTTTCCGTTTTATAGTATTAGTATACTTAGTTGAATGTATTTTGTAGGCTCAACTGGAGAAGCTGCAGAACGAGATATCGCAGATTGCCCGGAAGACTGGCATATCATCGGCCACGAAGCTGGCACTGCTGTCAGCGGACACACCGGACTCAGACAGAGTGCCTGACATTGAATGGTATGTATGAATACAGACTACACCTGTGTGAAATACTTATAGAGGGTCCTCTACCCTCTAAGGAGGACCATCTAGTATGGGGGATTAATTGAAAAAGTGTCCACCTGTAAACGGCAGATTATGGTTCGAAAACTCGTCAAAATAGTTATAATATACTAGCTGTCCCGGCAGACGTCGTCCTGCCCGGTAAAAAATAGGGGTTGATCGTAGAGGGTTGAAAATTTAGGGTTGTATGTATCTTTTAATGCTGTATCATAAAAAAATTGAAATTGAAAATTTTGTCTAAAAAATAAAAATAAAATTTTTGGGGTGGACTACCCCTAACATTTAGGGGGATGAAAAATAGATGTTGGCCGATTCTCATAGATACCGGATAAGCACAAAAAATTTCATCAAAATCGGTCAAGCCGTTTCGGAGGAGTATGGCAACGAAAACTGTGACACGAGAATTTTATATATTAGATAACAGCTGAGTTGAAAAATTTAAAAATTATAATTTGGAAAAGTATTGAGACTTTTTCTCGTATTTTACTAATTAAGATATCAAACTAAATTATCTGAAAATTCCACCATGAGGAGACACGCAATAGTTACATTTTCGTAAAATGCTCGGCGACAAAGAGGAAGTGTTTCTTCCTTCTTTAATCTAGTATCCTACTCTAATTATTTGTGGTGCTATTTTTAAATACTTTCCACTTGCTTTTGAGGCGCCATCTTAATTTGCTGCCCTTCAGTGGACACTTTTTAATATACTGAAATGGTTTTCCTTACCATTCACCGTTTACGCACATCTGGCAAGCTTCGACGCAATGCAATGATATATAGCCTATATAGCCTTCCTCGATAAATGGGCTATCTAACACTGAAAGAATTTATCAAATCAGACCAGTGGTTCCTGAGATTAGCGCGCTCAAACAGACAAACTTTTCAGCTTTATATATTAGTATAAGGTGATGACTTTCACGATTCAGTCTTAATCCGTTCGGGTCTCTCAAATATTCTCATAGACGGTTGTATGCAATCGAATGGATGATATACAGTAGTGAATAACTATCATTTAAATGAAATAATTTAATGTGTTTAGGGTATGAGAAATGTTTTATTTCTAAAGGGAACGAGGTGGTTTGGAAAAATAATTAACTTAACCGTGGGACGTTGTGTACTTTCGGAGAACGAATGGGAGTAGAAACGTAATATTAAATGGCGGGAATTTGGATGTGATTTATAAGTGGCTAGGGTTGTAAACCACTACGTCACAATGTTATATATAAAATTCTCGTGTCACAGTGTTAGTTACCATACTCCTCCGAAACGGCTTGACCGATTCTCATGAAATTTTGTGTGCATATTGGGTAGGTCTGAGAATCGGACAACATCTATTTTACATTCCCCGTAAATGTTAAGGGTAGTCCACCCCTAAATATATTTTTTTTTACTTTTCGATATTTTTTTGTGATACAGAATAAAAAAAATCAACCCTCTACGATCAACCCCTGTTATTGAATAGTGATATTAGTATTTTATAATTTTCTACTGGGATGATTTAGATTTTAATGTGAACCAGGTAGATGGCGCTGCAATCGGGTACCAGCATTTAGACGTTCTTTTTGTTGCTGTATGTGTTGAAGTTTGTCCCGGAATAGTTTAAGTAAACGATTGGACCCAGTAGGTGGCGCCGCGATACCCCTAAACGCTGGGCCTGATTTTGATGAAATTTTTTGTTTGTTCAAGTGGATTTGAGAATAGTTTAGATTAACATTTGGTCCCGGTAGATGACGCTGGAATCGGGTTCTGGATTTTTATTTTTTAAAGGCACTACGTCTGCCGTGTACAGTTAGTATTAATTTAAGATAAGGTTGATGAAGAAGTTTCACTTGAGTGAATCTCTCGAAAGGTGGGACAGCGTCATACTGATGACGGCCGAAGAGCGCGAGTCGAAACGGCGTCGTACGACTGTCGGCCAGCAGTCGGACGGCCGGTCGGACACGCAACGCGTGGACGCGTGCAACGTCGGCGACGACGACATCGTCGACAACCTCAACCTGGACGCGATCACCAACCTCATCGAGCATCCGCAACAGTTGAGGCCCCCCAGTGAGTACCTAACACCCTATTGCCCTGAATCTCCTGACGATATTAGCTCGAGACAGGTTATCCTTTTATTGGAACGAAGTTCCTTATCGCGCGTTGCGAAAGGGGGCTAGACGGAAAAAATTAAGACCAAAAGTTGTAACGACACTTTTTGCTATAGTTGTAAGTCGTGCGGTGTGCTCGTGTTTCTCTGTCTCTCTCTCTCTCTCTCTCTCTCTCTCTCATTATTACTAAAATTGAGCCTACTGATTAAGCTGATATTACATTATATTTGTTAACAATAATAAAAAATATTACTATACTTAAAAAAAAAATGCAATTCCTTTACTATATAATTAATCGAAAGAATCTTCGTTCCATCCGGGTGTCCGGGTTGACACCTCTCAAGTATTTTTATTTAGGTTTATGGCTTGGCAGCTGGTCCTTTAAGCCAGATCTTAGTTTACAATATAGTTTCTTCATTTTCTTAAGTGTTTGTGTAGCACAGCTGAATTGTAGGTAATCAGCTAGTGCCATTCAACGGAGCTCTTGTGACAACTCAAAAGGCCACATTTGACTATATAGTTCACATTTCTCACAAAACACATAATTACTACTCAAAAACTATCAATATCCTACAACTGTTGTTCATTTTAGAGTGATTTTACACATTTTTAGAAATTAAAACAGCACAGTACAACATCTCTTTTCCAAAAACTCCCGATACAGGTCCACATGGCAATTTTCTAGTGATGTAAAGTCACTTACCTGATAGTCGATATCGATAAAATAATATATTGAGACTTCGTCACTAGTGACGATATCGGCTTCATAAGTGATAGCAAAACATTGTTTTGTATACTAAGTAAAGTTATTTATAATTTTATACTTAACTAACCTATACCTACCTCTATTTTTAAATATTTTAGTTAAGAACTTGAATAATAACCCAGCCTCCTTGCTCAAAAGGTTGCTTATATATAATAATGTCACAAGTTGCGAGACTCGAATTAAAATGCAGCTGGAATTATTGTAGAGTTTATTAGAACTAAACAAACACGTATAACACAGGTACAAATATAACCGAACACAACAAGTCCAAACGTAATGCTGAAGGTCGTAATACAATAAAACGCGCAAACTCCGTCGCTATTAGATTCCCGATTGTAGTACACACGTCTCGCTTTGATCGTGGTTCTCGCTCGACTGCCCCCCTCCCTCAATCAGGCCATCGTTTTTATACTCCACAAATGCAATGTGCCCCTATTGTAATCGACTTAATCCGCCACACTTGGCTAATTACTGTGCCGCAAACGGCCATAAAAGAGTACAATACAACAATGGGCTCCTCTAGAAACACATGCCAATCAATAAGTAAACAAAAGTAGACGATCATAAAAGGATCGCAATTAGTTCAAATGCCGACGGTAATAAATGTGCTTCTACAAATCAGTACGTGGAATTTGTCTTTGTCGACGTCGAGGTTGTAACAATAATATTTACTCCTCCACTATGCAGTGACGAATCTGGTAAGAATGTCCTTCTTATTGCTTACGGTTTGGCTACATTCTAGAAGATACTTTACTATAGAAAGAAACTATTAGGATTTTATTTCAAATAATATTTTCAGATACACCTTTAATCGTACCAAACCGAACTTTCATATAAAGATTAACCCATTCAAAGTTACTATTTAATTCGTTATAAATGTCATATAGCCTCATTTGAGTCTTGGTGCAATAAAAAAACATTCGTCGAATTAAAAAAAAAAGCAATAATAGACTGATTTAAAACATTATCACTTTTACGTCGGTAGGCAAATGACAATATATTAACCCCATAATGTTATAATTCTTCTGTAAGGATAGGTTGCACAATGTCACATAGTCATTTTGGTTATTTTGGTCAATTTCGTCATTTTCGTTATTTTGGTGATTTTGATCAATTTAGTCTATTTGGGTCAATTTGGTTATTTAAAATGTAATCAATTTGGTCGTATTGGTAAATTTTGTCATTTTTTGTTTAAACAAGAGGCACGCACGCGATTAGCTCTAGTGTATCATAAGTAAACTAAGGGACACCAGAACAAGAAAACAAATGTCTCACACACACCAACACTATATTAAAATCAAATAAGCGAATAATAATAATAATAAACCCGCAGGGGGGCTTTGTGGCGAAGCCTTAGGTGAGTGGCGACACCTCGTACCTGACTCCGGGGGTCAAGACAAGGCCCCCGTCTCCGTGCTTGCCTTAACCAGCCGGCACGAAGTGGAGATCGCTAGAGCTAAGACTCAAGCTCCAGGGGTGGAGTGATAAATGGCCTAACGTCGGAAGTAGCTTCGGTGAACCTGCAGCCCACCTCTCTACACCCCTTAGCCACTCACACCCATGTTGCCACTGCCTTTTATGGAATTTTTAGGGGCCCATGCAGGGAGTGGCGAGTCACCGTCTGCCCATTTTTCCATGTTCCCTGAACATTGCGACGGGCAGATGTCATAGTCCCCATATTCCCAGACCGCTAGTACCATTAACAGTTCACCCCAATAGCCCGGTACTTTTTGTCCTCATTTCCCACAATAGTCCTACCCTGGCCGGGGCTTGTCCTTGGGTGCATTATTATATGGTGTAGACAGGGATAATCGCCGGTCATTGTCACGCCACATATTTACATTAAATTTGTCAAGGGGCCTCTACGTGTTGGCCTCCCCATGGCCCCACGCAAGCCCTCCAAAAGTCCGGGCCATTTTCATGGCCCGTGGTCTTGAAAGACATACAAATAAAAATAATAATAAAAATGTATATATAAATTTTATAAGATATTTATAAAAAAAAATGTAAAAGATTTGAAAATTAAATATATATGTGAAATAATAATAATAATAAATAATAAATAAAAAAAGAGACGAAACTTAGAGCCCGCAGATTTGAAAAAAAAAACAACAAACAATAAAGTAATCGACATTTATTTTTTGTCTGCAAAAGTAATACTTTACCTAATTACTTACTAAATATTACCATCTACCCTATAAAGGCTAATAAGTATTTAAGCTTAAATCTAATATTCTAAAATAAATTATATCTAAAAATCTGTCCATTGGCACTTCACTTAATTATTGTCTGTTAGGGCTGAATTAAAAGGCTGAAATCACTCAAGTTTCCATCAAGAACTTACTTTTAATAATCATCTTCTTTATCTCGTAGGCATAAAAAGCCTATTCTCTTAAAGAACGCTGGGCACGGTACGTTACAAATAACACAAGATTTCACTATATCCGGGCTTACTGTTGTTGATGCACCTGTTATAACGGTATTGTTATAACTGTTATTTGCTAATATCGTGTTATTATTTGTGTTATAACCGTTGTTGTTATTCGCGTTGTTATTATAACTTGCTAACATTGGTTTGTAACTGTCGTAATAAGACTGGTAGGTGTTATTATAAGGATTAAATAAATACGGTGCGTTAGATTTCGGTAATATCGTGTTATTTTGTGTTTTGTAACCGTTGTTGATATTTATCGCGTTATTGTTATAACTTGCTAGCAAAGGTTTATAACTGTCGTAATAGTTTTGTTTATTATTATTATTATAAGGATTAATTGAATATGACGCGTTATTTTGCATTTTAGTATTTATCTGTGGGCTATTATTATATCCTGTGTAAGGGATGGGTGTATAATTTGGTATTTTATAGTTATTAACGTTCATGTTATTAACAGGTAAGTTGTTGTTATAATCGTAATAATCAGGTTCGCTTTGTTTTGTGTTATTATAAATTGATGTCGCTCTATTATAAGTGTTTGTTGTTGTTAGGGGTCGAATGTTGTTTTGGTTATTCACGTTGTATCCATATGACAAATAGTTATTGTTATTAGCAGTATTTGTATTTATGTTGTTATAAGGAGTCTGATTGTTATTTCTGTTATATTGATTATTATATGGATTGTATGGATAGCTAGCACTGTTATAATTCTTATAAGCCGTATTATTATTTTTGTTATAATTGTATCTCGGTAGATTATTGTAGGATGAACCAGTTAATTGGTTATACCCATTAGTTACTTGATTATTGTAATATGCGTTATTCGGTACGTTACTATTGTTATAGATATACCGCGGTAAATTACTATAAGCATTGTAATAGGACGTGTTTCTATTATATAACGATAGGTTACTATTATTCACGTTATATCCGGTTGGGGTATATTTGTAGTTATTGTAACCGTTATTATAGATAACGTTAGTGTTGTAACCGTTATTTTTAAAATAGTCTACAGCTCTACGTACTCTTATATCTCGTAACTTGGGGTCATTGATAGGTATGTTATAATTGTGATATTTTGCTAATACGTTTAAAAGACCGATAGTTAGTATTATCCCAGATAACATGTTTAATTTTTGTTATTAGACGTTAGCCTAAAGTAAGCGTCTTGTAATCTTCGATGAATGGCCTATAATCTTCACGCCACTAATCCAATGTTGGCCTCTCGTAAGAGCCTCTTCTAATATTGAATAAATTGCCTACGATCTGCACAACACTAATCTGATGTCGGCTAATTGAACTAAGCCTCTTCTATTCTTTGATAAATAACCTATGATCTTCACACTACTTATTCGATGTTATCCAATTAAAATAAGCCTCTTCTAATCTTTTATAAATGGTCTATAATCTTCACACCACTTATCGGATGCTATCCGATTAGAATAACCCTTTGCTAATTTTTGATAAATGACCTATGATCTTCACACTACTTATTCGATATTATCCAATTAAAATAAGCCTCTTCTAATCTTTTATAAATGGTCTATAATCTTCACACCACTTATCGGATGCTATCCGATTAGAATAACCCTCTGCTAATTTTTGATAAATAACCTATGATCTTCACACTACTTATTCGATGTTATCCAATTAAAATAAGCCTCTTCTAATCTTTTATAAATGGTCTATAATCTTCACACCACTTATCGGATGTCATCCGATTAGAATAACCCTCTGCTAATTTTTGATAAATAATCTATGATCTTCACACTACTTATTCGATGTTATCCAATTAAAATAAGCCTATTATAATCTTTGATTAATGTTCTATAATCTTCACACCACTTATCGGATGTCATCCGATTTGAATAACCCTCTGCTAATTTTTGATAAATAATCTATGATCTTCACACTACTTATTCGATGTTATCCAATTAAAATAAGCCTCTTCTAATCTTTGATAAATGTTCTATAATCTTCACACCACTTATCGGATGTTATCCGATTAGAATAACCCTCTGCTAATTTTTGATAAATAATCTATGATCTTCACACTACTTATTCGATGTTATCCAATTAAAATAAGCCTCTTCTAATCTTTTATAAATGGTCTATAATCTTCACACCACTTATCGGATGCTATCCGATTAGAATAACCCTCTGCTAATTTTTGATAAATAACCTATGATCTTCACACTACTTATTCGATGTTATCCAATTAAAATAAGCCTCTTCTAATCTTTTATAAATGGTCTATAATCTTCACACCACTTATCGGGTGTTACCCGATTAGAATAACCCTTTGCTAATTTTTGATAAATAACCTATGATCTTCACACTACTTATTCGATGTTATCCAATTAAAATAAGCCTCTTCTAATCTTTTATAAATGGTCTATAATCTTCACACCACTTATCGGATGTCATCCGATTAGAATAACCCTCTGCTAATTTTTGATAAATAATCTATGATCTTCACACTACTTATTCGATGTTATCCAATTAAAATAAGCCTATTATAATCTTTGATTAATGTTCTATAATCTTCACACCACTTATCGGATGTCATCCGATTAGAATAACCCTCTGCTAATTTTTGATAAATAATCTATGATCTTCACACTACTTATTCGATGTTATCCAATTAAAATAAGCCTCTTCTAATCTTTGATAAATGTTCTATAATCTTCACACCACTTATCGGATGTTATCCGATTAGAATAACCCTCTGCTAATTTTTGATAAATAATCTATGATCTTCACACTACTTATTCGATGTTACCGAATTGAAGTAAGCGTCTTGTGATCTTTAGACTAGTGTATGCCCAAAGACCTTAAGATTGTTAAACACAAATTCCTTAGTCATTTAACCACTGGAATATATTGAATATGTATTCAAACTTATTATCACTGTATTTAGAATTAGATTTTAATTACTTGACATTATATTTAATTGCACGATTACACCGAGAAACTTAACACTGATTATTTTTAATTATAAATGTATTTAATTATTCGATTTGTTGCTCATAAGTTATTAATAGAGTAAACTCAGTCGCTGAAGTTATTATGAACACTGATTGCGAAGTTCGGTTTGTTTATGATTTAAATGTCGCGAAATGACGTAATTACTGATAGCCTAGGTTATAGTTCATATGTATATTGAATGGTTATGTGTGTACGTTGGTTTGTTGAATAATTATATCTAGAATATTGTTGCGAGTTACAGGATTCGAATTAAAATGCCGTTGGAATAACTATAGAGTTTATTAGAACTGTACCAACACGCATAAAACAAGTACGAAATAAAACTGGATGCCACCAGTTCACACTGCTCGATTCAATGCAATTCAACACGCCCAAAGTCCGTCACTATGTCGCTAATCGAAAGTACTACACGTCTTAATCGTATCGTAGTTCTCGTTTGACTGCCCCATCTCTTCGTTCGGTCATTGTTTTATACTAACTATACAGTACAAAAAAATCGACCGCGTGCCAGTGAACTCGACACTCGGAAACACCAGTGAATTTCCGAGAAATAGTAATTTGCACATCTGGCAAGCTTCGGTGCAATGCAATTAAAACAAGGATTAAGTCGTTCGACACTTATTACTGCCATAAAATAAGTACGATAACAACAGATGTTTTTAAACTTTAAACACGAATTAAATAAAAGAATTCATTTTAACAACATGCAGCTGTGCGGTGTTTGTGGGTATGTAACAATATTTCTTTGTAAACATGCTGTGTATGTTCATTTTAGGGTTGTAACGGAACTTCGCTTCCGCTTCCGTTACTGCGGAAGTTCCGCAAGAAATCGTTCCTCCGCCTCCGCATTCGTGTAATTTTTGCGGAGTCATAACTAAGGTTTATTTACTAATCATACGCGTCTAGAAGGTGACAAAGCGGCAAAATTATTGTTCGTGAAATATAATTTGCCTCTCCTTAATTTTAATTCCTAGAAGGAAAAGGAAATGTTTGTTTATATGTTAACTTAAGTGTACTATGAGTCTTTGAATGTACATAGAGTACATACGTATTTGATTTAAAATAAATATTTTCTACTATTGAAAGTTTTAATAAACCATAAACTACTATTTTTTCTACATCCACTTTCACTTCCGCCTCCGCCTCCGTTAACCTCCGCATCCGCGGAAGTGAAACCCGTCGCCTCCGCATCTGCCTCCGCCTCCGCTAAGAAGGCCTCCGTTACAACCCTAGTTCATTGCATTTATAAAAACTGGAAACTGGAAAACACTATATTGTTACACGCCGACAAAGTGATTTCACACCTGCAGTTTATTACCTTTCTCGAATTTGGACTTCTTTTGTTTACTTTGTGTTTTAAAATTGTAATTAAGAAAACATCCTATTGTTATTTTACTCGTTTAAGGCCGCACGTGTGCTGATTACGTTTTCTTGAAAACTTCAGTCCACGCGGTCGATTGTTGTATTGTACACTTTAGTATAAAACAATGCCCGAACGAGCTGAGGCAGTCGGCGAGGATTACGATACCAGTAAGAGGTGTACATTCGATAAGCTAATATAGTGACGAACTTTGCGCGTGTTATTGAATCGTGAAGTTTGAAGTGGTTGTGTCCAGTTATATATTTACCTGTAATGGATGTATTTATGTAAGTTCGGGTGAACTCTTGGTTAAGTTAAATTTGAGCAACTTCCCGGTTTCCGATTGAGCTGAAATTTTGCACGCATATGTATATCACGTGACAATGCATAATATGGTACGATAGAGCTGATCTGATGATGGAGTCGGAAGTTGGCCATAGGAGCTCCTGTACTGAACAAGATAGACCCTTCGTGTTTGGGCTCGTTTTACTTGTCTTCGCTAACACTCTGCGGCCACATGATATCCAGGATCACAAAAGCTTGTATTTAAAAACCTTAAAAAAAAAGGTTATTTAAGGGCAAGATGTTGGCCAGGTACAGCTTGTAAATTATAAAAAACAAAAACCGTAGGGATGGCTTAGTTTTCTTTTAATTACGAGAATTCTATATTCCATGAAAATGTTAATAATAGTTAATATTTCTAAGTAATTTATCAATTATTAATTAACTAGCTATATGCGATGACGTCACCTATTAGGGTCCCGTTGGCCCAGGCGTAAAACGAGAAAGGGTAGTTGACGTATCTCCCTATAACCTAACATAGTGTCGAAAGCCTTCCAGCCCGATGGACCGACGACCAACGCAAGGTCGTTTTCTTTGATATTAATTCAAGTTACTCTTTTTGAGCTTGGTGACCGATAAGAAAACAAATCGCCTATGTATACATATTGTGGCGAATGATGGTGGAATCATCTAGTTAGTTTTAGAACTTTTGGAAATATCCAGAACAATCTAGAACGAAAAGACAAGGACGGATATATTTAAAAAAGGATAGACGATAAACGAAAGAAAGAGATAAATGATGAAAGAAAGAAAGAGATAGATAGATGTTAGAAAGGGATAGATGTATAAACGAAAGATCCCGAACAGAAGGTTCGGGAAGGAAGAGACGGAGATAGATAGATGGGTTCTAGAAAATTCTTCCGGGTATATAAACAGCGTAAGGCGCGCCTACCGGGCAGTTTAAAGTTGAGTTCAGTCCAAGACGGTGAAAAGACAAGTGCGATACTAAAGAGTTATAGAGGACTGAGACGAATTAAGTGGTGAATTTAGTGACAAATTTGGTGGACAGATACGCGAAGAAGGTGTGTAGCGTAGTTCGAGACAGGAACCAGAAGCGAACTACACGCGATAATATCGGAGGTGGTCTACGCAATATCGGCGACGGTATTGAGGGTGTGACAACTTATCATCGGGACTGTGCATTGTTGGTAGTGCGTATAGGGGCAACCCTGCAGAGAGGCACTACGTGCGGCTGAGTAAGTCAATAAAAGATTTTAAATTAAAAACTGGTGTTTTCTTCCAATCCATAAGTGCGTACCCCCGCTCGCACGTAACATTATATACCTACATGTATACTTATGGGGCGCACATGCGGTGAGTGTGGCATTATAAAGATATGATAGCTACCTATACACCTATATACTTTCTCACAAACATCTGCTTACGTATTCGTCCGATTTCGGCGCAGCTCGTCTCGATCCGTGCGAGCTTCGTACAGTCGTACCATATACATACACGTTAAGCGAACGCTCGGCCGAGCTCATGGTAGGCGAAGTGGGGAGGTGTTAGGTTATATTTTCGTTACCGAATATCTTGATTCAGTCGCCGCGCTCAAAGCTCGCGATAAAAGCTATGCAATGGCTTTAAAAAAAGCATTCGAATAGTAAGAGAATTTTCGAAAGCGGTCCGGTAGTTTTTGAGTTTATTCGTTTCTCTTTATAATATCAGTATAGGTTATAATAATATATTATTGGATGGAGTATAAATTATATAAAACCACATTACGCATAATAAATAACGTTAATTGCCACAGCAGTTTTCCGTTATTATTTTAAATTTAGCCTTTATGTTTTGATTAGGGCTGCCACCTTTACTTGAAGAAAATATATTATTGTTACATCCCGTCAAAGAAATGCGCACACCTACCTGTCGTAAAACACAGTTTACCTTTCCTGCATATGGAGTTATTTTGTTTACTTTGTGTCTAGAATTTGCAATTAAGAAAAATATCCTATTGTTATCGTACTTGTTTTGTGGCCGTCATTAGTGTCGAACTAATCCTTGTTGTTATTAAATTGCGTCGAAGCTTGCCAGGTGTGCGGATTAATTCAGAACGCGTTCCTTTGTCGGTATTCTACTATTTAGTATAAAACAATGCCCGAACGGAGGGACGGGGCAGTCAAACGACGATTACGATACTAGCAAGTCGTGTGTAGTACTTTCGAAGAGCAATATAGTGACGGAGTTTGCGCGTGTTGAATTGTATTGAATCGTGCAGTGTGAAAAGTCTTTTATTTATATCTCGGAATTCATCCTTATCAAAATAAATTACTTCATATTCAAGACTGGTTCAATACCTTTCTATAACTTTTTGAATTATTCAATTCGGACATTCCATTCGAAAGATATCACGAGTTTAAAAATTTAAGAATCGAACACGCGGCCGTGACGCTTTTTCGTGAGCGAAAAATCGTCTCTATATAGAAGTTTCACTTCAAATACTGGAGATGGGATATTTTAAGTAATTTGTCTATGGGTGTCTGAGGTATCAGGTCATTGTCAAAAGGGGTATGTTTCCCGAAATAGTTTGGGAAAGCCTTGGCCAAAATATAATATAGTTATATTATACTACGGCTGGGATCCCTAGATGTGATATACAACAGGAAGCTTAGTGGTATTTCGTAAAATATCATAATTCATAGGAAAACATGCAAATAACAGGAAATATTATTTTAATCTTAATTAGCAATTAATTTTTGGCCCTGATCGAGTTATTAGAGTCATTAGAAGTCATAGCGTAAATATTATGCCAATATGATTTAAACGTCGCAAATACCCTCACCAACAGCCCTGATAGACTTGTAGTCGTCTCACGTTCACAGTCTGTAAAGGTCGATAAGCTGATGATATTATGTCCAATGCCCTAATATTTGATTTGGAGGTCTGTATTCTTTAGCTGTGTAGGAATTGAGAAAGAATACAATTTTCTGCGGCCGGGCGGCCAGTCTTAAAAGGGAAAAACAACCCACAGCCAGGTTTTAGGGCATTTGCCCGGCTGGATGACTACCACCCCTGGTCTAGAGTATGCCGCTATAACAACCTTGAGTTGTGTTCCGGCATTGGTGACCAGGTTCCGGTCTACCTTAAGAGAGCAGCAGTGCAATTGGTAGCAAATTTACATAGGCGTTGGTAACCTCTTTCCATCAAGTGGGCCGTCTGCTGAACCCCTGCATTAAAAAAAAACATTTATCGACACAACAACATATAGTATATGACAATGCCCGAACGGAGGGGTGGAACAGTCAAGCGAGGTTTACGATACGAGCAAGACGACATTCGACGAGCGATATAGTGACGGACTTTGCGCGTGTTATTGCATCGTGCAGTTTGCACTAGTAGTGTCTAGTTATATTTATACCTATGTTATATAGTTTTTGTATAGTTCTAATAAATTCTTTAGTAATTCCAACGGCATTTTATTCGAGGTTTGCGTAACTCGTAACAATATATAACAGTGAAAACAAATAAATAATGATGACCCCTCTTCTACTATTATATCCAGGGATTTTCCATATTTGCCTGCATAATGAATGAAAATGCTTCTCTCGTCACAGCCGAACCTCTCAAACCGACGTACATGCCGGTGTTCCTGACGAAGAAGGAGAGGAAGAAACTCCGACGTCAGAGCAGAAGGGAGGCGTGGAAGGAAGAGCAGGAGAAGGTCAGGCTCGGGCTGGAGGCGCCTCCAGAACCGAAACTCAGGTATGTTTTTTATTTTTATTTTTTTTTATTGCAGGAGTTCAGCAGACAGGCAGACGGCCCACTTGATGGATAGCGGTTACCATCGCCTATGGACATTTGTAACACCAAAGGTACTACTAATGCGCTGCTGCTCTCTTGAAGGAGACTGGAGCCTGGTCACTAATGCCGGAACACAACTAAGGGTTGTTATGGCGACATACTTTAGACCAGGGGTGGTAGCCATCCAGTCGGGCAAATGCCCTACCACCTGGCTGTGGGTTGTTTTGTCGCCTCTTACGACAGGCCGCCCGGCCGCAGGAATTTGTATTCTTTCTCCGTTCCTGCGCGTCGAACCCCAATTACTTTCTCAAATTGCAGTGCTGTTGAAGAACATTTTTCGTAAGTCATACATAAGTAGTATTAGTTTTATTCATGATTTTTATATTTTATAAACAAAATTGGGTCGTTTTCGTCTTACGCCAAAAGGAAGGTTTGCACTGAAAATCAGCGTTGTGTCGTATATAATTCGGTAGTTGACAATTTTTGAGAAACAAAACAAAATATTAATATTTCAGCAAAAAAACAACATTAACATATTTAATTTAGCAATTTTATAAATTTTTTGACATTTCGTCACAAAAACGCGTCAAGCTGTCATGGCGTATCGCATGACGTCACAGTGTGCAAAACAAACATCTGTTTCGTTGAAGTGTTACCTGAGAAGCCATTGATAATTTGTTGTGTTTTGCACACTATGACGTCACGCTCTCTGATCGGCGTTCATTGTCACGTGGCTAATGGCTGCAATATAACAATTCTATTTCTCAAAAATATCAATTAATATTTAATATTTTAGTTCAAACAATTTGTTTTTGTCATATTTAGATCGTAATCTACGATATATATTAAAATCAGCCTATATTTTTCAGACTGTCAACTACCGAATTTTACATCAAGAAATTATTTAATCAAAACAACAGTTCCGTAATTAGCTTAAATATATTTGATTTTGAAATGTCACGTCGCGACATTTAAGACCCCTCCCACCGCTTCTACAATTAACGTGGAAGTTATTTATGGATGTCTCCCTTTCTCTACTCTTGTCTTTGTTACCTATAATTGTAACTTTGGCATCTTCTAGAATATCGAATCTGATGCGAGCCTTGGGCACCGAGGCAGTCCAGGACCCGACGGCCATAGAAGCCAAAGTCAGAGAGCAGATAGCCAAGAGACAGAAGACGCATCTCGAAGCGAACAAGGCCAGGGCGTTGACAAAAGAGCAGAAGAGGGAGAAGGTGAGTTCGCGAAGCGTGTATCTATAAATGAGACTACTAGGGATTACAACCATGACATGACATAAATGATAGATATAACTTGAATGATGAATAACAGACAGGACACGAGTGATAAATGACAGACTGTGCACGAGTGATGACTTACAGACTGCGCGAGTGATGAATTACAGACAGGACGCGAATGATGAATGACATTCACGACACGAGTGATGTATTACATACACGACACGAGTGACGAATCACATACACGACACGAGTAACGAATCACATACACGACACAAGTGACGAATGACAGACAGGGCACGAGTGATAAATGACATACAGGACACGAGTGACGAATTACATATACGACACGAGTGACGAATCACATACACGACACGAGTGACGAATGACAGACAGGGTACGAGTGATAAATGACATACAGGACACGAGTGACGAATTACATACACGACACGAGTGACGAATTACATACACGACACGAGTGACGGATCACATACACGACACCAGTGACGAATAACAGACACGACACGAGTGACGAATGACAGATAGGGCACGAGTGATATATGACATACAGGACACGAGTGACGAATCACATACACGACACGAGTGACGAATAACAGACACGACACGAGTGACGAATTACATACACGACACGGGTGACGAATCACATACACGACACGAGTGACGAATGACAGACAGGGCACGAGTGACGAATCACATACACGACACGAGTGACGAATAACAGACACGACACGAGTGACGAATTACATACACGACACGGGTGACGAATCACATACACGACACGAGTGACGAATGACAGACAGGGCACGAGTGACGAATCACATACACGACACGAGTGACGAATAACAGACAGGGCACGAGTGATAAATGACATACAGGACACGAGTGACGAATTATATACACGACACGAGTGACGAATGACAGACATGGTACGAGTGACGAATCACATACACGACACGAGTGATGAATGACAGACAGGACACGAATGAAAAATGGCACCGACTTCAAAACTGACTATAGAGCACACAATACCAACATCTTTGATTCGTTGCGAAGCTAAATATAAAAATGACTATATTTTTCAAAATCGTTCATTAAATAAAACTAATAAAGATCTTCCAGCGAGGCTATTGCTGTGCCTCGCAGGCCGAGGTTCGTGTCGTGTATTCCTAGTGCGTGTCGGGGATCGTTTGCGAGTTCGATCATTGCACAGCGCCA